>JAJJWW010008321.1:0-382755 GCA_023531295.1 Papaver armeniacum | reverse complement strand
TAAAAATGTGTCTATCATATCACGCAGAGGTGTGGGGATTAGGTTTCCCGGTTGCTAGAGTTCTCCTTTATATAGTTTTCAATCGGGGTTTGCAATCTAAGTTACCTTGGTAACAAAGCATTCAATATTCACCGTTAGATGAAAACGTGATTAGATTCAAGCTAATATCTTTCAACCGTTAGATCGAACTTAGCTTGTTACACACAAATGTACCTTCATTTAGGTTTATGTAGCCGTACCTAAACGTGTACACCATGTTGGCTCAATAATAGTTAACCAAGGTTAGCCATATGAATACTTGATCGGTTGTCAGCCGACACAAAAATAATTTACACCTTACTACTCAAAATATAAATATAGCAAGGGCAAGAAAGGATCGCTCCCACAGAGAGGACTAAGGTTGTCAAATTGTTTTGGTTTCCTATAAATAACAGGGGTTTTAAATTTTGTGTAAATAAAAATAAACAAAAAGCAAATGAAGAAAAGTAAACAAATAAAATCAAAGATGTGAAAGCATTGGTTAAGGATTTCGTTTTCATTCACAAACATATTCTTATCTTAATAACTAGAATTGATATTTTAATCTCTATTTTATCAAAGGCCCTAGAATACCTTGATCGCAAGTATATCCCGTAAATCTCCTCTTGTCATCAACAAACACATTAAAAGATGCGAATATGAATCCTATCTAAGAGAACAACCTAACGTGTAAAATCACTAATCAAGTTTAATTCCCTAGATCGTTAAGTTCTATGAAATCAGGCCAATCAAAGCAATCGAGCGTGTAAAAAGCACTAATCCGATTAAACAAAGGTTATGGTTCACATATGATCATAAGAATATATCACTACAAACTATAATCATATTTATGCTACTTGCAATCGGGAATTATCACTTTTGCATATAATAACCCTAATCTAGCAATAAAGATGAAAGCAAACTCAATCGATTCGCGACTCGACTAAACAAGCATTTTTGTTTAGACACATTTTTGTGTCCGATTTAATCTCAATTGTTGTTAGTGCTCGATTTTGTATTTATTATGGCTTTTTGTGTCTTTGTAGGTGTTTTTGGAGAAATACACTTGTGCGGAAAAATTGGCCGAAAAGTGGTATTTGCGCTCGTGGGAGAAAATTATTATTCGGACCCTGAAATGGATAAGGGGTATCCAGGGGTAACCCTCGGGGCAGCTACTATTCGCACCCCACCCCGAGAGGATAAGGGGCACACCATCTTCTCCGTTTGAAAACCAGTTTTGGCGGGAAAACTTGGCATTTTGGCAGATTTTGGGTTGTGATTTGGACGTGTTTTAAGCCGATTCAATCGTTGAGACTTCTTGGGAAGATGTATTGGAGATAAACGGGGCTAGTGTAAGTGATTTAACGGATTAAATTGGGCTGGATATTCATATTCTCGACAAACGAGGAGTGGTATTGGTTTTGCTTTCGGAAAGTACGTGGAAACATTGTCGGGTCTGTTGTTGATTCGGTTGTGTTACGTGGAGTTTGGGAGAGTTTGTATTGGACGACGTGTACAAGGGAGAAAAAATAAATAACTTTCCATCTTTATCTCAAAATAAACGAGGAAGGGCCGTAACTTGAGGAGGATAGAAAAGCCAAAGATTTTCGGGATTTGGCGGTGCTTGTGGTGTATAAAAGGTTTGTACGAGTCTTATAGAGGGTAGAGACTTTGGGGACCGAACGGAGCGGAGAGAGGAAGTAATCGGGCTGCGAAACGAAGCGCATAAAAGTTTTTCTCTTTGCTTTGCAAGAACCCTAGAACACCAAGAACATTGACGCACGGAAAACGATCATGAGAAAACTATCGCCGTTAAACAGCGAGAACCATAGTATCGTTTATAGGGCAGACTTATTCTTCTGTAACAGTCTGTTTGTAACGCCTTTTCAGCGTTGCAAACTGTCTGAGTCATTAGTTTTCTCTTGTTTTCACCTATTTGAGCAATGAACAACTATTTTGAGCACGTGAATAATATGAGGAGCTAAACCCCAACACTGGGATGATGGAGGAAGCCATATTTCATGCGTGTGGTAATTATATTTAATTCTTTTAATTATATTTGATGACGTATGCTTAGTTTTAGTACTTTTGATGTGTCATGCTTGTGATTTACAATTAATCTTTTAAAAATCTACCTTGGCAAAGAAAAACGAGTCAATATTTTATTTGAGCTATAATTGTTCGGAATAAATATAAGAATCGCATGAATGAGAATTGGTGGAACCACGAGTCCTAGTACCTCTCGATATTTGTGACGTCTTTTGTATATATTTTCTTTGTTTTTAGTATTTTCTTAAATTAAATCTTTACAAGCCCGAGTTGAACGAATCTTTACTACCACTTTCTACAACTTTCAAAATCACATCAATTTTTGGCGCCGCCGACGCGGACTTGTATTTAGATTTGTTTTAAGTTTATTTTTTATTTTTTTTTTTTGTTCTTTTTACGCCTTTGGTATTTTTCGATTCTTTTCAGATTTGGAGCGAAGCTACAAGGAGACAAAAAGAGCTATAAAAGGAAAGCATCGCCAAAGAAGGAAAGAAAAGAGGAATCCGAAAGGAGTGAAGAAGAAGATTTTTTACATATTTATTTTATTTCTTTTTATTTTTAGAAAGCGTAAATAGGGTTGTATTTTTGTAATTTTCTTTTTATTTTTGGACACTTTTGGACTTTATTTTTCTTTTGGATTTGGACATTATTTTTAAAACCCTAAGGAAGGGTTAAAAGTTAAATATAAACTGTTTGCGGGGAAGGACGAGCGATTCACGATCTTGTCTCGGCCCTCGGGTTCGTACAACGACATCGGAGTCGGTGGCCTGAGTCGACTTCAACGGTTCATCGCCCGTGCAGTGCGGGAGGTAAGACTCTATCCACCCACGAATCCTGTCGGTGGGTTTAATTTTGTGTGACAACTCACACCCTGCGAATAGAATGTCGAATGGTATAATAATAGCCAATACAACGAATATCCGGTGAGTTTCAAGCTGGACGTTACTACTTTGACCATAATGTGAATAGTGGTTGGGAACATCAGCCTTTTGAAGGTTATGGTCCATACCATGGTGAGCCCAATTACTATCCATATTCCCACCGGTCATACGAGCAAAATTCCTCTCTATTAGAGTCCGCACGTAAGTTAGCTAAGTCAGCACAAAAGATACTTAGGTCGACACGTAGTTCGAGATGAGATGAATGACTTAGTTATGGACGAAAGCAATGCAACGTGTGAACCTTCTTTCCTAGATCAAATCGGGAAGTCATGTGAATCGACTCGAGAAAATCTTTGTTAGAGGCCCAGGGAAAGAAATGCTCATGATAGTTTTAATTTCCAATATAGTGTTTCCAATAGTACCTTTGAAAATGAAGATAGTTATTTGCATAATCAAGATGACGAGGTTAGAATTGGTAACACTACTTTAGATGAGGTTCAACCATTTTCATGTTATTATAATGATGATTATGATGAGGATAGTGTTGATGAAGAATTTGAAATAAGTAGGCATAGTGATCGGGAATTCGTTACTCCAATTGAGCTTAATAATGATAATGTTTCTAGTTCAAATCCAAATAATTTTAACAATTATTCACCTATTCAAAGGGACGAGGATTTGTCTAGAGATACCACCGTTTTAGGCGATGTAGTTTTTCCTTATGATTACGAAGCCGATTATGGTTTAGAGGAACGGGTATATTTTGAGTCTAGCGATGTAGAAACATTAGTCTTAGACAAAGAAAATGAACTCGTAGAGATGAGTGAGGATGAACCGACTTAGAAGAATCAATTGACCATTTTCGGGAATCGAGATGACCTTGAAATTAGGGAAGTTGTGACTAGTCTTTCTAGAGACACTTTGAAAACTCTAAGTTTGGGGGTGATTATCATTCTCCATATGCCTTAACTCTTAGAAAGGTCCCTCACTTGGGACTTGACATTTGTGCCTCAACCATTTTACAAGATTATCTTCATACACGTTTTCTGAACCTAGTGATGTCCATAACGAAGTTCAGTTGTTAGAAACCCATCCTCTGGTTGGTGTGGTTTATCCAGTACTGTGATACCCAGTTGACTTTGTTTTCCCACCAAATATTTTTCAACCAATTGTGGGAACGTATGAATTTCAAATGTGTCGGGCCCGAGCCTAGGTACTTTAGGAAATTAGTACCAACACATTTGCTTAAGATTGACCACCAAGTTTCATCGTGGTCAATTGTGTGAGTCAAAACCGATTGACTTTAAGGATCCGTAATTATTCGGTTATTATTATGTGCTTATAAGTTCTTATTTGAGTTTTACGAGACTTTACAACTTGAACCGGATCTTAGCTTTGAGGAATTCCAACCCATGAAAATATTTTATTTGGACCCAGTTATAGAACCCCGAACTTTGAACCACGGCTAGATGTAGTTGTCTTAAACGAGGAAACTAAACAAGGGTGTGCTTCATTTGTTAATTTTCTTGGCATGTTGCAGATTCCTTTTATTTGTGATAGCTCTATTTGGTTTTGATGACCCACAGAATTTCGGCTATTACTTTATGATTCTATGAGGTGACTAATCCTTTCTTAGTCCGGGTGAAGACTTTAAACTTAGCACTTCTTGGGGGTAACCCAATATTCATGCGACACGGTAATATCTTTCCTTAACTCTTTTACTTCAAATGGTAAAAGTTTCTCCTTGTTCATGCTTTTAATTTTATCTTTAGAACATTGAGGACAATGTTAGATTTAAGTTTGGAGGTATGGGAGAAACTTTTAGTTGCATTGATAAACTCCAGAGCCTAGAAATTTATGCTTATTAAGGATGGCACTAACCAATCTAAGTGGATGGAAGCATTTTGGTTGTAGGAGTTGAGGAACCAATCGATTAGATGGCAACATCTAAAGAGTCTATTCATAAAAGCACGAGCTCGGTGTTAGAAATAACATGATAGTTTCACCATATCTCGTTGAGTCCTTTTCACTAAATTTTTTTATTTTTATTTTGTTTTTAAACTATGTTTCTCTAAGTGATTAGGTGGGGCCCACGAATCAAGTTGTTAACGATGCTAGGGTGAAATAGAGTGATTGAGATACCAAAAAAAAAAAAAAAAAAAAAGAGACCAGACCATCTGACCAACCGGAATAAATTCAATAAAGTCGACCACTGGAACCCTTGTATATGCCAGTTGTGTTGACCTAGAGTTAAGTTTATCGACCACTGGTTCCCTTGTATATGCCAGTGTGTTGATATTAGTCAGTCCGGTGTCTCAGTCCATTAGGATAGGTTCGTTTTGGCGGAGCCCTTCAGACAGATATGGGAAACATCATTCACTTAGTAAACATCAAAACCATCTATGTTTTTCTCTATATCCATCTTCTTCATCTATCTATGTGATTAGTTCTGACTCCGTATATTGATGTCCATAGTGCGACTATCGAGTAGAGTTATGTGACTTATATATGAATTTTAGTATGCTTGAGTGCAAACTCGTGTACAGCAATTGGAATTTCGCATCAGGGTACTTCCTCCTGTAGTCAATAAGTATGCCAACCAAGGAGATTCTTTAGTGCCTTCCAAGATTCTGCGTAGATAGTTAGGGTCTGGAGTGTAAAGGTTTTGTGGGTACACCTCTGGTAAACCCTCCCGAGACTATAACTCGGCCACTAGGGCCACCTAGGGGTTTAAAGGCTTATTGCATACGCTAAATGCAATCGACGATGCCTGCGACAGTGAGTTAGGATTTTATTTTATTTTTGCTCGAGGACTAGCAAATAATAAGTTTGGGGGTATTTGATAGACACATTTTTGTGTCCGATTTAATCTCAATTGTATGTTTTGTTAGTGCTCGATTTTGTATTTATTATGGCTTTTTGTGTCTTTGTAGGTGTTTTTGGAGAAATACACTTGTGCGGAAAAATTGGCCCGAAAAGTGGTATTTGCGCTCGTGGGAGAAAATTATTATTCGGACCCTGAAATGGATAAGGGGTATCCAGGGGTAACCCTCGAAGCAGCTACTATTCGCACCCCACCAGAGGATAAGGGGCACACCATCTTCTCCGTTTGAAAACCAGTTTTGGCGGGAAAACTTGGCTGTTTCTGGCAGATTTTTGGGTTGTGATTTGGACGTGTTTTAAGCCGATTCAATCATTGAGACTTCTTGGGAAGATGTATTGGAGATAAACAGGGCTAGTGTAAGTGATTTAACGGATTAAATTGGGCTGGATATTCATATTCTCGACAAACAGGGAGTGGTATTGGTTTTGCTTTCGGAAAGTACGTGGAAACATTGTCGGGTCTGTTGTTGATTCAGTTGTGTTACGTGGAGTTTGGGAGAGTTTGTATTGGACAGAGAGACGTGTACAAGGGAGAAAAAATAAATAACTTTCCATCTTTATCTCAAAATAAACAGGGAAGGGCCGTAACTTGAGGAGGAGAGAAAAGCCAAAGATTTTCGGGATTTGGCGGTGCTTGTGGTGTATAAAAGGTTTGTACGAGTCTTATAGAGGGGGTAGAGACTTTGGGGGACCGAACGGAGGCAGAGAGGAGAAGTAATCAGAGCTGCAGAAACGAAGCGCATAAAAGTTTTTCTGCTGCTGCAAGAACCCTAGAACACCAAGAACATTGACGCCTTACGAGAGAAACGGTCGCGAAAAACTATCGCCGTTAAATAGCGAGAACCATAGTATCGTTTATAGGGCAGACTTATTCTTCGTATGCAGATCTGTTTGTAACGCCTTTTTAGCGTTGCAAACTGTCTGAGTCATTAGTTTTCTCTTGTTTTCACCTATTTGAGCTATGAACAACTATTTTGAGCACATGAATAATATGAGGAGCTAAACCCCAACACTGGGATGATGGAGTAAGCCATATTTCATGCGTGTGGTAATTATATTTAATTCTTTTATGACTACTTGCACTTGATTTAATTGTTTTATGATTTTCACTAATTAGTTGTGATTTCGTTTGATGACGTATGCTTAGTTTTAGTACTTTTGATGTGTCATGCTTGTGATTTACAATTAATCTTTTAAAAATCTACCTTGGCAAAGAAACAGAGTCAATATTTTATTTGAGCTATAATTGTTCGGAATAAATATAAGAATCGCATGAATGAGAATTGGTGGAACCCTGAGTCCTAGTACCTCTCGATATTTGTGACATCTTTTGTATATATTTTCTTTGTTTTTAGTATTTTCTTAAATTAAATCTTTACAAGCCCGAGTTGAACGAATCTTTACTACCACTTTCTACAACTTTCAAAATCACATCAAACAATCTAACGTGTAAAATCACTAATCAAGTTTAATTCCCTAGATGCGTTAAGTTCTATGAAATCAGGCCAATCAAAGCAATCGAACGTGTAAAAGCACTAATCCGATTAAACAAAGGTTATGGTTCACATATGATCATAAGAATATATCACTACAAACTATAATCATATTTATGCTACTTGCAATCAGGAATTATCACTTTTGCGTATAATAACCCTAATCTAGCAATAAAGATGAAAGCAAACTCAATCGATTCGCGACTCGACTAAACAAGCATTCAAATCATGTAACAATATTAATGGTGAATCATAAAAGATAAAGCATCGAGACAAAACTAATTTATTGAATAAGAAACATGTTATGTGAAATCAACTTTATCCATAACCAATATAAAACTCTAGCTCATGTTCATGGAGTTCATAACAAGAAGAAAAATCAGGGTTTCCATCTTTTCTAAACCCTAGAACAAAAGTAGAAGAAGAGATCTTCTTTTCACTATTTTGTGTATTTTTTTCTCTCTCCAAAAGTTCTCTTTTCGGCAGGGCAGCTTTATATAGGCATCAGTTAGCCTTGTGCGATCCACAAAAGTCGCGTTTGATAAGGATTGAAGGTCGGCTAGGAAGAATTTCTGGTTTTAGAAATTAAGTGATAATGATTCGGTGTAACAGAAAGCATTCTAATACAGTACCCCTTACTCGTGATTCACTAAGGGATTTAGCAAACCCCACGTACACCAGCGTGTCTTCTTTTCGTACTGATTGCGTATCCAACTCGATATACATCAACATAGCAAATAACCATTTTTCCAAAAATTCTCCATCGGCCGAAAGCTTATCTCCACCGAATTTCCGGTCAAGTTTGAGTTTCCAAAGATTATCTAACCTCCACGGAATCGTACCAAATGATTCATTGTTTATCCAAGTTTCGAAACTACAGCAAACACCTAACAACAACATATGCTTAGATATTCTCTCGGCTTAGAACAGACCCAAGCCTCAGACTGGAACTCCACCATTCCATGTTCTTCTCGTGAACTCCTCCGCCACACGAGATAATCTCGTTGTTCTTCCTCGGTCCCACCATCAAACCATTCTCTCGCCTTCATTCTCAGCAGCCACCAGTATCATCACTGCCTGTGCCATCAATGGAAGAACCCAGACTCAAATCGGTCCATCTTCATGCCTCTGCCAAGCTCGACCATCTTCTCTGTTTTGTAACTCGAGCTCTCTTTGCATCTCCATCTTCGACATCACCGATTACTGCCATGATCACTCCATGAACTTACTCGTCAATGGCAGCATCATCATCTCCTACAAACTCAAGCTACTCACTCGAGCTCAGTACCTCTTCTTCATCACCGAGAATCAATGGCAGCAGCAAATACAGCTTCATTAATCGAACACAAGCTCAACTGCCAATCTCTCTCGTCTTTGCTACTCGAGTTCACCTCGACCCTCTTCAATGGCGGCCCGATCACCATTAGCCGATCATCACTATCGTTACCACCTTGTTCCTAACCGAACTCAACCATCTCCGACCAACTGCAAACCAACAGACCATCAATCACAGCAAGGACGTCGTTCATCTTAACTCGTCACACTGACCATAAATGGCAGCAACCAAGACTCCATCGAATTCAGTTCAAACACCCAACCAACTCAATCGGCAGAACACGACATCATCACCAACAAATATGCCATTAGAACCAGCACCTAATTCCTCGTCCACTTTCCGAACTCGACACGATCTTTGGAGAAGACAATAGTGCCCTTAGTGAAACAACGGGTGTTGTTATCACCATTTGAATTCCGACCTCCCCCAGTAAATAGCTCGGTTGCCTTTAGCAGTTCCTTTGAAACAGTCCACCCCTTAACAGAATGACTGCCCCTTAACGTATAGTGGGGTTCCAATAGCACTTGTACTGGAAAATGACCATTTTGCCCTTGTAGTCTTCAAAGTTCTTGTTTTGCCCATAACTTCTTCATACGAACTCAGAATGACTTCATTCTTTCGCCATTGACTTCATCTTCCTATCCTCTACAAAATGATGACTAGAAATCCTCCATTTGAACGAGTTCCACTGGTATTTGGCTCTTCTTCACTTGTGACTTCACTTTTGTAGCTATTTTCACTTCTTTTGGATGATTCATCTAATAAAACACAAATAAAAGAAAACAAGCGTAATATACAATAATTTGCAAGAAGATCAACAATTACTAGTATGGAATTGGCACCAAATATATGTAAATAAACCACTTATAAAATTCCCCCACACTTAATCTTTGCTAGTCCTCGAGCAAACAAAACAAAACAAAAAAATACAACAACTCCGTGTCGTCGAGGCTACGGTCACTTTTAGCATAAATAACAAGCCTTTGAACCCCTAGGTGTCCCTAGTGGACGAGTTATAGTCTCGTGTGGGTTTACTAGAGATATACCCACAAAACCTACTTTTCCAACTTACTAGTTCTCCGTAATGATAACATCCAACGCACTAAGAAGACATAGAGATTCTGCACACTAGTAATAAGAAGTTAGACACATAAATGAACAAAATATCATCCTTAAAAGTTGAGAGAGAAATAACCATCCCTTATCGGGTTCGGAGTGATCAAAAGTCTCGACTATGCCTCACAAGAAAGGGTTTTATGAAGTTGCTCTCAATAAACAGCTTTTTATGGGTCACACATGTGTCCAGGTAGGAATGAAGAAAGAAATCCTGCGACACGTTGAATGGTAGGAAGGCAAAAACCCTCAGAATCGTTTTAAAAACCCATATCTTTTATTATTTTTGAAAACCCATTTTTCTCGACGATCTCTACGAAAAGAAATCAACCACTTAACGAAGGTGGGAATATGCTTACTTACCTTGTTATTCGTTCGACGTGCAGCTAGCACCACTCTCACAACATCCATAGAAACGTCTTCGGTCTTCAATCGGTGTCTTCATCTTCGTCTTCGGTCTTCAACTGTCGATGATAACTCTTGAACTTCGTAGAATCTTGACAATGTAATTCTTTCCTCTAATTCCTTGTTGCTTGAAACTTCATTATAAATATTCCTTCTTCCATTGGATTTATTGAAAGAACAAAACTAAAAACGAACTATACAAACCCAAAATATGATACAATGAATTTTTCTTGTCTCTCTTTTTTTTGAATTTTTTTGAATTTTTTGAATTTTTTTTTTTGTTTAATTTTTTTTTTATGAGACAAGAAAAATAAAACAAATACAAAACAATAAAACTAGTAATGAACCTAAAGAAATTTTCTCTTGTCTTTTTTTTTTTTTTTTGAGACAAGAGAAAATAAAATACAAATAAGATAAAATAAAATAAAAATATAAGTACAAAGGCCATGGTGTAAGTACTTTACCGCTTGATTCTTCACAACTTGTATGTCTTGATATCATAAACTTCTCGAACTCCCATCTTGATAATCTTCGCTCTTGTACATAAAGTCTTCCACTTGTAAAAATTCTGCTCCTTATCTTGTTGCTTTACTTGAATCTGAAATCTGCTCATTTCTGTATTGTTGCTTGTAACCCTTGAACGTCTTCAACTTTCCTTCAATTTGTGATGCTCCTCTTGTTGATGATGATGGTGTTTCTATGGACTTGTTGGTGTAGAGATAAAGTGGATGGTGCTAATGCATGAACAAGATTACCACGGTGGTATGTAAGTTAGCAATTCGATGTCACCATCATGATTGATAAAAATAGCACTCAAGAGATCAAAGTAGTGCTTCTATTGGTGGGAGGTTGGGCAGCTCACCATTCTGCCCCGGAATTTACGTACGGTGACACACACTCTAAAAGCACAAATTTAGACAGGTACAAAGAATTGAAGGTCGGTGCCTCACATTATGTAATATGGGTAGTCTCCACTATAGGGGACCACTACTCTAATACCGAATTCAGTCTGCACCTTGTTTGCCACTGGCATGGTTAAATCCAACTTTAATTCTCAAACAATTAAGAAACCCGATCATGTTCTCTGTCATCTCTAAGTTCAGTCACTCTTATTAGATCCTCGATGTAATCTTAGCGACATGTATACTATGTGACTCTAAACTAACTACAAGTTGGAGTTTTTATTCACTATTTTACACAAAAGTTGAAAATTTTGAAAAATTTACAATGCAAATGCTTAACCACTCCCCCACACTTAAACTTTACATTGTCCTCAATGTAAATTGAATCGTCCAAAAGAAAGTCAAGGTGGGAAATCTTATAATGATATGCGACAAGAAAAAGTAAATACAAGACAAGAAAAATAAAAGATAAGATAAGAAATACTCATTTGGGTTGCCTCCCATGCAGCAGCGCTTGGTTTAAAGTCGTCAGCCCGACTTGCAAATTGAATTCCCCATACACCAATAATCTAAAAAGTTGAGGATCCTTCCATAGAACATGTTTTTCAAACACTAGCTTCACACAAATATTAGTAATATAAAACAGAAATGAAGCTATTAACCGATAAAAGTTTCCCCCACACTTATTCTTGTCCACACTTTGCAGTGTATAAAGAATATAGAAGTCGGGTACTTCCATGGTTTCTTGTTCCAAAATCTGCATAGTAAGAGAATCAAGTATCTCTAATGGAGGATATCTAAAAACAAAGTCATTCAACAATATTCTCGAAGCACATACATTCAAACCAATAAGAGGTAAAGGAGAAGAAACAATAGGCAACGGGTTAGACAAACCTATCACAACCTCTTGTATCACGGAATCCTCTTCATCCTTGAAAAACTCAAGTGAAGTATTCACCTCTTGTATATCATGGTCCTCTATCAAACCTTGCAACCATTCTTCATCCGTTTATGCCTTAACCAAAGTCTCGACATTAACATCATCATTACAATCATATACAAGCTCAATTGGGTCTTCCACAATATTGGTCATACCGGTTTCATTCTCAACACTGGGTCTTTGGCTCTTCTTCACTTGTGACTTCACTTTTGTAGTTATTTCCACTTCTTTTGGATGATTCATCTAATAAAACACAAATAAAAGAAAACAAGCGTAATATACAATAATTTGCAAGAAGATCAACAATTACTAGCATGGAATTGGCACCAAATATATGTTAATAAACCATTTATCAATAATCTCATATCAACCTTATTCATCTTAACCATAACTAGTTCAAATGACTCAAATGAAACTAGTTAAAGAGTTGTTCAATTGCTATATTCTCATAGAAGTATACAAGAACACAATTGAAGCAAATCGGTTTGATTCACTCGAATCAACATGAACATTATAGCCATGGTTTGCAAAGAACGCATTCCTTAATATATAAATGTATTCGTTCATGTACACAACCGATTTTAGAACTTTAACCTTCAAGTATGCAAACGTGTACGCATACTTGAAATACCCGTACTGAAATTGGGTTTCGCTAGTACGCGAACGGGTACGCATACCACCAATCCTAGCACAAAATCTCAGACATGAACCTTACGCCAGTACGCAGGCGGGAACGCATACTTAGGTTCCCGGACTTCTCAAACCAACATGTACGCATACTATGGTTCCCGGACATGGACAACATATGTGCAAGAGTACACAACATGTCACAGTCCAATAATGGTTAAGTGTTCTAAACTCTTATTTCAATCATTGAAACTTTCTTAGAGGATGATAATAGCCGTTTTCACACACTATTAGCATCAAAGCAATTTTCAAGTTATTGAAATAATCATAACGAAACATTCCAAGTCTACACCAAATGATTGTATCACACAAACTATGTAAGATGTTACTCGACAATTTTCACATGATCATCTTTTGACTTTCCTCAAGAATATAAGATGAACTTGGTCGAAGTGAAAGCTTGCCAACACATATTCCGAGAAATATATAAGCGACGAGATAAACTCAACTCGAAATCGTAAATGTGTATAATAGAAAACTATATCGTAACACGACTTATGTCTCAATATAGGAGATAAAGTAGAAATAGACTTTCCAAGTGATAGATGAGTTTCAGTCTCCACATACCTTTTTGTTGATGAAGTTCCACAGGCTCTCCTTAGTAGTTCTTCGTCTTCAATGATGAACGTCGTGAAGTCTAATGCTCAACTACACAATCTATCCTAGTCCGAGACATATATATATAAGGAGACTAGAAATCAAGACTTATAGTTTTGATCAATAACATTGCCAAAATAAGCTTGAGATAACAACGCTTGCGAGTTCGACCGAGAAGTGCTCTAATAATCTCCCCCTTTGTCAATTTTAGTGACAAAACTATCAATACATATGGATACAAAATAAATAAACTTTGTAGCTTCTCACCCAAATGCTTGATCTCCTTGGTTCTTCAACATTACTCAAAATCTTCGTCACTTTCAAGTACTCCAATGATTCCAAATGTGTTCAACTCGGCATCATTGTTTGTAAAAGATCTGTAGCTATAACAATGAGAAAACAGTTGGTCTCAATTATTGTCATACAATGTCATAGTATCATTATACTACATCAAAGTTCAATTGTATCACAACTTTGACAACAATACTATGGTGATATGTATCACTCCCCCTTAGTCAATTCTTCATCACACAATGAACCCCCCCCTTACATAATGATCAAGTAAACCATATGTATTTGTGGTGTGAAGTACACATTAATTCTCCCCCTTTTTGTCAATAAAAATTGGCAAAGGTACGAAAACTAGTGGGATCCTCATGAAATTTTCATAGAGATACTTCATGACCAAAAGAGAACAGCATATCAACTTGTTTAGATGCCATCATATAGCCAAAACTAAATGCATTCATCAAGGAGTTTATAAATATACAAGATAACCCTATAATATTCCATAGCCGCACTCCCCATAAAGATTTGGCAATTAAGCACAAGTTCAATTAAGAATTCTCCCCCATAAAATATCATTTCCGAAAGAACAACAAGAGCGACCTTACTTTTACAAGAAAAGAAGGATTTCTTTGGACATTATCAAATCATATAAGAATATGAATTTGTATCCAAAAATCTCAATTTGAATTAACCACAAGGAAAATGATCAGTTCAATTGTCCATGCTCAACATAAGAGAACTTACGGAGCAACACAGTATATATACAAAGATGTGGATCATAGGAAGGACCAATACTGCGGAATAAACAAAGATTCATTCTATTTTTCATCACTATTTGCACAATGACATAATATATATACTTAATCTTTGTAAACAAAAGATCATCCTTTCTTCCATCAATATTTGCATAATGACATAAAAGGCTTAAATTTTGTAGTCAAAAGTTCATTATATCTTTATCAATATTTTCATACCGACATAATAGAGATAACTTTTGAACAAGTTCATCTGTACTTCTTATGATTTTCCATATTTAGCAATTTAATTGAAAGATAGAATCATTCGGGGCTAAAATACCATAAAAGTTATTACAACCATTAATGTCAACATAAGAGGTTTTAACAGATAAAGCAAGTAACAGAATCACTAGAGCAGAGATCAATCACTCCTCCCATAATAATCTCTAGCAATTTCATAAAACTTCCCGATTAGATCTGGATGTTCCGCTTAAGCATACTCCAACTGCTCTTTCATGCAGTCAACTTCATCTTGAAGACGAACAAGTTCAGAGTTTGTAGCTGCAGAAGTACTTGTTGGGGCACTGGTTGCAGATTGCTTCATCTTTTTGATGCTTGACTTACTCAGAACCTTTGGGCCACCAATCTCAGATCCAAAGGGAGTGATGCTAAAGTGACTGCAAATCCTTGAGATGAGGCAAGGAAAGCCTGGAGTTTTCCTTGAATTATGTTTCACACTTATCATCTGACTAACAATAAGTCCACAGAAATCAATGTCTCTCCCTTCAACAATATAACAAACCAATTCAACAAGAGACCTGGTACGTAGATTGTTGTCAATAGTGCTTGGCATCATGTTGGCCACAATAAGTTTTGCAAATGACTTTGAGAAACAACCTAACACCGCAAACATTAATCTTTCCATCTCTCCGAGAGACATCTCTATTAAAGAGACAATTTGACATCACTTGTGGAGTCAATATTTCAGTCTCAGGAGGAGGAAATCGAGCACCACCAATATGAGTTAAATTCAACATATAAGTAATAATATGACGATCCACAGTGAAAGTAACTGAAAAGGCGAGGGTACCCAAATATACCTCAAGCTAAAACTTTTCCTACCTATAAGTCCTTTCTCCGAAAGTGATTTTCTATGGACTGGGTCGAGACAATGCAACTAATCGGTTCACACTTCGTGTGATCATCTATGGATACGAGATCGAGATAATACAACGACTAAGTATGTTTACTTGATAAAGGGTTCGGACTTAACCAAACACAATAGGATTGTTATCAAGTAAATAAGAATTAACATTTGTGCAATTTACTTTAATTATAATAAAACAATTATAATGCGGAAATATAAAGTAAATGACACAACAAGATTTTGTTAACGAGGAAACCACAAATGCAGAAAAACCCCGGGACCTTGTCCAGAATTGAATACTCTCAGGATTAAGCCGCTACACAAAATTAAACCTAACTTTGTAGAGTTGAGACCAAGCAACTAAACCTATAGTTCACCTAGTTCCGTCTGTATTCCCACGCCTCCAACTTATGAATAAGTCACGTACTTGGAACAATTCCTTTGGTTCGTATTCCAAACAGTAAAGGAACAACAAATCTATTTGGTATCAAATCTCTTCAACCAAGTGATGTGAGTTCGACAAAGGCTCTTCTGTTTATCTTAACATAAACTCATTCGTCAGGTTCTTAGATCTATCTTATTCTCAATTACCAAAGTAATCGTTAAGATTTTGCAATCAATACTTTTAATCACAAAGAATTGTATTGATGCCGATCTACACAACTAATCAATCCAATCTACCACAAGGATAAACCGATTATAGCTGGATCCTCTTATACCGAAACAAGTATTGTGCACACCAAAGATTATGAACCCCAAATCAGAAATGTTCAATATCTTCTTTGTCTTCAAATCTTTTTAGATCTTCAATAAACACCTGCACACAACAACTTGAATCTCTTGTGATCAATCATGCACAGAACGGAGTCTGTTAACAATGGATTATCACAAGATCGTCTTTAACACTAACAAAAGTCTAAAGATCTCTGTCGAAACTTCGATCTAGTTTGAGTGAATCTTATATCAGAAGAGAAGATTCTCAAGCATAAACAAACTAGGTGCAATCAAAGTTCAACCACCGTTAGTCAATCAAACCAATCTAAAACAAAAGATAAACCACAATTATCTAGTTTCCTACCAACGGTACTCGTAGAGCTTCTCAATCCCAAGGAAGACTTTAAACTGAGCGGCTGATAGGTGTTGTAAACACCTTGATATTTATGCTTTCTTTGCGAGTTTTCTTGTAAAATATGTATCTTATGTTTGCTTTTGAGGTATTTAGGTGCTTTGGAGTCATTTGGAGCGAAATAAAGAGAAATCACTCACAAAGGGCAATTCACATGCGAGCTATACTTGAAACGGGCTAAGCTGCGAGAGAAGGAGGTGCATCGGGCTGTCGGTTCTCTGAAACCGACAAGCCATGTATGAGCTGGTTAGCCTTTAACCATGAAGTGGGGTGTCAATAGCAGTTTTGGTTCTTACCTGACCCTGAAATTGAGAGAGTTTATTTCTCAATCATTCACTTGCATTCCCTAACTCAGAGGAGAAACCATGGCGGCTGCGGCTAAGATGTTCGAATCGAGAAACTGAGAGAATCAGTGAGATGAGATGATGGAGAAATCAGTCGATTAACTCAGAATTCATCTAGTGAATGAGTAGAAGAGATAGTGATGCAGTTAATTCGAGAAAACAAGGAAGAACAGGGATGAAGAAAGGGGATCTGTTAAGCGGAAAAGGAATAAGAAGATGGAACTGGTGATCAAATACAAGCAATTGATAGTGGAATTGAGTTGGGTTTTGGTCGAATCTGCATTTTACTCTAGTTGGAGACGTTCCATGGATGTTACAAGGGTTTGAGATGATGAACCGAAGCCAGCAGTTAGGGTTTTAAATCGGTTTTGAGAAATTGAGATGAACTAGAAGATGTTTCTCTGTTGTTGTTCAAGAAAATTGCAGAGAATATGAATTGCAGATTAGATGTATGTTAGGATGAAAATACATGGAAGAATAATTTGTTGTTGTGGATGAATTGGTTGTCTGTGTGGTTGGAGCTGAAATGAAGTGCTGATGATGGATGTCCTGGGACTGGTCATGAAGTCAAGTTTGCAAATCTTGCAGTAGGAGTTGCAGTTGGTGGATGGTGCTGCAGTTTTGGTGGAGTTGCTGCTGGACAGATGGTACTAGTAATGGCATTGCAGGTGGTAGTTGAAAGTGAAGGAACTGAGCCAAAGAGCAGCTGCGGTTGCAGAAATTACAAGGGAGTGATGATACTGCAATGAGATGACAGAAAGACAGATAGAGAAGCTGACTTGAGTCAGTTCTGGTTTGAATAGGATGAATGGATAATAGCTCGAGGTCATGGTGCTGGGACCGAAGAAAAAAATCGGATGAGGTGTTGCCAAGTCAGGGGAAGAATGGGTTTAGCTTATAGTCGAATTCGAAGTGAATTTGATCTGAGTTAAGGTTTGAAAATGGTGCTTTGAGAGCAGATATGAGCTAAACTTGGTGAGGCAGTTGCGGCTGCAGTGCTTGGAGATGAATATGTGCAACTAGAATTGCTGCGAATGAGTGACTATTGATTATAAAGGTGCAGTGCTGCAATGAGCTGCAAATGAAGGCTGGAGTTGCTGCGGTATGGCGATGAACTGAAGCGGGTATGAAAGTGAATGTATGTTAGTAAGATGAATTTCAGAGATGATTTTGCTGTGTGTGTTGCAGCTGAAAGTATGGCCTGAGATAGTTCTGAAGCTACAGTTTGGTAGTGATGTTGCTAAGATAGTACAACTGAAGTAATGGGTACTGGTGGTGATGCAGAGATGAAATATGCAGAAAGGTGTTATGTAATTCGATTTATTGGTGGCCTGAGATGGGAGGATGTATAATGGAGTTGCAGGTGGAATGTGGCTCAGATGTTGTTATAGGTTATGATGTTTTGCTGGTGGATTTGGTCATGTTGAGCTGTAATGAAGTAGATGGAGCAGAAGTTGCCATGTGCAAATGAGGCAATGAACTGGTACTGTTGGTAAGCTACAGAATGGGATGCAGCAATTGAGATCAAGTTTGTGGTTGAACATTACAAGCATGGAAGAATAGGTATTGCAGGTGGTATTGTGTTGAGCACGGTGGAGTTCAGTTGGAGGTTGAACTGGTGGATTTCTGCTATTGTGGGAGTTTCTGATAACTGATGTTGGTGCTGCCGCGTAGAGCAGTGGGTACCAGAGTCTGCTGTTAGAATTGGTTTACAAACTTCGGTTGTATGAAGGCAGAGGTGGTGTTGTTATGTTATGAGTTGGTGGTTCAGGTGGTATGCAATGTTGGTTGCTGTTGCAGGAAATGATTCAACTGAACTGGAGCAATGTAGAGAATAATCTTGATACTGACTTGAACTGAAGTTGGTGGTTGCTGCGAAGTGAAAGGAGTTGCATTGCTTATTGTCGATCGAGGATGCAACATACAGAAAATCATGGCTGGAAGCACAATGATTGTGCAACGAGCTTTGGCCAGTGCAATGGCCTTGGCCAATACCAACTCAACTCAAAGTGAGTTAGTTGATCTCGACTCATACCTGACTTTACCGAGCCGTGACCGAGTTGACTGACTATGAC
Source organism: Papaver armeniacum (assembly GCA_023531295.1). Taxonomy (NCBI): domain Eukaryota; kingdom Viridiplantae; phylum Streptophyta; class Magnoliopsida; order Ranunculales; family Papaveraceae; genus Papaver; species Papaver armeniacum. The sequence continues at coordinate 363,734 of JAJJWW010008321.1, read as the reverse complement.
CGGTGACTGGTAGGCTAATAAAGAAGAGATACCTACAATTAAACTACAAGTGCACAATGCCTTATTGTGTATAGTGCAAATACAGGTCGATCCACAGGGACAAGGTGGATGTAGAGTTGATTCCAAAGTCTCACTAAAACTGATTCAAATTGAGAGTAACCAAAGGAGGGGTTTGCGTAGATACGACAAAGGTTATGAATGATTATACTACATAAACAATATTAAAATGCAATTATAAGGCACTAGGGCAGTCGAATCCACTGCTTAACCTGCATTAGATAATTCAGTTATGGATATTGCTCTTGTCCTTTTAATGAATAGCGGTGAAGATTCGTGTCTGTCGCTTATTCAAAGTGATCTGAAGATGGATGACTAATCACAACTAAAGTATTCATCCTAAGTAATAATTGTTTGATTAAAGCACAACTATTCAAAAGATAAATCAATTCATTTAAGCATGAGTTGCAGCACAACAACATAGAATTGTTCCAACTACCTAGGTTGCATATAACAAACAAGGTGAAAGTAATATGTTGTAGTACAAAGATTAAATCTACCCTTAAGCAATTAAGCACAATAAGAACCAATTCATAACCAAAATTATCTCGATGTTAGATTAAGAGTTTCACCTAAGCCCTAGCAAAGATGTTTAGAACATAGCTAATATAAAAACAGATGAAGCTTTTGATATTGATAAAAATGGAAACACTCCCCCTTTCAACTGAGTTCAACTAACTCATAAACATAGATGGAGACAAGGACCATGAACTGTTTTCTACTCCTCACCCTTGCATGGTTTTTTTACACAACAAAACAACCCCTATTTAAACAACCATTCTTTTCCAAAATCCCCTCAACACAACCCCCCAAATACACAATATAAAATTAAGGGTTTTTGTTCTTGAAACTCACCACTTTTCAAGACTCTTCCTTCAACAACCGCCACTGCATTTATCCTGGTCTATTTGACTGATGATGATGATGTAGAGGTCTAAAAATTCAGACCTAGCTTTCATGCCTGACCTTGTCTTTGACTAACCCAATTTGTGATTAAACTTCATTATAAATAGTCACCCTAGCTTCATCGATTGCATGCTGATGTTGAGATGTTTGCAAAAAAATCAAATCCCTAGCTTATCCTATGAGTCAAAGCCTGGGGTTTTGTTGAGTGTAAAGAAAGGTATAGAAAATAAGCAAGTGGTCCGATAAGGGAAAGATGGTGATGGAGGTATGGGTATGAGTACTTGAAATTGACAGGATTTGGTTCTCGATGGGATTGATAGAGTTAGGGTTGTCTGGTTCTTAGATGAAAGAGAGGGTGCGGCTTCACAGGGAAAATGGAAAAGAAACAACCTCTTGTTTCTCACGTGAAGAGCCTAGGGTTAGGCTTTGGTAGAGTTATCAAGGGCATGTTTGGTTGCTTACTTAATATCACACCTTTCCTTGGATATTAACCTGCTAGATTCTTTCCCATTTAATCTTCACTTGAGTCAAGAAAGAAGACCAACTTCTTATAATTTGTCGATACCAGCCCCCAGTCTTTGGTTCACCATTTAGTGAAAGTACCAACACCACAACACAAGAAAATGAGATTATTCCGAGAAAGTTACCCTCTAATGAACAAAAGCGCAAAATACAAGATTTGATATAAAATGAGATATTATAACACTTGGGATGTAATAAAAGACAACAAAATGATCTAAAAACATGCATTATTAGGCACCGATCACACCACCAAACCTGCCTTTTGCTCGTCCTCGAGTAAAACACAAAACTAAAAGAAAAGTCTACCCACGCCATCACCGGGCATGACAAAATATACCCAAAAAAATTCTTAGGACAAAATACAAGCTCAGATTCCATGAAATGTGACCTGTGCAATTCAGTTTTAGCTCACAACAAATGGATATGTCAGTCTAGCTTTCAAAAGCACAATTCTAGCACTGAAACAACTAAAGACATATGATAAGAGTGTAAAGTGTATCTACACATGTTTATAGAATGACCAGAAGTTATGACTGCCAATCGCTAAGAGATAGTTTTTAGGCTAAGAACTGAATTCAAAGCCAAGCTAGCTGTCCGGCTTTACGAGAATTGTGAATGTTCACCTGAGGAGTTGGTGATATTTCAGTTTACCCGCGTTGTACATCGATGGCTACACCCTCCTTGCTTATTACAAGACTATTTACAACACATAACAAAAAAGAACAATGACTGCATATTTACATTGACTACTCTCTCATTTTAAGGCAAGAGATAAACATTAACTTATTATAATAACAGACAATGGATACTTTTTTTTTTTCTTAAGCACAACAGATGATTCTTTTCTTTTCTTATAACTGATTTTTCAACTGAATTTTCATCTGACTTTGCAATAACAAGAGATACAAACACAACATGACACAACTTTACTCAAAATCTCAAAGATACATTACATGACACTTTTAGCAAGAGGCAGCCATTTTCGATACACCCGGTCAAATTCAATGGTTGCTTTTCTTAACATATCCTCCTCCTTCTATCCCAGCCAACCAAAGAACAAGCTAGTCAAGTCTGATTCAGTATTCTAGATGATTGGCAGCCTACTTAACTGATAAAACACCCGCCCGAGGCCATACATGCATTGGTAGATCGTGCATGTGCAAATTTCTTATCAACATGTGAATTGTGCTAGAATCGGGGGTGCCTTATCATCTAGGCTAAGAATCCTACGATTTTATCTCATGCACGGTATCACGGATCAAGTTAAGTGAGCTCCATTTTTCATTTTTTAATTTTTCTTTCTAAAATGTTAACCATTCACAAGATTCAAACATATCAAATTGCTACGGATTAAGTTCATGTGATATCTACTCAATACCCCCAAACCTATGTCAAACAGTGTCCTCAATGTTTCTAAGGATACACAAATTACAACATGTCATGAAGTTCATGAAGATAAAGAAAGGTTAGAGAGTACCGGATCCAAAAAGTGTTGCCAAACCCGATAATTGAGTAACGATGTAGATATCACAAACAAAATAGAGATTATATACATCAAACACTAATTTGGAAAACCGAAAACAAAAGAAAGCAAGGAGAGACAAAGGAATTCTAAACTTGTGGTATGTACAAGGGGTGAACCAGTTCAGTCCACATAGATGGGATCTGTTAGTTCGGTTGTTTCAATTTCAAGTGGAACTGGTTCAAGGAATGGCTTCAATCTCTGCCCATTGACCTTGAAGACGTTCTTTGTTGCTATGTCTTCGAGTTCTACAGCTCCATGAGGAAATATTGATCGTACCAAGAATGGGCCTGTCCATCTAGAACGCAATTTACCTGGAAAAAGATGCAAACGTGAGTTGTACAACGAACTTTACGGCCAAAGCGTAAATGACTTGCGCAAAATGCGCTTGTCATGGAACACCTTCATTCTATCTTTGTACATCTTTGCACCGGTCATAAGCATCATTTCTCGTTCTTCCAATTCATTCGGTTGGAGTTTCCGTTGAGTACCCGCCTTATCAAGAGAAAAGTTAAGTTTCTTTATAGCCCAATATGCACGATGTTATAATTCAACGGGTAAATGACAATGCTTGCCGTACACAAGTCTATAAGGAGACATGCCAATAGGGGTTTTATATGCTATTCTATAAGCCCATAAAACATAATTCAATCTCAAAGACCAATCTTTTCTAGACGAGTTAACCGTCTTTTCAAGAATATGCTTAATCTCCCTATTAGAAACCTCTACTTGGCCACTGGTTTGTGGATGGTATGGGGTTGCGACTTTATGAGTTATGCCATATTTGCGAACTAATGACTCAAAAGACCTATTGCAAAAGTGTGAACCACCGTCACTGATGATAGCTCTAGGGTGCCAAAACGAGAAAATATGTTTTCTTTTAAAAATGGAAGTACCACCTTGTGGTCATTTGTTTTGGTTGCAATCGCTTCTACCCACTTAGAAACATAATCAACTGCGACAAGGATATACAATTTACCTTCAGAATTAGGAAATGGTCCCATGAAATCAATTCCACACATCAAACAAGTTCAACAATCAAAATAGGGTGCAATGGCATCATATTTCTTTTAGAAATACTTCTAGTTTCGACAACGTTCACGGTGCAATACAATAAGCATGACACTCTTTGAACAACGATGGCCAATAAAACCCACTCTGCAAGACTTTTGCAGCTATCTTCTTGGCACTGAAATGGCCTCCACATGCTTGGTCATGACAAAAAGATATCACATCTTTCTGTTCACCGTTGGGGACACATTTCCTAATGATTTGGTCCGGCAAGTACTTAAACAGTACGGGTCATCCCAAAAGAAGTATTTAACTTCAGACCAAGAATTTAGAACGGTCTTGTCTAGACCAATGCAAAGGCATTCTTCCCGTAACAAGATAGTTCACAATGTCAAAGAAACCAAGGAAACTCGAGATACAAGCATTAATTGTTCATCTAGAAAAGACTCTCTAATAAGCAAGGAATCATCAAAAGACTCAACATTTAATCTAGACAAATGATCAAAGAACAACATTTTCCGAACCTTTCTTATCTCGAATTTCGAGATCAAATTCCTGCAATAACAATATCCATCGGATGAGACGAGCTTTAGCATCTTTCTTAGAAAGAATAAATTTCAGAGCAAGATGATCGGTGTATATGATGACTTTAGATCCTATCAAGTATGACCTAAACTTATCCAATGCAAAAACAACGAAGAAGCAATTCTTTCTCGATAGTTGAGTAGTTAAGTTGAGCATCATTAAGAGTTTTGCTAGCATAGTATATCACATATGGAAGTCTATCAACACGCTCGTCCTAAAACAACACCAACAAAAAATCGGACGCGTCACACATGATTTCAAATGGAAATTTCAAAAAATGGTCGGACTATAGGGGCTGAAATTAGAAGAGTTTTGAGTTCTTCCCATGCACGCACACAAGCATCATCAAAAACAAAAGCAACATCTTTACCAAGTAGATTACAAAGTGGTCTAGAGATTTTACTTAAGTCTTTAATGAATATACGATAGAATCCAGCATGGCCTAGAAATGATCTAACCTCCCTCACAGAGCGAGGTTGCGGCAAGTAAGTGGCTTGAATAAGGTCAACTTTAGCTTTGTCGACTTCAATGCCTTTTTCAGAGATGATATGTCCTAGAACTATGCCCAAGTCTACCATGAAATGACACTTTTCCCAGTTCAACACCATATTTTTATCTTTACATCTAATCAGCACAAGAGTGATATGTCTCAAACATTCATCAAAAGAAGATCCAAACACAGAGAAATCATCCATAAAAATCTCAAAGAAATCATCTATCATGTCAGAAAAAATGCTCATCATACATCGTTGAAATGTGGCGGGTGAATTACACAACCCAAAGGGCATGCGACGATAAGCAAATGTACCATAAGGGCATGTAAATGTAGTCTTTTCCTGATCCTCGGGTGCTATGTGAATCTGGTTTGTAACTGAATAGCCGTCCAAGAAACAAGAATAACTATGCCCGAAAAACTTTTCTAACATTTGATCTATGAAAGGGAGAGGGAAATGATCTTTCCTTGTAACTGCATTCAACTTCATATAATCAATGCAAACTCGCCACCCTGTGGTTACTCGAGTAGGAACTAACTCATCTTTATCAGTTTGAACAACAGTAATTCCCGACTTTTTCTAAGACAACCCGAATGGGACTAACCCATTTGCTATCCGAAATCGGGTATATGATACCCGCATCAAGAAGCTTAAGGATCTCACATCTAACAACTTATTTCATGTTAGGATTTAGTCGCCTCTGCATTTCCCTAGATGTTTTAGCATTATATTCAAGGTTTATGTGATGCATACAAACTGTGGGACTAATACCCTTAATATCTGAGATTGTCCATCCTAATGCTTCTTTATGCTCTCTAAGTACTTCTAAAAGCTTACTCTCCTATTCTACATCTAAAGCAAACGAAATGATTACAGGCAAAGTATTAGAAGAACCCAAAAATGCATATTTAAGAGTATCAGGCAATGGTTTCAGTTCGAGCTATGGTGGCTCAACAAGAGATGGGACAGACTTGGATTCGGAGAGTGGAAGTGGCTCCACTCTAGCTTTCCATTTAGTCGTGTCCATGAGGGGTGCAGATTCAAGCAAAGAATTCACCTCACTTATGTATTCATCATCAAACAGATCCAAGTTGAAATTATTCAAGCAAGCATGCAAAGGATCAACAGACATGTTACTAGATAGCGAATCCTGAACCAAACTTTCAATCATGTTGATTTCATGCACATCATCATCATCATCATCAAGATCTAAATGTTGCTGGCTAGCATTAAAAACATTCAACTCCACAGTCATGTTACCAAATGACAACTTCAACACTCCATTACGACAATTAATAATTGCATTGGACGTCGCCAAGAAAGGACGTCCTAAAATGACAGAATGTGACAAATCTGGGTTTTGCACAGGCCGAGTATCCAATACAATAAAATCCACAAGAAAATAGAATTTATCAACCTTAATAAAAATATCTTCTACCACACCACGGGGAATTTTGACTGACCTGTCCGCCAATTGCAGAGTTATAGGAGTTGCTTTTAACTCTCGAAGACCTAACTGCACATATACCGAATATGGCAGTAGGTTCACACTAGCCCCTAAGTCTAGTAACGCCTTATTGACCGTATGGTCACTTATCTTGCATGTGATTGTGGGACAACCTGGGTCTCTAAACTTATGTGGAGTCTTGTTTTGAATGATAGAATGTTCAAAAAGAAAGGCACGCTTATGCACATTAAGCTTTCGCTTTTGTGTGCACAAGATCTTTCAAGAACTTAGCGTAAAGCGAGGATCCGCTTAATTGCCTCGAGAAATGGAATGTTAATGTTGACTCGCTTTGAACAATTCCAATATCTCGTTATATTGCGTTCCTTTCTTTTGTTTCTCTAACCTTTGAGGAAAAGGAGCTACAGGCGTATTTGATGACACAAAAACATTAACATCATCAGATTTTTTAGGTCTAGGTACATGCTCAGATTGATTTTCAAATAACCGGTGTATCATGCAATTGTGATTTAGACACGTACTCACCCTTTTCGTGCACGCTTACATTGTTATCAATGACTTTACCATTACGAAGAGTAGTAACAACAACATGTGCGCTTTCATTACAAGTAGACGTATTTGCCCGAAATGTGCCTTTTGGGTTTTGTTCAGTGACTTGGAAACTTACCCTTTTCCCTGTCATTAAGAGCATCACGTATCCGATACATCTTAAGTTCTAGACTTGTGAAACGTTGGTCAGTGGACTTCTGATTTTGCAAAAGATTTTGGGTCAACAGACCGACACTTTCTTCAATACTTGATAATTTCTTTTCAGAAGGATGCTGAGTGTACGATTGTACCTGTGGGTTTCTAGGATATGAATATCCTTGTGCGTTACCTGATGAATTCCCTTGTACAGGGCCCTTGGACCATGAAAAGTTAGGGGTGGTTCCTCCACCCCCGGGTTGTAGGTCTGTGAATAAGGGTTATGTTCTTGCTTTTGATACAAACATGGCTTGTTCTGTGTCCGGACTCTTGAAATGCATGCAATTGTGACGCTTATCAACAAGATGATCAGAACTATTACACGCAGCACAAATAGACATCTCAACTTGGTTACAAGAAGTGGAAGCAGCGGATTTTATATTTTTCTCCAGTTCTAAAGATTCAACTCTTCTAGCCAGTGATGCTATTTTAGCATTACCCTCAAAAGCAGAGTCTATCTTATGGTCACTATCCCTGTTAGTTATCATCTTAGGTTCTCTAACAGACTCTCATTGCTGAGTTTTCTCGGCAACTTCATGTAAAAAGGTCCATGACTCGTCGGCATTTTTATTTGTGAACTCACCATTGCACATTGCTTCCACCATGGATCGAGTGGAAAAATCCAACCCTTTATATAGAATTGTTGAGAGTCTCCATTGTTCGAAACCATGGTGAGGACATTGAAGTAACAAATCGTTGAACCTTTCTAGATACTTGGACAATGTCTCACCATCCATTTGAACAAAACTATTGATACTCTGACGAATGGTGGATGTCTTGTGATTTGGGAAGAAGTTTTTGAAAAATTCTTTCGTAAGATCATTCCAGGTTCTAATGGACTGAGGTCGCAAAGCATATAGCCAAGATTTGGCTTTTTCCTTTAAAGAAAAAGGAAACAAACGCAATTTAAGGGACTCTTCTGTCAACTGATTGAATCTGAGAGTCCCACAGATTTCCTCAAAATCTCTCACGTGGTGGTAAGGGTTTTCGATCAACCCCTCGAAACACAGGGAGCATATGGATCGTGCTCGCCTTTAACTCAAAATGACCAAATAGTTTACGGTAAAACAATACAAGAGGGCTGGCTTGTCCTCGTGGGGTACATGTAATCTTTGATACTACAGGGTTGGACTATATCGTCACCCATTGTCTCAGGTTGGTAAGGTCTTTCCTCGATAGACACAGGAATCTCAACTACGTCCTCTCGCTGAATTCTAACTAGGCGATTTGTTTGGTCTCTAAAAGTTACAATCATAGCCTAGATAGCACTTCAATCATGTTATAACAACCATTCCAACAAAGCACATCATAATTCAAAAACTCAGGGTCATATGAACGAGTATCAAGATTATGTGATCACAAAAACAAAACACAGTATTTTGCAGAGAAAAGCACAATGAATTAACAGTTCAGCTAGCAAGTAAACCACCCAAATATCACAGATTATACACAAAGTTGTTATAAGTGGCGGGGGATTGACAATGCTCAAAGAAATAGTTTCGTTTGCATGCAAGAGGGTGTATTTTTTTCAAGACAATGGTATTAAAGTTGAGGCACGATACCGCCGGTATAAGACCGGGTTTAGGCACAACCAACAGGTTGTCTCGCAATCTTTTTCTCCAGCCTTTAAGTTGCAATGTAGTATCCTAGGTACCTATTGAACTCAAAAGAGGAATTTCAGTGACCTAAGTACGCTGGTAAAGAAAGGAAACAAAAGAAACTACCGACATTTAACAGACTAGAGTAGCAAGACCAATGTTGTGTACCACACTGACAAACTAAGCTATCATTAATCGAAAGATCTGAACAAAATAAAATGGAGTTACATGAACAGATGGATGATACAGAAAAGCTAAGATTTAAACAAGTATATATACAGCCTGCAAATGATTGTAAACAGCAGATGACTTTATATGTTACACTGAGCACAGAGCCAACATTATTTTTCTACGACAATGATGCAAGTGATGATAATGAAGCGGAACAGAATGAAAGTGGTCTGCAAAGATGATACAAGGATGGATGAAGTCTACAAACTAAACTACAGGATGCCACAAGAAGTTGTATGATACAGGATGTAGGTGAATTAGCTTGAAAGAAAAAGATTAGATGCTGAATGTATTCACAAATTGATTAATGCTAAACAGTTAACTACAATGGCAATCTACAGAATGTTATTGAACTACAAACAAAACTACTACAAAAGATCTAATATGATGAACAAAGTACAGGGATAAGCTTATGATAATGCACTAACACAGAGTTACACTAAAAATGGAAGATGCAGATGTTTGAAAGATTAAAGTTACCACTGACAGAATGCAGATCATATAGATGGATGTATCTAAATTACATTAGCAACGACTGAAAACAAGAAAATTTCGAGACACATATATACAAGGATGTTCGAAAAATCAGTAAAGTGGAGCAAAAGAAGCAACTACTCCGCTACCTTCATCCCCGGCAGCGGCGCCAAAAACTTGGTAGGCTAAGAAAGAAGAGATACCTACAATTAAACTGCAAGTGCACGGTGCCTTATTGTGTATAGTGCAAATACAGGTTGATCCACAGGGACAAGGTGGATGTAGAGTTGATTCCAAAGTCTCACTAAAACTGATTCAAATTGAGAGTAACCAAAGGAGGGGTTTGCGTAGATACAACAAAGGTTATGAATGATTATACTACATAAACAATATTAAAATATAATTAGAAGGCACTAGGGCAGATCGAATCCACCGCTTAACCCGCACTAGATAATTCAATTATGGATATTACTCTTGTCCTTTTAATGAATAACGATGAAGATTCGTGTCTCGCGCTTATTCAAAGTGATCTCGAAGATGGATGACTAATCACAACTAAAGTATTCATCCTAAGTAATAATTGTCTCGATTAAAGCACAACTATTCAAAAGATAAATCAATTCATTTAAGCATGAGTTGCAAGACAACAACATAGAATTGTTCCAACTACCTAGGTTGCATATAACAAACAAGGTGAAAGTAATATGTTGTACAAAGATTAAATCTACCCTTAAGAAATTAAGCACAACAAGAACCAATTCATAACCAAAATTATCTGATGTTAGATTAAGAGTTTCATCTAAGCCCTAGCAAAGATGTTTAGAACATAGCTAATATAAAAACAGATGAAGCTTTTGATATTGATAAAAATGGAAACACTCCCCCTTTCAACTGAGTTCAACTAACTCATAAACATAGATGGAGACAAGGATTAAAAACTGGTTTCCACTCCTCACCCTTGCATGGTTTTTTTACACAACAAAACAACCCCTATTTAAACAACCATTCTTTTCCAAAATCCCCTCAACACAACCCCCAAATACACAATATAAAATTAAGGGTTTTTGTTCTTGAAACTCACCACTTTTCAAGACTCTTCATTCAACAACCGTCACTGCATTTATCCCTGGTCTATTTGACTGATGATGATGATGTAGAGGTCTAAAAATTCAGACCTAGCTTTCATGCCTGACTTTGTCTTTGACTAACCCAATTTGTGACTAAAATTCATTATAAACATCCACCCTAGCTTCATCGATTGCATGCTGATGTTGAGATGTTTGCAAAAAAAATCAAATCCCTAGCTTATCCTATGAGTCAAAGCCTAGGGTTTTGTTGAATCGAGTGTAAAGAAAGGTATAGAAAATAAGCAAGTGGTCTGATAAGGGAAAGATGGTGATGGATGTATGGGTATGAGTACTGAAATTGACAGGGATTTGGTTCTCGATGGGATTGATAGAGTTAGGGTTGTCTGGTTCTTAGGTGAAAGAGAGGGTGCGGCTTCACAGGGAAAATGGAAAAGAAACAACCTCTTGTTTCTCACGTGAATAGCCTAGGGTTAGGCTTTGGTAGAGTTATCAAGGGCATGTTTGGTTGCTTACTTAATATCACACCTTTCCTTGGATATTAACTGTGCTAGCTTTTTTCTCATTTAATCTTCACTTGAGTCAGTAGCAAGACCAACTTCTTATAATTTGTCGACACCAGCCCCCAGTCTTTGGTTCACCATTTAGTGAAAGTACCTACACCACAACACAAGAAAATGAGATTATTCCGAAAAAGTTACCCTCTAATGAACAAAAGCGCAAAATACAAGATTTGATATAAAATGAGATATTATAACACTTGGGATGTAATAAAAGACAACAAAATGATCTAGAAACATGCATTATTAGGCACCGATCAGTGACCGGGTGGACTTTGCCGGTCACCTGAGATACTTTTCTTGCCGGATTCCGGCCAACTTTCGACTATTTTCGGAACATCCGGCGACCACATTTGAGCTGAATTCTTATATGGGTATTTCTACATATGGGCTTGGTGGACATTGGATTGGGCTTTTGGAGGATTGACCTAGTTTTGGAAAGAGGAAAAGCTACAAAAAGGAGGGTCTTTCTATTACTTGGGATCGCGTATTTTCTACTTGGAGTTTTGGAGAGCGGCGACTAGGGTTTGCATTTCATTTTGTTTTTCATCTTCTTCATTATTTTATTATTGATTATGATTATGATGAACTCAAAAGCTATGAGTAGCTAAACAAATATTATTGGTTATGGGATAAAGTGGATTTCACAACATGATATATGATTCAATGAATTAGTTTTGTCTCAATAATTTATTGTTTATGATTCATTGTTTATATTGTCATATGATTTAAATACTTGTTAGGTTGAGTCCGGAATCAATCCGATTTGCATTCATTTCTAAAGCTATATTAGGGTTTTCAATACGAAAAAGTTGTTTATCCCTGATTCTAAGTAGCATACTTGTGGGTAGTGCTTGTAGTGATATATCATACTAGTCACAAGTGAATCATAACCTTTGTTAAAACGGATTAGTGCTTTTACACGTTCGTTTGCATTGATTAGTCTTATTCCATAGAACTTAGTGCTTTTAGGGAGTTAAACTTGATTGTGCTTTTACATGTTAGGTTGCTTTCTAGGAAGAATTCACATATACATCTTTTAATGTGGTTGTGATGAAATCAGGGAATTAGCGGGATATTCTTGCAATCAAGGTATCCTAGGACTTTTAGTAAATGAGAGATTAAAATGCCAATTCTAGTCATTGATGAAAATACATGTTTGTGAATGATGTTACCCCGTGACCAATATCTTCTCTTTATTGATTATTCAAATTATTTTATTTGCTTTGCTCTATTTTATTTCTTAGATAAAACAAAAATCCCCCCTTGGTTACTAAGAAACTTAAATTCTATAACAACAAAAGCCTCTCTGTGGGAACGAACTCTTTCTTATCACGTACTTCATTTATATTTAGTAGAGTGAGAAAGTGAAATTATTTTTGCTTGGCTGACAACCGATCAAATTTTGGCGTCGCTGCCGGGGAGGCATATGGCTTGTTATTAAGTTTTTAGTTTCTTTTCATAATTTCTGCTTTTTGTTTTCTTGTCTTGTTTCTCACTTGTTTGCTAGAATTGTTTTCAGTACCTAATCCCTGGCTTCTAAAGATTGGAACTATCCATGGTGCGGATAGCTACTCGAAGAGGCACTATACTCCAACCAAGTCAAGACACAAATGAAGATCAAGAGTTAGAAGTGGAAGAAGAGTTACAACTAGAAGGAGAACAAGAGGTTCCATTTGTAGAAGAACTACTATTTGAAGAAGAAAAAGCAATGGGTGATCGTACACTCAAGGACTTGGCTTCTCATAGGCTTGATGCACAACGATGGTGTATTCAAACAAACTCAACCTTCGAGATCAAGCCGGGGTTGCTTAAAGAGTTACCAAAGTTCCATGGCATGGTGAATGAAGACCCAAACAAGCATCTTATGGACTTCCATACCATTGTCACGGCCATGCTTCCAGCGGAGACTGATGCTGATGGTGCAATGTTGAAAGTTTTTCCATTTTCTATGGTGGATAACGCTAAGGATTGGTTGTATTTTTTGCCATCCGGAAGTGTCACTACATGGAACGGGTTGAAGAAAATTTTCTTAGAGAGATATTTTCCTGCATCGAAGGCTACTCAAATTCGCAAAGAGTTTTGTAGGATAAAGCAAAATGTAGGGGAATCTTTGTATGAATGTTGGGAGCGATACAAGAGATTGGTGGCAAGTCTGTCCACACCACCAATTCAAAGGACGCTATGATAATCCAATACTTTTATGAAGGTCTCCAATCAAGTGATAGATATCTCCTTGATGCTGCGTGTGGTGGTGCACTAGTGAACAAGACGGTGGCACAAGCTAGAGAGTTGATTGAAAGCATGGATGCAAACTCAATTTTACACAAGAGGTGAACCAATGGTTAGGCGAGTGCATGAAGTTACGGATTCATCATCACACCGTGATCAAAGGATGGATAATATGGAGCAAATTATGGAAAAGATGGCTGCAATTATTTTACCTTCATATGGTGAAGAGTTGGAGCAAGCTAGTGCGGTCTTTCCAAATCAGCAAAGACGGTATGATCCCTACTCCAACACTTACAATCCAGGATGGAGAGATAATCCCAATTTTAGCTATGCCAACAAGCAAGGTGCAGTTCAACAACCTACTTTCAACCGTCCAAGTGGATTTCAACCGCAACAACAACAATTTCAGCAACCACAAGCACAACAATCAATGCAAAATCAAGCTTCAAACAATTATGCAAGGCATTTCCACCATGTTTAAAGAAAGTCAGCAGGAAACTAAGAGTGCTATCAAGGAGTTGCAGACACAAATGGGCTCCATGGCGATTGATATAAACAAATTGAAGGCATAAAATAGTGGGAAACTCCCTTATCAACCTATTAACCCAAAAGAGGTTGTCAATGCTATTACGTTGAGAAGTGGTACACAACTTGTGCAACCCGGGTTACCTCGATTCTACAAGGTGGAAACACCAAAGGAACCTGTTTTGGAGGAGAAAATGATGATTCTCCCCAAACTTCTGAGGTACTTATTCCTAACTCTAAAACTCCGGTTTCTACTTATGTTCCTCCTTTACCTTTCCCTCGCAGATTTGCAAGTTCTAAGAAGGCGGAACTAGAAAAGAAGATTTTAGACGTTCTAAAGAAGATCCATGTGAACATACCACTCATTGATACGATCAAGCAAGTTCCAAAGTATGCAAATGTGTTGAAGGACTTGTGTACCAATAAGCAAAGGCTCAAAGGTAATGAAGTGCTTAGTGTGGGGGAGAATGCTTCGGCAATCTTACAACACAAACTCCCACTTAAGTGCAAGGATCCCGGTAGTTTTGACATTCCTGTCACAATTGGTAACACTACATTTGACAAAGAAATGTTGGATTTAGGTGCATCCGTAAATGTTATGCCTGCATTATGTATAACTCACTTGATCTTGGTCCTCTTAAAAAGGCTGGAATTGTATTGCAATTAGCCGATCGCTCTAATGTCTACCCAATTGGTATTGTTGAGGATGTTCTTGTGCAGGTTAATCAATTAGTTTTTCCATCTGACTTTTGCGTGTTAGAGATGAATGAAGGGTCACTAGACTCGTCTCTTCCATTGCTACTTGGGCGTCCCTTCATGAAAACGGCGAAAACCATTATTGATGTGGACAAGGGAACACTAACTATGGAGTTTGATGGAAAAACAATAAGTTTCAATATTTTTGAGACGATGAGATATCCTAGTGATGTCCACTCTTGTTTCTCTATTGATGTTATGGATACATTGGCACAACAAGTTTTTGAATTGAATGGTGATGATGCTTTGGAAACCGTTTTAACTACATCCATGGATAATGGTGTAGAGTGTGGTAATGAAGTCAAGGAAGCCCTTGGTGATCTTAACTCACTACAAGGATGCTCGGAAACTCATAATATCTCTTTTATTTTTTTACCATGCAGTGATGAAAAGCTTGTACCTTCAATTATTAAATCTCCAAAGTTAGTATTGAAACCTCTTCCTGATCACCTAAAGTACTTGTACTTGGGTGATAATGAAGAGTTACCTGTGATTGTTTCTAATGAGCTTAGTGAATTACAAGAGCAAAAACTTCTAAGGGTGCTAAGGAAGTACAAGACGACCATAGGATGGACAATTGCCGATATCAAGGGTATAAGCCCTGCCGTATATATGCACAAGATACGTTTGGAGGACGATACAAAGCCTACAAGGGAAGCACAACGTCGTTTGAATCCCCCTATGATGGAAGTTGTGAAAAAGGAGATACTCAAGCTTTTGGACGTGGGTGTTATCTACCCCATATCCGATAGCAAGTGGGTAAGCCCGGTACAAGTAGCACCAAAGAAATCAAAAAGACTGGTGGTGGAAAATGATAAGAATGAACTTGTCCCAACTCGTGTGCAAACCGGTTGGAGGGTTTGTATAGATTACGTAAAATTGAATTCCACCACTAGGAAAGATCATTTTCCATTGCCTTTTATTGATCAAATGCTTGAACGTTTAGCCGGACACTCTTATTATTGCTTCCTTGATGGCTATTCGGGTTACAATCGTATTGTGATAAGCACCGGAGGATCAAGAGAAAACCATTTTCACTTGTCCATTCGGTACTTTTGCTTATAGAAGGATGCCTTTTGGCTTGTGTAATGCTCCAGCTACCTTTCAAAGGTGTATGGTAAGTATTTTTTTCAGAATATGTTGAATACATAATCGAAGTGTTTATGGATGACTTTAGTGTCTTTGGTGATTCATTTTACCTTTGATTGAACAACTTGTCACTAATCCTTGAACGATGTGTTGAGACAAACCTTGTGCTGAATTGGGAGAAGTGCCAATTTATGGTAACTCATGGCATAGTTTTAGGCCATATAATATCTTCTAAAGGCTTGGAAGTTGATAAATCTAAGATAAACCTTATTCGTGCTTTAACCCCTCCCACTACGGTGAGGGAGATACGCTCTTTTCTTGGTCATGCAGGTTTTTATCGTGGATTTATCAAGGATTTTTCCAAGATAGCATCACCACTTTGCAACTTATTGCAAAAAGATGTGGTTTTTAACTTTGATGAAAAGTGTATGGCGGCATTCAATCGTTTGAAAGAACTTTGATTTCAGCCCCTATCATTAAACCACCGGATTGGAGCAAGCCTTTTGAGCTCATGTGTGATGCAAGTGATTATGCGGTTGGTGCGCTGCTTGGGCAACGTGTGGGGAAGAGACCTCATGCTATTTATTATGCTTCTAGAACGTTAAATGAGGCCCAACAAAACTACACAACCACTGAAAAAGAGTTGTTATCCATTGTTTTTGCTTTGGAAAAGTTTCGCTCTTATCTAATTGGTACAAAAGTTGTTGTCTTTTCTGATCATGCAGCACTTAGGTACTTGCTAATGAAGAAAGAAGCGAAACCGAGGCTCATACGATGGATTTTACTCTTACAAGAGTTTGATATTGAAATCAAGGACAAGAAAGGAATTGAGAACACCGTTGCGGATCACTTGAGCCGTCTTGTTGTGGACAAGCTATCCCATTGCGTGAAAGTTTCCCGGATGAGCAACTATTTTCAATTGCCTTTGGAGAACCATGGTATGCTGACATTGTGAATTACTTGGTGTCTAAACAAATCCCAAAGAACTTGTCTTGTCCGAGAGGGACAAACTTAAGAAGTTGGGAAACCAATACATATGGGATGATCCATACTTGTGGAAACATTGTAGCGACCAAGTAATACGAAGGTGTGTTCCCAATCAATTTAATTCTATCTTGTCTTTTTGTCACTCTTATGCTTGTGGAGGACATTTTGGGAGTAAGAGAACCGCTCACAAGGTACTTGAAAGCGGTTTTTATTGGCCAACCTTGTTCAAGGATGCATATATATTTTGTACAACTTGTGATAGGTGCCAAAGAACGGGCAATCTAGGTGCCCGAAATCAAATGCCACAAACTTTTATTCAATTTATTGAAGTTTTTGATGTATGGGGTATTGATTTTATGGGTCCTTTTGTCAACTCCCATGGGAATTTTTATATCTTACTTGTTGTTGATTATGTCTCTAAATGGGTGGAAGCTAAGGCCACCCCAACTAATGATTCTAAAGTGGTTTCAGATTTTGTGCAAGCTAATATCTTTGCAAGGTTTGGAATTCCAAGAGCCATAATTAGCGATGGGGGTTATCACTTCAAAAACAGGATTTTACAAAGCTTGTTGAAGAAGTACAATGTGTCACACAAGATTGCAACACCTTATCATCCCCAAACAAATGGACAAGCCGAGGTGTCTAACCGAGAGGTGAAATCCATTCTAAAGAAGACGGTGAACCCAACAAGGAAAGACTGGAGCATGCGACTTAATGATGCTTTGTGGGCTTATAGAACCGCATACAAGACACCTATCGGGATGTCTCCCTTTAGGCTTGTGTATGGTAAACCTTGTCATTTATCCGTTTAAATTGAGCATAAGGCGTTTTGGGCTATTAAACAATGCAATATGAAGATGGATGGGGCTTGAAAGCAAAGGAAGTTACAACTCCAAGAGCTAGAGGAGTTTCGCAATGACGCATTTGAAAGCTCACGCATTTATAAGGAAAAGACGAAAGCATTTCATGATAACATGATTTCTAGGAAACAATTTTGCATTGGGAAAAAAGTGCTTTTGTTTAATTCTCGCCTGCATTTATTTCCGGGTAAATTAAGGTCACGATGGATCGAACCTTTTATTGTTACTAATGTGTTTTCTCATGGTGCAGTGGAAATTCGTAGCATAGCAACAAGAAAAGAACTTAAAGTAAATGGGCACCGGTTGAAACCATATTATGAGAATTTCGCTTCCGAATTGGTGGAAGGAGTTAACTTTGTGGAAGTACTCCCTCTGGAGGAGTTATAGAAAGCAAGGAGATAGTCGGGCTGAAAACTTTAAACCAAGCGCTAAATGGGAGGCAACCCAAAGGATGCGTATTTCTTATCTTGTTTTTATTTTTTTTGATTTTTTGTCACATATCATGTTAGAATTTCCCACCTTGATTTACTTTGGATGACTCAATTTACATTGAGGACAATGTAAAGTTTAAGTGTGGGGGAGTGGTTAAGCATTTGCATTGTAAATTTTTTTCAACTTTTGTGTAAAATAGTGAATAAAAAACTCCAACTTGTAGTTAGTTTAGAGCCACATAGTATACATGTCGCTAAGATTACATCGAGATTCTCATAAGAGTGACTGAACTTAGAGATGACAGAGAACATGATCGGGTTTCTTACTTATATGAGAGTTAAAGTTGGATTAACCATGCCATGGAAAATAAGGTGCGACATCGAATTCGTATTAGAGTAGTGGTCCCCTATAGTGGAGACTACCCATGTTACATAATGAGAGGCACCGACCATCAATTCTTTGTACTGTCTAAATTTGTGCTTTTAGAGTGTGTGTCACCATACGTAAACTCCGGTAGAATGGTGAGCTACCCAACCTCCCACCAATAGAAGCACTATTTTGATCTCTTGAGTGCTATTTTACCAATCATGATGGTGTCATCGAATTGCTAACTTACATACCACCTGTAATCTTGTTCGCAGTTAGCACCATCCATTTTATCTCTCTCTACACCAACAGGTCCATAGAAACACCATCATCATCAACAAGAGAAGCATCACAAATTCGAAGGAAAGTTGAAGAAGTTCAAGGTTTACAAGCAACAATACAGAAATGAGAAAATTTCAGATTCAAGTGAAGCAACAAGACAAGGAGCAGAAGATTATCAAGGATGAGAGTTCGAGAAGTTTATGATATCAAGACATAGAAGTTGTGAAGAATCAAGCGGTAAAGTACTTACACCATTGCCTTTGTACTTACATTTTTATTTTATTTTATCTTATTTGTATTTTATTTTCTCTTGTCTCAAAAACAAAATATTGAAGAAATTTTTTTTTTAATAAAAAAAAAAAGAAAAAAAAGAAGAAGAAGAATCAAAGAGACAATAAAAATTCATTGTATCATATTTTGGGTTTGTATCGTTCGTTTTTAGTGTTGTTCATTCAATAAAGTCAATGGAAGAAGAAATATCCCTAATGAAGTTTCAAGAAACAAGCATTTTGAAGAATAAGAGTTACATTTTCAAGATTCTACGAAGTTCAAGAGTTATCATCAAGAGTTGAAGACCGAAGACGAAGATGAAGACACCGATCAAGACCGAAGACGTTTCTATGGATGCTTTGTGAGAGTGGTGCTAATCTGCACGCTCGAACGGATAACGAGGTAAGTAAGCATATTCCCACCTTCGTTAAGTGGTTGATTTCCTTTCTTAGAGATCGTCAGAAAAAATGGGTTTTCAAAATGAATAAAAGATGTGTTTTTTCAAAACAATTCGGAGGGTTTGGCACTCCTACTATTCAACGTGTCGCAGGATTCTCTCTTCATTCCGACCTGGACACATGTGTGACCCATAAAAAGCTATTTATTATTGAGAGCAACTTCATAAAACCCTTTCTTGTGAGGCAGAGTCGAAACTTTCGATCACTCCGAACCCGAATTTCTTTCGATAAGGGATGGTTATTTCTCTCTCAACTTTTAAGGATGAGATTGTGTTCATTTATGTGTCTAACTTCTTATGACTAGTGTGCGGAATCTTTATGTCTTCTTAGCGCGTTGGATGCTATCATTTCGGAGAACTATTAAGTTGGAAAAATAGGTTTTGTGGGTATATCTCTAGTAAGCCCTCACGAGACTATAACTCGTCCACTAGGGACACCTAGGGGTTTAAAGGCTTGTTATACAATCCAAGTGTGACCATAACCTCGACGAAACGGAGTTGTATGTATGTTTTATAATTGTTTTGTTTGATTTGCTTGAGGACTAGCAAAGTCTAAGTGTGGGGGAATTTGATAGGTGTTGTAAACACCTTGATATTTATGCTTTCTTTCCGAGTTTTCTTGTAAAATATGCATCTTATGTTTGCTTTTGAGTTATTTAGGTGCTTTGGAGTCATTTGGAGCGAAATAAAGAGAAATCACTCACAAAGGGCAATTCACATGCGAGTTATACTTGGAACGGGCTAATGTGCGTGGAAAGGAGGTGAATCAGCCGTCGGTTCTCTCGAAACCGACAAGCCATGTATGAGCCGGTTAGCCTTTAACCATGAAGTGGGGTGTCAATAGCAGTTTTGGTTCTTACCGACCTTGAAATTGAGAGAGTTTATTTCTCAATCATTAACTTTCATTCCCTAACTCGAGGAGAAACCATGGGCCGCGGCTAAGATGTTCGAATCGAGAACCGAGAGAATCATGAGATGAGATGATGAAGAAATCAGTCGATTAACTCAGAATTCATCTAGTGAATGAGTAGAAGAGATAGTGATGCAGTTAATTCGAGAAAACAAGGAAGAACAGGGATGAAGAAAGGGGATCCATTGGCGGAAAAGGAATAAGAAGATGGAACTGGTGATGAAATACAAGCAATTGATGGTGGAATTGAGTTGGATTTTGGTCGAATCTGCATTTGACTCTAGTTGGAGACTTGCCATGGATGTTACTAGGGTTTGAGATGATGAACTGAGCTGCAGGTTAGGGTTTTAAATCGGTTTTGAGAAATTGAGATGAACTAGAAGATGTTTCTGCTGTTGTTGTTCAAGGAAATTGCAGAGAATAGAATTGCAGATTAGATGTATGTTAGGATGAAACTACAGGGAAGAATAATTTTTTGTTGTGGATTAATTGGTTGTCTGTGTGGTTGGAGCTGAAATAAAGTGCTGATGATGGATGTTTGGGACTGGTCATGAAGCTGGTGTGCAAGTGCTGCAGCTAGGAGTTGCAGTTGGTGGATGGTGCTGCAGTTTTGGTGGAGTTGCTGCTGGATCTACAGATGGTACTAGTAATGGCATTGCAGGTGGTAGTTGAAAGTGCAAGAATCGAGCTAAAGAGCAACAAGGTTGCGAAATTACAAGGGAGTGATGATACTGCAATGAGATGACAGAAAGACAGATAGAGAAGCTAACTTGAGTCAGTTCTGGTTTGAATGGGATGAATGGAGAATAGCTCGTCACTTTTCTGGACCGGAGAAAAAATCGATGAGCTGTGCCAAGTCGAGAAGAATGGGTTTAGCTTATAGTCGAATTCGAAGTGGATTTGATCTGAGTTAAGGTTTGAAAATGGTGCTTTGAGAGCAGATATGAACTGAACATGGTGAGGCAGTCGCGGATGCAGTGCTTGGAGATGAATTTGTGCAACTAGAATTGCTGCGAATGAGTGACTATTGATTATAAAGGTGCAGTGCTGCAATGAGCTGCAAATGAAGGTTGGAGTTGCTGCGGTATGGCGATGAACTGAAGCGGGTATGGAAGTGAATGTATGTTAGTAAGCTAAATTTCAGAGATGATTTTGCTGTGTGTGTTGCAGCTGAAAGTATGGCCTGAGATAGTTCTGAAGCTACGGCTTGGTAGTGATGTCACGAGATAGTACAAATTTGAAGTAATGGGTACCGGTGGTGATGCCAGAGATGAAATATGCAGAAAGGTGCTATGTAATTCGATTTATTGGTGGCCTGAGATGAGAGGATGTATGATGGAGTTGCAGGTGGAATGTGGCTCGGATGTTGATAGGTTATGATGTTTTGCTGGTGGATTTGGTCATGTTCAGCTGTAATGAAGTAGATGGAGCCGAAGTTGCCGTGTGCAAATGAGGCAATGAACTGGTACTGTTGGTAAGCTACAGAATGAGATGCAGCAATTGAGATCAAGTCTGTGGTTGAACATTACAGGCATGGAAGAATGGGTATTGCAGGTTGTATTGTGTTGAGCACGGTGGAGTTCAGTTGGAGGTTGAACTGGTGGATTTCTGCTATTGTGGGAGTTTCTGAGAACTGATGTTGGTGCTTGCAGCTGAGAGCAAAGGGGGTACCGTAGTCTCGCTGTTAGAATTGGTTTACAAACTTCGGTTGTATGAAGGCAGAGGTGGTGTTGTTATGTTATGAGTTGGTGGTTCAGGTGGTATGCAATGTTGGTTGCTGTTGCAGGAAATGATTCGGCTGAATTAGAGCAATGTAGAGAATAATCTTGATACTGACTTGAACTGAAGTTGGTGGTTGCTGCGAAGTGAAAGGAGTTGCATTGTCATTGCAACCGGGGATGCAACATACAAAAATCATGGTCGGAAGCACAATGATTGTGCAATGAGCTTTGGCCAAAGGCAATGGCCTTGGCCAATACCAACTCGCCCACTCAGTGAGTTAGCCGATCTGACTCATACCCGACTCCTACCGAGCCGTGACCGAGTTGATCGACTATGACCCATGACCGGTGGACTTTGCTTGGCACACCGAGATACTTTTCTTGCTTTGATTCCCGCCAACTTCCGGCTATTTTTGGAACATTCGGCGACTACTTTTGAGCTGAATTCTTATATGGGTATTTCTACATATGGGCTTGGTGGACATTGGATTGGGCTTTTGGAGGATTGACCTAGTTTTGGAAAGAGAAAAGCTACAAAAAGGAGGGTCTATCTACTACTTGGGATCACGTATTTTCTACTTGGAGTTTTGGAGAGCGGCGACTAGGGTTTGCTTTTCATTTGTTTTTCATCTTCTTCATTATTTTATTATTGATTATGATTATGATGAACTCAAAATCTATGAGTAGCTAAACAAATATTATTGGTTATGGGATAAAGTGGATTTCACAACATGATATATGATTCAATGAATTAGTTTTGTCTCAATAATTTATTGTTTATGATTCATTGTTTATATTGTCATATGATTTGAATACTTGTTAGGTTGAGTCCTAATCAATCCGATTTGCATTCATTTCTAAAGCTATATTAGGTTTTCAATACGAAAAAGTTGTTTATCCCCGATTCTAAGTAGCATAATTGTGGGTAGTGCTTGTAGTGATATATCCTACTAGTCACAAGTGAATCATAACCTTTGTTAAAACGGATTAGTGCTTTTACACGTTCGTTTGTATTGATTAGTCTTATTCCATAGAACTTAGTGCTTTTAGGGAGTTAAACTTGATTGTGCTTTTACACGTTAGGTTGCTTTCTAGGAAGAATTTACATATACATCTTTTAATGTGGTTGTGATGAAATCAGGGAATTAGCGGGATATTCTTGCAATCAAAGTATCCTAGGACTTTTAGTAAATGAGAGATTAAAATACCAATTCTAGTCATTGATGAAAATACATGTTTGTGAATGATGTTATCCCGTGACCAATATCTTCTTTATTGATTATTCAAATTATTTTATTTGCTTTGCTCTATTTTATTGCCTAGATAAAACAAAAATCCCCCTTGGTTACTAAGAAATCAAATTCTATAACAACAAAAGCCTCTCTCGTGGGAACGAACTCTTTCTTATCACGTACTTCATTTATATTTAGTAGAGTGAGAAAGTGAAATTATTTTTGCTCGGCTGACAACCGATCAGCGGCCGTAAGAGATTTCGCCTAATTAGGTTACTCTCCTCTCCGAATAGGCGGCTACACCAGTAACAACACAACCGAGGAAGTTTGCTATCACGAAGGATTAGTTTGCTAGAAATGCAAACTTCAAGTATTTATAGACAAGGAAGTTTGGACACCGAGGAATTTCCAAAACCGAAAATATTCTCAAAGATATTCAATACATTCCAAATTCGCTTTTCATAATTCTTGGAAATGCTCATTCAAAATAATGATCGAAAATCTCTCTCGGAAAATCTCAACTAGTAATGCACATTACTAATTCTCATTTTCCTAAAATAAAATTAACAACCTTAAATAAAAGATTCTTAACTTATTTATTTCGATCCTGGGATTTTCTTCCCGTAGCTATTAAGGAATAACTTTGAACAATGAAATATAAACATTACCGCACGTGTTCAAAGTATACCGACATCCTTAGTTTGTAAGTCCTCTTTCATACTTACAACCTTGAAACCGATGCCACACTTCCAAACAAGTTTAGATTGGTTCATCTGACTTTCAAGAACTATGCGATTGATTAAGAAATACTCAATCACAAATCATGGGTTTAATCAGTTCTACCAAAACAAGTTTCGGTTCTACCTCCATGTGAGTATTGTGCATAGTCACACTAACTTCCCAAAATTCGGTTGACTAGGTACTAGGATCGGTTCCCCACATATATATGGTATCTAACTTATATGTGTTGCACATGTCTGTTGTAGATTTTATATGACCAAATTAACTATTAAATAAAACCTAGTTATATCTGCAAGTGCACGGGTCAATTGTAGTATCGATAGCAAATGTGGGTCGTTCCCACGAGGAGTGTGAAATACTCTACCAACTAATACCAAAAATTAAGTAACCAAATAGAATATGTTTTAAAGATTTTCAGAAATTCGAACAAAACAAAATAACAAATAATCGTGACAATAAACAAGATGGAATGAGTTGCTAGGGTTTTCGGTTTCCACCAATTAATTATGCAAACTCTACTAAACATTAAATATATATTCCATGCATTTTCAAATATCTGTTTCTCCGCTGTAATTTTCTTCGTTTCATGGGTAGTGATTCTAAAGCATTACCTATCTATCCTTGCATACCACGTCTAGGGATTTAACCGAAGCACGAAATATCAATTCAAAAGCATAAATAATCAAGAAAATCACATGAGCAATTAAATACCAAGCTATATGAAGAAAAACTACTAATCAATCAACTCATTATTAAGCATATAAATGTAGAGTTTTCATAATAAAATTGGGTTTTACCTAAACCCTAACATGATTAGCTAGACATGGCTTTCTCATAAGCCATAAATCAATATAAAATCAATCCATAGCTAATCGAAACGGAATCAAAAACTCAAACCCTAGTCTTCTTCCCGTTGCAGCCACAGCCAGCCTTCTTCTTTCTTCCCTGTCTGTTCGACTCTTAAAAGTGCCCCCAAAAGAATGCGATAGAAACCTAGAAAAGTGCTCAAGCCCAGTCCAATGAACAGGACCCGAACCAATTTCAATATCCAGCCATTCCAAAGTCCGGCTAATGCCTCGACTCGTCCAACTCCTAACTCCATCATCTTCTTGCCACACTCGGCTACAGAAAACTCTTCCCGTTCGTCATACAATCGATGCACACCCACCTTCTTCCCTTTCCTCGCGGAACATCAAATTCAGGCCACAACTCCGATTGACCCGACCCTCTAACAACTCCACCGATAACAAGCAACTCCATCTTCTGTCCGGCTAACCTTCACCGTACGTCTTCAATTATATTAACCATCGACCAAAACTGATCCAAAACAAACATCGTTCTCTACTTCTCTCATCTATTCAAAGAAACTCAAAGCTATCGCCATTACTTCGCAAAACCAAACCCACCATTTTCATGATCTCGTACAAAGATCGCTACCGTGATAAGATCAACTCCATCTCTCTCGCTTCAATACCATTGCCAAGAACCACCATTAAACTATAATTATCACGAATACAAGCCATTACCATCATGATCAACATCTCCCTTCACCTAAGAAATCCAACTCAATCGCTTAGCATGTAGCTCCACCTTGAATCCCCCACCACCAGCTGTGATCATCCATCTCCATTTATGCTAACACGATCTGCATATAGCCACAACAACGAACTGCCACCACCATCCATCCATGAAACAATGGAAGCAACACTAGTTACCCCAAGAACAGGCTCAAACAACACAAGACTCTTCTCTTCTCACACGTCTAAGCTTTCAGGATCGATCACAGCAATACATACTTCTCTATATTCCCTGTTTGGTTTTCACAACTTCGGTTCATATACAACTGAGATATTCTCAAGAACAACATCAATAAACTCCACTGAAACCTGCCATTAACCCGAGCTACAGATCCAGTTCCCTGTACAACACCTTTCTTCTTCACATAATTTCAACTTATATATGTCTACGGACTAAAGCGTCATCTTCTTAATTCCGGCCGTAAAGATCCACCAATATCAGTTTGAAAACCGCAATCCATCACTGCCATTCATTACCTTTCTTATTCACCCTGAATTCCAGTTCAACTCCAACAGCAAAACGAACCATCCATTTGATTCCCCATTTGCATCTCGAAGACTTCCCACAACCACCACCAGCTTCAACTTCTTTTGGTCCCTTGATTTCACAGCCAACTCCAATTCTATTGTTGTTGTGTGTATTTCTTGATCGAGAAATTCGGTGTAACTCCAACTTCAGGTTGCATTTCATCATTAGCTCAACCAACTTCAATTGCCGACTCCATTTTCTCGACCCTTTAACATCCACCAAGATCGAAACTCAATCCACAACAAAACGTCAATGGCTTCTTCGAAATTCGAGCGCACCGAGACCTCTAACACTTCAAAAAAGAAGTCCGATGCCCTCTCCATTTACGTCCCAAGAACATCATCAATTTCTATTCTCTTCTCGGCCTTTTTACAAACTGGTTGCAGGCAGTCCTTGGTGCTTTTGGAGGTTCGCCTGTTGCCTAACTGATAGACACATTTTTGTGTCTAAATTGTCTCGATTCTATATATTGATAGTTCTCATTTTTGTACTTATTATGGTGTTTTATGTGTGTGTAGGTATTTTTGGCCAATAAACATTTTTGGAAAAATCGGCTCGAAAAGTTGCACCCGGAGGACACCTACTATTCGGACACTCACTACGGATAAGGGGTACCCAAATTACTAAGGGGCACCTCAGACACCCCAAGGCAAACTATCTACACTCTACTCTGGTTAGGGGGCGTCTCATTTTCTTCTCCGTTTGAAGTACTTTTTGGCGAAATCAAAACAGCGCGACAAGCAGATTTGGAGTTGGATTTTTCGGTGGATTTAGTGAGATTCAATTGCATACTTCGGTTGGTGACTTCCTTGATCATAACAGGGGTTGGTACGATTGATTGAGCCGACTGGGCCAATGATAAGCCAATATGAAAACATGGGATTGAAGAGTATCACGGGTTTATTTGTGGAAGTTGCGAGTGGATCTAAGGATAGAATATCTTCGTGGGATTTGTTTCTATCCTAGAAGAATTTTTACAACCCATGACGCGTTGAGAAGCTTGGGGAGAAAATCACGTGGCTTGGCAGGGAAAGAAAAGTCCGAGACTTTCTGCCAAAGAAAAGAGGGAATTATATCGAGTTTTAGGGATTCTGTTGGCTATAAAAAGGATTGCTGGGAGTCACAAAGGGTTTACGTACACTTTGGGGAGGTTTAGAAGAGAACAGGAAGCTGAAATCACTAGTTGAACATTTTTTTCTGCTGCTGCAACAAGGAAGAACATGAAGAACAAAGGCCATTCATTGTCGTTTTTGGGGTCTTAAAATCAGCGACAAAACAATAAAGAGTTTTCATGTGGCCTCTGAATAACAGCTTCCATTGTAACAGACTTCTTCGTAACACATATACACTTTGCTGCTAATCGGTCGCTTTATCACTTTTCATCCTTTTAATCATCTTTTGAGCCATAAACACATATTTTGAGACCATGATTAATATGAGGAGCTAAACCCATTGCTGAGGCGATAGAGGAAGCTATTTTTCCAACAAGAAGTGGTATATTTTTATTTATCTATTTATTGCAATTATTTTATGATTATTTGCCTTGATTGAAAATTGTTTGAATGATTTTTGTTAAGCAATTGTGATTTCTTTTGATAGAGCATGCTTAAACCTAGGTTTTTTATGTTCTATGCTTCGGATTTACACTTGTTATTTTGAGAATCTACTTGTTGCAATAGTTAGAATCAAATTGAATGAGAAAATTGCATGAATATAAATATTGGGATTAAATCACTTTGAACTTGGAAAATAGTGGAATTTTAGCCTCAGTGTCTTTTAATATTGAGAACATCTTTGTTTGAGTTTGTTATAATTTTTAGTGAGTTTTCTAGTTTAGTTTTGAATTTAAGTCTAAAAAAATCCTTCACAAGTCTGAGAGGAACGACATCTTTCTTACCACTTTACTACAACATAAAAATCACACCAATTTTTGGCGCCGCCAACGCGGACTTGTTTTTAGGGTTTTAGATTTCTTTTTCTTTTTCTTTTTTAGTTTTTTATTATTTTTGTTCTTTTTTACGTTTTTGGGTATTTATCTTTTGTCTACGGTGTTCGGATCATAAAGAAAATTGAGCCAAGGAGTTTGGTGATTTCGTAAAGACTTGGAGCGAAAGATTAAAGCAAAAAGAACTGCAAAGAAGACGATTTTATTTTAGTTATTTTGTTTTTAGGGTTTGTTTATTTTTAGAAAAAAAAAAGAAAAAAATTTATATTAGGGTTTATTATTTTTGTAATTTTTTCTTTTCTTTTTGGACTTTTGGACATTTGGACATTCTGGACATTATTTTTAAACCCTACAGAAGGGTAGTATTAAATATAAACTGTTTGCAGAGAAGGAGGACAATTACGATATTGTCTCGCACCTTGGTTCGTAATCGACATAGGAGTCGTGGACCGAGTCGACTACAACCGATTCATCGCCCGTCTGGAACAGAGGTAAGATTCTCAACACTCGCGAATCCCCTCGCCGAGTTACTGGATTCCTTCGTTTGCATATATGCCGAGGACTTGAATACGGCCGCTTTAATTTTCTAGTAAAGGGC
Source organism: Papaver armeniacum (assembly GCA_023531295.1). NCBI lineage: Eukaryota > Viridiplantae > Streptophyta > Magnoliopsida > Ranunculales > Papaveraceae > Papaver > Papaver armeniacum. Next base: position 334,971 of record JAJJWW010008321.1, on the reverse strand, counting down.
AAGGCCTGGCCATACAAGATAAGGGTTCGGATTTCATCACTGTTCTTCTTCTTGCCCGCCTTAGGAACACGTAACCTACGCGAACCTAAGCCTTAAAATTTTGAATAGAACAAGACCGATAGGGTAACGAGCTTAATAGGAAAGTCATTCGAAAAATATTGGTTACTCTTTTAAGCACACTTCAAGTTCATGAAGGTTTCGTGAGTTGAATGCGTGACTCGCTCCGCCTTGTAATTCCTGGTGAGGCCTTGGGTATCAAAGCTCCACCGAGCTTCCTCGCCTCTATTCAACTTACTTTGACTCGGATTGATTCCGTAGGGGTTTGCTTAAATTGTAACGAATTCCATTTCGAAGGATTAGAAGTCGATCTAGAAACAATCTAAGTGGAGCTATCATGCTTTTTGTTTGCTAGAAATCAATAGGTTTGATTTGGTTGAGTCAGCCTTGTTTTGTGTTTGCATAGAATCCCCATCCTTATTCGTTTGCATGCCGGAACGTAAAAGATACGCCCTAGGTAGATTTGTTAAAGAGAAACCTAGTAGTTCTAAGCGTCTCGATTACCTCAATTTAGAAAGTCCGATTTTTGAAGAGACCGTTTTTGAACGTCCGTTTGGGGAGACAATCCCTAATATTCCGATAGTGCCAGAAATGGCAACTTTGAAAGCCTTGTTGAACCCGACTAGGGCTACTCGTCCCTCGTGTATCAAAGTTAGCCGAAACAAAGCAAATTATGAACTTAAACCTCGGGACCTTACAACCGCTCCCAATCTTCTTAGGGAAAGAAAATGAAAACCCCTATTTCCATGTTAGGGACTTTGAGGAAATTTGTAGTACCCTAAAGATTAGAAACCTTGATGATGATGCTTTGAAACTCGTGTTATTCCCTTTTTCCTTAAAAGATAAAGCCAAATCGTGGCTATATAGTTTGGCTTCTGGTTCAATTGAAACATATGAACAACTTACATCTGCCTTTTTGAACAAGTTTTTCCCTAGGCACAAAACATCGTCTATTAGGCCTCTTCCTATGCACATGCCAAAAAAATGGTGTTTGGCATGCCAGGTGGCATGCCAAACCATTTGCGCCACTATGTGGAAACCGCCGAGCGATCGAATCCCTAGCGAGCGATAAAGTGAATATCGCCGTCGATATTATGAATATCAGTAGATATTATGAATATCACTGGCGATATTCTCTAGCGGTAACGGCTATTTCTTCATCGCTATAAATAGGTAACTTTCAAACTCAACACTTACCCCAAATTTTTTACACAAAAATTTCTCTTCTTCTCAATCTATTATTCTCTTCTTCTCAATCTAATTTATTTCTTCTATTTTATCCAAATGGCACAATTAACCCAACATGATTCTAACACAACTTGATTTTTCTCGAGTAGTACTTGAAGGTGCCGTTGAGAAGATATGTGATAGATTTAAAGAAATAAGTAAGAAGCAAAGAAGTCTCCAAGTTTTGGATATCAACCAAGTCAAAACCGCAACTAAGAGAAGTCCAAGAAAGGTTAAAGGCAAGGAAAATCAAGGCAAAACAAATTTGAAGCCAAAGAAGAAGATAAACAAAGGAGACTCCGTTCATGAGCGCATTGATTAGAAGTTTAGTGAAATGAAGAAGATGAAAAACATTGTTCCAAAATTTTTTTTTAAAGTCTTTCCAATTATTGTCTAGTTTTATGTCTTGTAAAATGACTATTTTAATTATATTGAAGTTTTTAATTTTGTGAAGTTTAATGAATTTGAAAATTTGACGAATATTGTTGAAAATTAATATTAATTACATTCTTAAACATTAAAAGTATTACAAATATTTAAACTTAAACAAATATTAAAAATATAAATACTTTAAAATTTTTAAACAAATATTAAAACTTTAAAAGTGGACAATTGAGAAATTACAACACAAATGTTGGACAATATTGGGGCAAATATCTTAAAACCTCGAAACAACTTTCAAAATGGAATTTTTGCCCGTAGATGCGACGATATTCCACACGACACCTTCCCGAAATTCCACCGTGGTTTCACCACTTCTCAAGGTTGGGCCTTCTCAAGTAAAGCAAAATACCTAGTAACTTACCGCTTAATTATACCGGCGCCGAACCAAATCAAACACTACGACCGCGTAGGTTCATTGTTTGTTCTTGAAATTTAAAAAAATCCTTTCCCACAATAGTTGGTGATCAAATACTGGCTCCAATGTCAAATCAATATAATTCCCGCAAATACATTCATCTTCCGCAGCTTTGAATTTTAGGTTTCGCCTCACTTGACATCTCCTAATTTGACTTCTCCTAATACAGTGGTTTGCCATGCACTCGGCCAGTTCTCATATTATCAGCCATGCTCTCTAAGGAATTGGAAGAGTGATGAAAAAAAATTGGAGATTAAGAAATTCTAGAGAGATTGAGAAATTCTTAAGAGATTAAGAAATTCAGTGTGAGTTAAAATGAGATTAGAATTAGGTATTTATAGAGGGGGAATATTAGCCGTTGGATAAAGATCCGATGAGCGATTATCATAGTATCGAGCGATAGCTTGACTGCCGTCACGAGTGAATGACCATCGAACGATTGGTTGACCATCGAGCGATCAAGACTCTATCGTCGCCGGAAACTCGTCGTGTATGCCTATATGCCAGGAAAAACATATTAGCATATGAGTTTGGCAGTTTGGCATACCCATAGTGGGTGCATATATGCCAAATACCATGTTTTGGCATGTGCATAGGAAGAGGCCTTAGGACGCAAATCTGCACGTTTTCTCAACAGGAGGGAGAATCTTTGTATAGGTAGTTGGAAAGGTTCAATGATCTATTCGCCCAATGTCCTCATCATGGTCTAGAAAAGGTTAGGTTAGTTCAGATCCTTTATGAGGGTTTAGATTATTCCACTACAACCACAGTAGAATCTATGTGTACAGGTGGGTTTGAAAACCAAACAGTTGATGAGGCGATGACATATTTGCATGAAATCGCCGAAAAGACCCAACAATGGGAAAATAATAGGGAACCTGATAGGGTGTAGAATACATCCTATTTACTATCTATTGTTTATGCTTTCTTTGCTATTTTTCTTGTAAATTATGTATTTTACGCTTGTTTTGAGTTTTATAGCTACTTTGGAGTCGCACTTGGAGAAAAGAAGAAGAAATCACCCAATTTGAGCCAAAAGGGCAAAAGGTCATTTTACAGGCGATTGATATATGGAGCCCAGTCAAGGTTAAGGGGCAACTCTCTTTGGAGGAGTACTAAAGCCAGCCCACAGAGGTTAAGGGGTTTCCAAGTAGGATGGCCCTTATCTAACAAGTGGGGTGGTCCCTATCCCTGGGGTGTAACTATCCACCCAAATAACCCTAACTATCTCGAGCTTCTCATTCTTCTCAATCATTGTACCTGAAAATGAGAACGAGTTGCCGCTGTGAAACCGAGAAATTGAATCTAGAAATTTGATGTCGCTGCCGAACTGAAATTGAGAGAAGATCGAACAAAGGGTTTTCCTGAATCGTCTGGTGGTTTTGATTGGTGTGAACAGAGGAAGATGTGAATGGAGAAGCAGAATGGGTGTCGTTGTTATTGTTCGAATCACAGAGAAGGAATTAGGGTTTCGATTTGAAGAGGAGCTCAGAGAGGATGAATCAAAGATGGGTTTATGGCTAATAAGGTTTCTGAAGCTGCTGTTGATTAGGTCGAGAAATTCATAGAGATCGAGAAGGAAGTGTCTCGATGGTGCTAATTCAAAGGAGATGGAGGTAGCTGATGAAATTGAGGGTTTGATGTTTCATCTGTTGAATCGAGATCGATTGGGAATGATGGATTAAGTCGCAAATCCATGGTCATGGTTCGACGAGAATCATTTGTTGTTGTGATGGATGGTATGGATGAATCGATTAGGTTTTTTGGTTAAAGAGTTGATGACTAATTGTAGCAGTGGAAGAAGAAGATGCAGAAATTGAGCTCCTGGAAGAATAGATGGTGGTGTTTGAAGAACTGCTGCTGTGAGGCTCGAGATTCAGAGATGGGTTTTTGAGAGATAGAGACCTCGAGATGAAGAGAGGATGAATCACTCATCGCCCATAGACCCATGCTGGATGCAACAGGTGATGGGTTTGGGAAATCGAAAAGGAGGGTCTGTTTGTTGTTGAATGTCAAGGAGTTGATAATGTTGATGGTGCGATTGTTGCTAATTAAAGTTGTTGTCTTTGATAAATTGCTTAGTTGAATGTTAGGATTGTCTAGCAGGAATGGATGAAATGGGTGTTGCGGGTGCAATGTTGGTGTTGAATTGGCCGTGCAAATGATGCTACCGCATGAGTCACAGAGATACAAGAAGAGAGGGTTTTGGTGATGATGTCATCAAGGCATGTCGCAGATTCTGCGTTTCGTTGGTGGTGTTTGTGTTGAACTGAAATAGGAAAGTGTTGATCCATGGAAGATGGCGGTGGATAAGGCAGAAATGCAAAGTGCTAGCTAGTAGTGGTAATGGCAAATCGACTGAAATTGCAGGTGTGTAGGTGATGGTTGTTGCAGGCAAATTACAGGGGATTTTAGGTTGTGGCTCTGAGATGAATGATGGGTCTGCAAAGATGGTGGATGTGCAGGCTTTAAGATGTTGTGCAGCTATGATATTAGCTAGGAAGTGAAGAGAAGATGACAAGGGTTGTTGCTAATGGCAATGCAGGGCCATCATGGTTGTGCTGAGGTGGTGAAGCACAATGATTGTGTTTAGACGCAAAATGGCCTTGGCCAAGAACCCAACTCAGCCTTGTCACTCGCTTAACACCCCGACTCTGGTCCGACAACTCACATACTCGACTTCGGTGATTGACCGAGTCCCGACTCAAGCCGACCCGTTGACCCGCCTCGAGCCGACTAGTTGACCGATCCGACCCGTTGACCCGTGACCGGGTGGACTTTGCCGGTCACCTGAGGCATTTACCGGTGACTATTCCGGACGGATTCCGGTCATAATACCAGTTTTCCGGCGACCAAAATTCCAGAATTTTCTGTGGATTCCTCTCATGTGTGAAGACTTGGACTTGGAATTGGATGGAGAATTTGGCTCAAATTTGGAAAGAGAAGATGGAAGAAGAGAAAGACTTGAATTTGGAAATTGAATTGCTAAAGGAAAAGGATTCTATTCCTGGAAGATTTGGAGAATATTGAAGCCTATAAATAGAGAAGTTTTCTACATCTTTGACACCTCTCTACACACACAACACTTGTGTTTTTGCTTTCAATTCTTCTTCTTAATTATTTGTGTGAACTAGAAAATTCTCCCTTTAATTATTTTGTGTGAATTTCAAAAACATGAGTAGCTAATTTTATTATTGATTGAGGATGAATTCCTAGTTCTTAATATATGATTTGAGTTTTGTTTCAATTCTATCTTGAAGTTTTTCACATGATTATCGTTTGTTTTTACTATTAGGAATGTTTATTCATTCATGATTGATTGATAGATTGTTTGGAGTGCACGCTAAATTGATTTGTTAATTTGATCTAAAGCTAGTGAAAGTTAGGGATAAGTAATCGTTTCTTGATTCTTTACATAAGTAGCAAACACGAGACCTTGCGGAGGGATTCCGTGGAGCAATTGTGTGTGAAAACAACGTTAGCAAGTAGACCTTGATCTAAGAGTCTAACTACTAATATTAACCTAATAAGTTCATAAATCTTAATGCGTTTATTTAAATTACATCTAGAGTGATCTACTACTAGGTGGTTTGGTAAATAGAATCCTAGTAGTCGAGAACTTCCGTATCCGGTGATACAAGGGATTTAGGGGTTTAGCACCGATCTAGCCGCTTTACCTACGGTTGGTGATAATCTGTGACTAATAACAAGTAGAAAAGAACATAACTTTAATCATTGTTTTGCAACGAAGAAGGATTCCTTGATCTTGTCTCTCTTATTGCTTTCAACTTTATCTTTTAATTGTTTTGCTTATTTTCTTTTGCTTTTTACACCCCCTTTTGTGACAATTTTTACAACTAGAATCTCTTGCTCCTCGTGGGAACGAACTTGACTTCCATTATATTATTTTTAATTGAGTGGAAATATTAATTAATTTGATTGCACCTACGACACGCATCAGAACCCCAGAAAACAATTCTTCTAGGAAGAGGAAACGTTAATAGGGTAGAAGGAGGCTTTGAATCAGATGCCAAAATTGCTGCAATAGCGAAAAGGTTAGAAGCTTTAGAAGTGGGTCACAATAGTGGTAGATTGGAGCCTTTTTGGGAAGGCCGGAATAATGAAGAGCAAGCCAATGCTCTCTATAATAACACAAGGTTTGATAACCGTCAAAAGTTTGACCCATATTCAGAAACCTATAATCCTGGTTGGAGAAACCATCCGAACTTTTCGTGGTCTAAGGGCCAAAGTCAAGGTCGCTTTAGTAATTCTAATGCTCCCCCAGTGTTTTGGTTACACTAAGAATTCTTTAGGCCTTAAAATAAAACGACTAGCTTAGAGGAATCTATTAAGATGTTAGCAAAAACTCAGGGAAATGTTAGCACGAGCCATGTTAGTTTTCAACAGGAAACCAAGCAGAACTTTCAAACTAATGCTCAGAGCCTTGCTAAGTTAGAACTTCAAGTGGGCCAAATAGCTAAGACCTTAAGTGAAAGAGATAACGGAAGGTTCCCTAGTCATACTAATCCCAATCCTAGAGGAATTCATGAAGTAGGTGCAACAACATCGAATCGGTGAATGCTATTAGAACCCTTAGGAGTGGTAGAGTAATAGACAATCGTGTAACCATGCCCGATAGTGAACATATTGTAGTTCACCCCTCGGGATCTCACCCCTAAGGATATCACCCCTCAGACCACCACTAGCCGAGGAGACCGATAAAATTTCGATGATGCCAATTCGGTTCTCGAGAGGTCCGATTCCGTGCCTAGAGCCCCGTTTCCCCAACTATTAGTACCAACAAAGAAGGAATCGAACTTTAATGACATATTGGAGGTTTTTAAGCAAGTTACCATAAACCTTCCTTTATTAGATGCAATTAGGCAAATTCCTGCTTATGCCAAGTTCCTTAAGGATATGTGTACGCAAAAGTGGTAGGCCCGAAAGATAGATAAATAAATTGGCCTACGGGTTATTCCGCAAGTGCATGGTGTCTTGGTTGTAGCACTGGGCACGTACGGGTCGAACCACAGAGACTTGTGGTGCCCTTATGTGATCTATGGACTTTCTAAACTGAGTTCTAAGGTGACAGAGTAACAAAGGTTGTTTTTGCCGAAACGGCTAAGATTGAGTGGAATAAACCTAAACTAAGGTATAACATTGAAAACAAATGTGTGCTGGGGTGGTCAAATTCACCACTAAACCATGTTGTGTGTTTAACTATGTTGGCTATTCTTGTCCTGTGACAGATAAGGATAATTTGTCAATTTTATCACATATCTAAAGGGTTTCTCCTAGTGACACTTCAATACACAGCTAAGGGTACTAACCCGAGCATTAGTTATCTAATTAAGTATAACTAATCAAAGGAATTAGTGTTAAAAATAGAAGCAAGAGCTGCAATACACTCAACACAGTTGAGACCTAACTACAATGCATCCATGGCGTTGGTATGCACTGTGAGAGAAAAGCATTGGGTATTTAGTATTGAAGCTATCTAATTCATTGTATCCTCAAGAACATTCAACAAAGTTTCATACACAAACATGGAATTAGGGTTTCATCTCAAACCCTCACACTAAATTAAAACACAAAATTAAACCTAAATGACACTGGCTAACCCAGCGTAACCCATTTCATCTTCTTCACTCTCTATTTATACATGCAGAGCAAACCCTAAAACAAAGAAACCCTAATTTCAATTAAAAATGAAAAATACAAAGACCATACTGCAATCGTCATGCTCCCTTGTCACGTCGCTCTCGAGAGCTCCCTTGATGGATTGATTGGTCATAGTACTAACCCTAGTTTTAGTTTTTCTCCGAGTTAGCTTCTAGGCGTAGAAGCTAAGAAAGAGAAGAACTAACTCTAGAGAGGGGGAGTCAGGTAGCGATTGGTTGTTTGATGGTGACAAGAGAGGGAGAGATGGTAGCGGAGATGGTGGTGGTGAGGGTGGAGAAGAGTTGGTCGGGTGAGGGATCGAGAAGAGCAGAGCTCTCTCTGCTACCGTCGGGTGAAAGGGGAGAAGGAAAATGAGATTAGGGTTAGGCTTAGGGGCTTATATAGGGGCTATGCTTCGATTGGAAGGGTACATCGAAGATCGATGGGAACGCCGCACCGAGCGTAGGATCTTGCGGGAGAGATCTGAACGGTCGAGGTTGGTAAGCGGTTTTGGAGCGATCTCGTGTTGCACGGAGCATCAAGAAATGATGTATAGTGAGGGCAGCGACCGTTGGATGTAGCCAGGCGAGATCTCGACGGCTCAGAGTGAGCGGGCTCGGATCCGGGTCACGGGTAGCTCTAGCTCAAGCCCATGTCTTGAGATGAGTTGCTACTTGTTGGGTTGCAACTGTTGCGTGCGGGCTTTGGCTATCTGCTCCATAGATGATCGACTCCAATTCTTCGCTCCTTAGCTCCTTAGTTTCTCCGGACTTTATTTATTACCTAAAAACACAAAATTAATTAATACAAATATTTATTCTTGAAAACAAAGAAAACACAAATGAATGGGATAATATCTGCGAGTTATAAGCGCAAAAGATGAGTAAAATGCCAATAAAAAGGTGTATAAATATGCACTATTTGGCACTCATCAAATACCCCCAAACACCGAATTTTACTTGTCCTCAAGTGAAAAAAGAATTTAAGAAATCCTAACTATACCCCTGTCGCAGTCTCTCGAATGCATTTAGCGTATGCACTAAGCCTTTAAACCCCTAGGTGTCCATAGTGGACGAGTTGTAGTCTCGTGAGGGTTTACAAGAGGGTGTACCCACAAAACCTTCTCCAACTTCGTAATGTAAAAGAGTCTCAAGCCTCCAAGAAGCTATGAGGACATAGAGTTTCGCATGCTAGTAACAATGGTTAGAACTATCGAAGAACGCATTCTCATCCTTAAGTCTTTGAGCGAGAAGTAACCATACCATATGAAAGAATTCGGATTCGATTGTGATCATAAGCCTCGACTTCCGCCTCACCATTAAGGTTTTATGATAATTGCACTCAAAAAGATCGCTTTTTTAGTCTCTCATGTGTGTGCGGAATAAAGAGAGAAATCCCGCACACGTTGTAGGTAAGAAGGATAACCTTCCATATAAAATCTGGAGACTCCACAGAAATGTGGACAAAAAGAATCTTTTTCTGATGATCTCTAAGAAGGGAAAATCAACCATTAGTAAGGGTGGGAGTACTCACTCACTCTCACCCGATCGGCAATTAATATCACTCTCTCATAAGAAACCATAGAAACGTCTTCAATCTTCGGTCTTCGGTCTTCAAATGTTGATGACGAACTTCTAAACTTCACAAAACTTGACAATTTTTAACTTTTCTACTCAAATTCCTTGTTGTTTGGATTTTTCTTTTTGAATTCTTCTTTACCATGGTGGTAGCAAAAATAAACTACAATATTTTTTTTGATTTTTAATTAATTTTTTTTTTTTTTTTTTTTTTTTTTTTTTTTTTTTTTTTTGAGATTACAATAAGTGAAAATAAAAATACAAATTGAAACAACTAACTCCATGGACAAAGGACTTATCACTCAATTTTTCCACAACTTGTATTGTCTTGATTTTATAAATTTTATTAATTCTCATCCTATTTTCTTTTCTTTGTTGCACATAAACCTTGGACTATATCAAATTTTCTTTCCATATTCCGATTAACTCCGCTTGCTGATGATGATGTGTTTCTATGGGTCTTGCTGATTGAGAGAGAGAATGATGCTAACTACAAATCGGTATTTAGAAGGAGTTTTCATCTTTAGACGTCACCCTCATGATTGACAAAAACTAGCACTCAAGAGATCAAAAGTAGTCTTTGAAAATGGTGCGAAGTTGGGTAGCTCACCATTCCTACCCGGAATTTACGTACGGTGACACACACTCTAACAGACTTTTCTAGAAAGTTGCAAAAAAATTGAAGGTTGGTGCCTCACTTGATGTAAATTGGGTAGTCTCCACTATGGGTGATCACAATTCTACTACCGAATATCTAAACAAAGACCTAATTCGCCTCCTAGGTATGGTTAAATCCAACTTTAACGCTCTAATCAACTAAGGAACCCGATTGCGTTTTCCTACTTCCAAGTTCTCGTTATTTGGTCGATTCTCTATGTAAACATAGCTAAAAGCATACTAGTGACTCTAAAATCTCTAAAATTGAGGTTTTTACAAAAAGATTTTTTTTTTTTTTTTTTTTTTTTTTTTTTGAAAATAAAAGGTGAAATAAAAGACTAAAAACTCTAAATGCAAAATAAAAACTAAAAACTCTAAATGCAAATGCACCCCAAACCTAAATCAAACATTGTCCTCAATGTGTCTACATATAGAAAAAATAAACAATCACATACCAAGAGAACTATGCCGATAAGAGAAAAAGGGAAGAGATTACCTATGTCGGGGGAGCAAGGTTGAGCTTCATTAATCAAGGCAAAATCCAACATTCTCGGTGGTGATCATATCGGATTAGCACAAAAATGCACAAGAAGACTCAACCGATTCAAGAAAAGAAAATTTAACAAGTCCTAAAAAGTTGAGGGTTAACCCAAAAAAATAATGTCTGTAAACATCAACATGAAAATGGGATTTGGTTTATGTGGGAATTTGGTTGGGATTTCATTTGGTTTGTTGGGAAAGTTTGGTTTATTTGGGAGGCCCAGGTTGGTTGCACAGCCCAGGTGTGTAGCTTAGTCTTTTGCACGGCCCAGCTAGATAGGCCAAGTTATGTGGGCTCAGGTGGGTGCAAAGCTCAGCTTTGGGGGCTGTTAGCCCAGCTATGATTGTGGGCTCTGGTTGTGCGAGTGCAAGCCCAGTTGATGGTAAACGGCCCAAGTTGTGTTTGAAAAAGTATAGCTCAAAAATGAATTGAGTTGGGCTGAGTTTTGGTGTAAGCCCAAGTGGTTGTGCAAAGCCTAGGTTGAGTTATATGCACAGCCCAACAGATGTGGGTTGAGTTGCTTTGCAAGGCCCTAGTGCACAATTTGATTGTGAGCGACCCAAATAGATGGGCTCTAGCCTAGATGGTCCGGCCCAGTTAGCCCACACCAGTTAGGGTGAAAAATGTATAGCCCGATGATGTTTAGACATGACGATTGACAAACTTAGATTGAGCCGGGTTTGTTTCGATTATATGCACGGGCCATAGTATGAACATGTGCAGCCCAGGTTATCCGGCATAGGGCTCTGACAGTGCGAGTTTGGCAAACTCGCACCGTTTGTGTGCATGCTGGCGGATTATAGGCACAAGTTTGCAAATGGGTACAACACGAGAAACCAGCACAGGTCTGATCCATAGACACACAACACATTTCAAGCACAACTGATGTGCAGAACAACAATGTATAGAGCACAATGAAGATCTGAAATTTCACAGAAGCATGCGCAAGGTTTTCACAGGGCCACAGGGCACTTAAGCTTGGCTTTGTATCTAGCTTGGTATCCAGGTCTTGCTCAAGCTCACATACTATCAATCATTCAAGGTTTTAGCATGCGTCGCAATGGCTTACAATCTCAGGTATGCAATTTACAGGGCATCATGCATAACATGGTTCACACAGCACAAGGATTACAAGATGCAATTACCAACCTCGGTCCCGGCACGGGTTTGTGCAGGCAAGGTTATACCCGGCCTTTGGTAATGCACGGATGAGTCTGTTAAGCTTTTAAAACATGCTCTGAGAGGGTCACCGCATCTACTCAATTTGAGCTCTCGGGTTACCATGCTCGAGGGTCTCATCAACCGGGTTTGAAACAAAATAAGAAGCCTCAAATTTGTAGCTCAACTCACGACTTCGGGGGCTGGAGTTTAACTCGAGTTTGAAGGTACTATGGTCACGCGTACATACAAGCTTATATTTCGATGTTATGAGCATCACTCGGCAAAATTTTTAAGCAAAGGCACAAGGGCGAAGTACGAGCAATTACACCAAGTTGCACAGCAGATGCTCTAGTTCTCACAGGGCATACATGGGATACAGGGGAAGTTCAGGCTTACACAACACAAGTTAGCTTATGCTCAGGGTTTGGCTCACAGGTCTCAGCAGGTTGACAGGGTCACAAGATGATGAACAATGTTTCAGCAATTTTAACAGCACAGATCACCTTAACACACAGACTTCAGGGAGCTGGAGTTAGATTGCACAACAACTTATACAAACAGCACAGCTCGATTATCACAACTCACAACTCATTTAAATACCACAGGAGCACACACAATTTGCAAAAGCTGATCCATTCATTCACACAAGCCACAGATGAAGTCAACTGATTCACACACAATTGGCTCACAGACCACTCAGAGCATGCACAAATTGAAAATTGGCAGGTACCAAGGCTAGTAAGATTCACAAATGCACAGTTTAGTGCCGGTTGGGCTATCCTCCTATGCGCAGATTCAAAGCAATCTGTGACAGGGTAGTGTTTGTGCACATGAACACAACAGGTTAGCACACGGACATGGCGGGGCCACTCACCTGAAGTGCAGGAGTTGCTCAGCAGTTTTTCAAAACCCAAGTTTTTCTCCTTCCACTCCTTGGGCTTGCTCGGCCCGGGGTATGAGTACTGATTACTCAAGGAGAAGATCAGTTCACGTAAATGTACAGGTGAAGCAATTGATTTGAATACTTACACCGGCGCATGCATTTTGGACTGATTGAGGGAAGCAAGGGAGCAAGAGAGCTTGATCAAATAGTGTCAAAGCCAAGGTGCTCTTGAACCGAGATGCAAACAATGATGAACCGAGATGCAAAACAAGGGAGAACAATTAAATTACACTAATGCGGGGTTAAAAATTAACTATAAAGGTGGTTATATACGGGAGAGAGGGAAATCGGTTAAGCAAGAACAAAATCACACAGGGCACACACCAAGTCCCCGGCAACGGCGCCAAAAACTTGGTAGGCCCGAAAGATAGATAAATAAATTGGCCTACGGGTTATTCCGCAAGTGCACGGTGTCTTGGTTGTAGCACTGGGCACGTACGGGTCGAACCACAGACTTGTGGTGCCCTTATGTGATCTATGGACTTTCTAAACGAGTTCTAAGGTGACAGAGTAACAAAGGTTGTTTTTGCCGAAACGGCTAAGATTGAGTGGAATAAACCTAAACTAAGGTATAACATTGAAAACAAATGTGTCTTTGGGGTGGTCAAATTCACCACTAAACCATGTTGTGTGTTTAACTATGTTGGCTATTCTTGTCCTGTGACAGATAAGGATAATTTGTCAATTTTATCACATATCTAAAGGGTTTCTCCTAGTGACACTTCAATACACAGCTAAGGGTACTAACCCTGGCATTAGTTATCTAATTAAGTATAACTAATCAAAGGAATTAGTGTTAAAAATAGAAGCAAGAGTTGCAATACACTCAACACAAATTGAGACCTAACTACAATGCATCCATGGCGTTGGTATGCACTTTGTGAGAGAAAAGCATTGGGTATTTAGTATTGAAGCTATCTAATTCATTGTATCCTCAAGAACATTCAACAAAGTTTCATACACAAATCATGGAATTAGGGTTTCATCTCAAACCCTCACACTAAATTAAAACACAAAATTAAACCTAAATGACACTCTGCTAACCTGTGCGTAACCCATTTCATCTTCTTCACTCTCTATTTATACATGCGAGCAAACCCTAAAACAAAGAAACCCTAATTTCAATTAAAAACGAGAAAATACAAATGCACCATACTCAATCGCTGCTCCCTTGTCACGTCGCCTCCGAGCTCCCTTGATGGATTGATTGGTCATAGTACTAACCCTAGTTTTAGTTTTTCTCGAGTTAGCTTCTAGGGCAGAGAAGCTAAGAAAGAGAAGAACTAACTCTAGAGAGGGGTGCGGCTGGTAGCATTGGTTGTTTGATGGTGACAAGAGAGGGAGAGATGGTAGCGGAGATGGTGGTGGTGAGGGTGGAGAAGAGTTGGTCGGGTGAGGATCCAGAAGAGCGAGCTCTCTGCTCGCTCTTTGTCGGGTGAAAGGGGAGAAGGAAAATGAGATTAGGGTTAGGCTTAGGGGCTTATATAGGGGCTATGCTTGTTGAGCAGGTACATCGAAGATCGATGGGAACGCCGCACCGAGCGTAGGATCTTGCGGGAGAGATCCGAACGGTGAGGTTGGTAAGCGGTTTTGGAGCGATCTGGTGTTGCACGGAGCATCAAGAGATGATGTATAGTGAGGGCGGCGACCGTTGGATGTAGCCGGGCGAGATCTCGACGGCTCGAGTGAGCGGGCTCGGATCCGGTCACGGGTAGCTCTAGCTCAAGCCCATGTCTTGAGATGAGTTGCTACTTGTTGGGTTGCAAATCGTTTGCGTGCGGGCTTTGGCTATCTCGCTCCATAGATGATCGACTCCAATTCTTCGCTCCTTAGCTCCTTAGTTTCTCCTGACTTTATTTATTACCTAAAAACACAAAATTAATTAATACAAATATTTATTCTTGAAAACAAAGAAAACACGAATGCTGGGATAATATCCGAGTTATAAGCGCAAAAAGATGAGTAAAATGCCAATAAAAAGGTGTATAAATATGCACTATTTGGCACTCATCAAAAAGCGAAAACTTAGCGTCCATAAGAAAGCCTTTTTAGATAGTCACGTAAGTTCAATCATTCAGAACACCACAACTCCAAAGTACAAAGACCCAGGTTCCCCTACCATTGCTTGTACAATAGGTAAACACCGAGTAGAAAAAGCTTTACTTGACTTAGGAGCCAGTGTGAACTTACTTACGTACCATGTGTACTTACAGCTAGGACTTGGTGAAATGAAACCTACTCAGATGACATTGCAGTTAGCTGATAGGTCCGTTAAAATTCCTCGAGGTGTTATCGAGGATGTTCTCATTGAGGTCGACAAGTTTATTTATCATGTTGATTTTGTTGTGCTAGATACCTAACCTGTCCCCGACCCAGAGAACCAGATACCTGTGATATTAGGTCACCCATTTTTAGTTACGTCTAATGTGATCATTAACTGTCGAAATGGTGTGATGAATTTATCTTTTGGTAATATGACTATGGAGATGAACATTTTTAATGTCAGTAAGCTACCTTATGAGCTAGATGACACATGTGTTGAAGAGGTGAACATGATAGAAGCCTTAGTTCGAGAGTCGTTACCAAACATTTTGTCTCAAGACCCATTAGAAAGTTGTCTATCCCATTTTAGTTTAGATTTTGATGACGATAGCACTATTGCACAAGTGAATGCTCTATTAGATCCTACCCTGTGTTAGACACTCGATAGATGGAAAGCTAGGTTCGAACCATTACCAGTTCCGAGACTACCTTAATTCCTTCTTTAGAAGAGCCTCCTAAGTTGGACCTAAAACCACTACCCGACACTCTAAAGTATGTGTTTTTAGGCCCATCTGGAGACTTTACTTGTGATTGTAGCTTCCGATTTGGATAGTGGTCAGGAAAGTAGGCTAGTAAAAGTACTTCAAGACAATAAGGAAGCTTTAGGGTGGACAATAGCAGACATTAAGGGTATAAGTCCTACTGTGTGTATGCATCAGATTCATTTAGAAGAAGATTCCAAACCTTCTAGGGAGATGCAACGTCGACTGAACCCTAACATGAAAGAGGTAGTTCGAAAAGAGGTGCTTAAGTTGTTAGATGCGGGGGTATTATCTACCCGATTTCAGATAAGAAGTGGTCAACCCGTTCAGGTTGTCCCCAAGAAGTCGGAGTATCACCGTAGTCCGTAATGATAATAATGAGTTAATCCCAACCCGAGTGACCACGGGATGGCGTGTCTGTATCGACTATAGGAAATTGAACAAGGTCACAAGAAAGGATCACTTTCCCCTTCCTTTTATTGACCAAATGCTAGAGAGATTAGCTGGACATAGTCATTATTGCTTCTTAGATGGCTACTCTGGTTATAATAAGATCGTTATTGCCCCAGAAGACCAAGAGAAAACCACTTTTACCTGTCCCTTTGGTACCTTTGCGTATAGACGCATGCCTTTCGGGCTATGTAATGCCCCTGCGACTTTTCAGCGTTGTATGATGAGCATATTTTCCGATATGGTAGAACGGTTTCTAGAGGTCTTTATGGATGACTTTTCAGTGTTTGGTTCATCTTTTGATGAGTGCTTACATCATTTGACATTAGTGTTGACTAGGTGTAAGGAAAAGAATTTAGTGCTTAATTGGGAAAAATGCCATTTCATGGTTAAATCAGGAATTGTGTTAGGGCACATTGTTTCTTCAAAGGGTATAGAGGTAGATAAAGACAAAGTTGACCTTATTAAGACTTTACAGGTCCCAAAAACCGTAAAAGATATTAGGTCATTCCTAGGGCATGCAGGTTTTTACCGTCGATTTATTAAGGATTTTAGCTTGATTTATAGACCTCTTTGCAATTTACTTGCAAAAGATGTTAAGTTTGTCTTTGATGATGCTTGTTTAGAGGCTTTTGAGAAGCTTAAGAATTTATTCACTACGCCCCGATAGTCTGTGCACCTAACTGGAACCTACCCTTTGAAATTATGTGTGATGCTTCAGATTATGCTATAGGTGTTGTGCTAGGTAAGCGAGAAAACAAATTACTTCATGTGATTTATTATGCTAGCAAAACTCTGAATGATGCCCAAATGAACTATACAACTACCGAGAAGGAACTGTTAGCCATCGTGTTTGCCTTGGATAAGTTTAGATCCTACCTATTAGGATTTAAGATCGTAATCTATACGATCATGCCGTTTGAAATACCTTTTGTCTAAGAAGGATACCAAACCTAGATTGATTAGGTGGATCCTTTTGTTACAAGAATTTTGTCCAGACATTAGAGACAAAAAGGGTGCCGAAAATGTAGTAAGTGAGACCACTTGTCTAGGCTAGTTGTTAGTTCCCCTAATGATTCCCTTCATATAAGGGATAGCTTTCTGATGAACAATTGTTCTCTCGTTTCCCAATCACCTTGGTATGCGAATATAGTGAATTATCTTGTTCTTGGTCGAATGCCTCAACATTGGGGTAAGCAAGATCGTTCTAGGTTTTTAGCCGAGGTTAAGCATTTCTTTTGGGGCGATCCTTATCTGTTTAAGTATTGTCCGGACAGTTATTAGGAGATGTATACCCGAGAGTGACCACCCAAAGATTATCTCCTTTTGTCATGAACATGCATGCGGGGGTCATTTTAGTGCTAAGAAGACTACTGCTAAGATATTGCAGTGTGGTTTTTACTGGCCTTCGTTGTTTAAAGACTCCCATAGTCATTGTGTTTCTTGTGAGCGTTGCCAGAGGTTAGGAACCATTTCCCATAGAAATATGATGCCTTTGAATCCTATTTTAGTGATTGAGGTCTTTGATGTGTGGGGCATTGATTTTATGGGTCCATTTCCTAATTCTTTTGGTTATCTTTGCATACTTGTCGCTGTAGACTATGTGTCTAAGTGGGTTGAGGCGGTTCCGTGTAAAACAAATGACCACAGGGTCGTAGTCCAGTTTTTGAAAGAGAACATACTTACACGTTTTGGTACACCGTGAGCTATAATTTGTGATGGAGGTTCACACTTTTGTAATAGACCGTTTGCACTTTTAATGAAACAATATGGTATTACCCATAAAGTAGCTACCCCATATCACCCACAGACTAGTGGTCAGGTAGAGGTCTCCAATAGGGAAATTAAGCGTATTTTAGAGAAAACAGTTAATCCCAATAGGAAAGACTGGTCGTCGAGGCTTACTGATGCCTTATGGGCTTATCGTACTGCATTTAAGACACCCATTGGAATGTCACCTTATCGTCTAGTATTTGGCAAGGCATGTCACCTTCCCCGTCGAGTTAGAGCATAGAGCCTATTGGGCTATTAAGAACTTAAACTTTTCACTTGACAAGGCGGAGCTCACGAAAGCTCCAGCTCAATGAGTTGGACGAGATTCGTAGAGATACATACGATAGTGCTAAGGAGTATAAGAACAAAATGAAACTTGTGCATGATAAGAATATTTTACGAAAGTCATTTTCTCCAGGTCAAAAAGTTCTTTTGTATGACACTCGTTTGCATTTATTTCCTAGAAGTTGCGCTCTCGGTGGACCGGTCCTTTTGTGGTCCGTCTTGTTTTTCCTCATGGCGCTATTGAGATTGAGACACCGGATGGTAGTAGTTCTTCAAAGGTTAATGGTCAGCGATTGAAGACCTTTTTTAGAGCCTTTTCCTACGGTGATGTTGAGGAGGTCCCTCCGGAGGACCCCGTTTACCTTGATTGACCATCGAGGCGGTTTTGTATGTTGTATATTATTTTTTGTAGGTTTTTGGTTACACTTCACCCGTGTACTATCTTTCCGACTTCTCTCTTTACTATTTCCTCATGTTACTTATATTTTTGGTACTGTTCTTTAATTAGAAACATTGAGGACAATGTTAGATTTAAGTTTGGGGGTGGGGTAGAAACTTTAGTTACCTTTTTGTTACAATAAATAAACTCCGGAGCCTAAAAATTTATCCTTATTAAGGATGGCACTAACCAATCTAAGTGGATGGAAGCATTTTGGTTGTAGGAGTTGAGGAACCAATCTGATTAGATGGAAACATGTAAAGAGTCTATTCATAAAAGCACAGAGCTCAGGTGTTAGAATTAAAAAAAAAACATGGTAGTTTCGCCATATCTCGTTGAATCATTTTCACTTCTATATTTTTATTTAGTTTTCTTTAAAATATGTTTGTCTAAGTGATTAGGTGGGGCTCATGATTCAAGTTGTTACCACTGCTAGGGTGAAATAGAGTGATTGAGATACCGAAAAGAAAAGAAAAGAAAAAAAAAAAGTGAGACCGGACCATCGGACCAACCTAATAAATTCAATAAAGTCGACCACTTTGGAACCCTTGTATATGCCGTTGTGTTGACCTAGAGTTAGGATTAACGACCACTTTGGTTCCCTTGTATATGCCAGTGTGTTGATATTAGTCAGACTAGTATCTCAGTCCATTAGGATAGGTTCGTTTTGGCAGTGGCCTTCAGACAGATATGAGAAACATTGTTCACCTTAGTCAACATCAAAACCATCTATGTTTTTCTATATCCATCTCTTAATCTATCCATGTGATTGGTTGACTCAGGTTATGATGTCCAGAAACTATATGAGTAGAGCTCTGTCACTTATATATGAATTTTAGTATGCTTGAGTGCAAACTCGTGTACAAAGAATTGGAATTTCGCATCGTGGTACTTCCTCCCGTAATCAATAGGTATGCCAACCAAGGAGATTCTTTAGTGCCTTCCAAAGTTCTGCGTAGATAGTTAGGGTCCTGCAGGTAAAGGTTTTGTGGGTACACCTCCTGGTAAACCCTCCCGAGACTATAACTCGGCCACTAGGGCCACCTAGGGGTTTAAAGGCTTATTGCATACGCTAAATGCAATCGACGATGCCTGCGACAGTGAGTTAGGATTTTGTTTTATTTTTTCTCGAGGACTAGCAAATAATAGGTTTGCGGGTATTTGATAGACACATTTTTGTGTCTAAATTGTCTCGATTCTATATATTGATAGTTCTCATTTTTGTACTTATTATGGTGTTTTATGTGTGTGTGTAGGTATTTTTGGCAAATAAACATTTTTGGAAAAATCGGCTCGAAAAGTTGCACCCGGAGGACACCTACTATTCGGACCCTCACTACGGATAAGGGGTACCCAAATTACTAAGGGGCACCCTCAGGACACCCCAAGGCAATGCTATCGGCACCCCTACTCGGTTAGGGCGTCTCATTTTCTTCTCCGTTTGAAGTACTTTTTGGCGGAAATCAAAACAAATAAGTACAAGCAGATTTGGAGTTGGATTTTTCGGCGGATTTAGTGAGATTCAATTGCATACTTCAGTTGGGCTGGACTTCCTTGATCATAACAGGGTTGGTACGATTGATTGGAGCCGACCAGTTGGGCTGGATAAGCCGGAATATGAAAACAGGGGATTGGAGAGTATCACGGGTTTATTTGTGGAAGTTGCGAGTGGAGCTAAGGATATAATATCTTTGTGGGATTTGTTTCTATCCTAGGAAGAATTTTTACAACCCACAGACGCGTTGAGAAGCTTGGGGAGAAAATCACGTGGCTTGGCAGGGAAAGAAAAGTCCGAGACTTTCTGCCAAAGAAAAGAGGGAATTATATCGAGTTTTAGGGATTCTGTTGTCTATAAAAAGGATTGCTGGGAGTCACAAAGGGTTTACGTACACTTTGGGGAGGTTTAGAAGAGAACAGGAAGCTGAAATCACTAGTTGAACATTTTTTTTCTGCTGCTGCAACAAGGAAGAACACGAAGAACAAAGGCCATTCAGGACAGTCGTTTTTGGGGTCTTAAAATCAGCGACAAAACAACAGTGTTTTCAACAGTTCCTGTAACAGTTCCATTGTAACAGCTTCTTCGTAACACATATACACCTGCGAATCGGCTTGTTTATCACTTTTCATCCTTTTAAACATCTTTTGAGCCATAAACACATATTTTGAGACCATGATTAATATGAGGAGCTAAACCCCATTGCTGAGGCGATAGAGGAAGCTATTTTTCCAACAAGAAGTGGTATATTTTTATTTATCTATTTATTGCAATTATTTTATGATTATTTGCCTTGATTGAAAATTGTTTGAATGATTTTTGTTAAGCAATTGTGATTTCTTTTGATAGAGCATGCTTAGACCTAGGTTTTTGATGTTCTATGCTTCGGATTTACACTTGTTATTTTGAGAATCTACTTGTTGCAATAGTTAGAATCAAATTGAATGAGAAAATTGCATGAATATAAATATTGGGATTAAATCACTTTGAACTTGGAAAATAGTGGAATCTTAGCCTCAGTGTCTTTTAATATTGAGAACATCTTTGTCTGAGTTTGTTATAATTTTTAGTGAGTTTTCTAGTTTAGTTTTGAATTTAAGTCTAAAAAAATCCTTCACAAGTCTGAGAGGAACGACATCTTTCTTACCACTTTACTACAACATAAAAATCACACCACTAACCACGGGCTGTCACTTCTTCGATCAAGTCTGCTGTCTTGAGGACTTCAAATAAGCCCCAAGTTTAATCTCTCGAAACCAAACACAACAACCATAGCATCAGCATCTCAGTTCTTCGTTTCAGCACTTTCATTAAGCCATCCAATTCAGTCAATACCCATCAAAATCTGTTTCACCCCCTGAATTCCAATTCTTTTCCACCACTGCCGTTCAAGCCTTCTCTTGATTGAATATAACAGCACCCTTAAGTACCGATGCTGCCTTGAGAAGGAGAAACCGAACTCCATAGACAGAGCGAACCGCATACAATGAATAAGAGGGCATAAAATGAAAAGAACATTTTCTTTTATGAGAACATATACCGATGACAAACCACTCAAGGAAATGCGTGGAATAATAAAGTCTCCACGTCCCTATGCCCCCTTGTGCGGCTCACGTGCAGCTCAAGTCCTTGTTTCTTCATGCTGCTGATATATAAAAATACCAGGCCAGCTATATTTTTCCATGTTCATCGCCAACGGCAATTAGCTTCTGATTGAACTGTTTTTACCTCCATGGATCGGATTCGCTAGTACTTTCTACAAAAGCACTAAAATTGTATCATTAGCCAAAATATCGAGTCCTAACTAATATAAATATGGGTATAAAATGTAGCATTTACATGCTTATCAATGTCCATAGGATCGGTTCCCCTTTGCCTAAAAACGTGTTGCACATGTTCATAGGATCGGTTCCCCTTTCTGCTATAAACCTTTTTGCACCTCATACAAGGATCGATTCCCCTTTGTGATGTGTTGCACCTCTTCATAGGATCGGTTCCCCTTTACCCATATTCGGTTCAATAAAACACAAACTCGATCGTACCATCTCAGGTGATTACATAAGATCGGTTTCACTAATAAAAGTCATACCAATACATAAGTCAGGCCTTTGTGAATAGTTTTACCAAGAACACAAACAAGTCGTGAGCGGTTATACTAAATCACACATATTAGATGTTCACAATATATGCAATGAATAACAATCCCAATAACACCTGGCGATTTTCTTTTTGATTCATAAACAAGTTTATGAACTTACTTCCTTAAAACACATGTAGAACATTGTTTCCTAGGATGAAATCCTCACCTCATACCCATACATAATCACAATAGCATTCAAACGATTATGTCGATGTCTTATCTACAAAGTTTAATGGTTAAGCAATAAAATTCATATTGTATTCCTTAATACTATGTCTATCTAGAGTGTTCATGCTTCGCAGTTTCCTTTTCAATATGCACGACTTGAAAGATACGTTAGGGAATGAAACAGTTCAAGTCAAATATCACTAACCTCAAGTGGAAGGATGATGTTGTCGTTGTAGCTTCTTACTTCTTCACTTCTTCAAGTCTTCGCAATACTTGTAATGTCTCATATCCTAATACTTTCAAGCTAACCTATACGAAGTTGACTTTAGTACATAATCAAGCGACTCCTAAAGTGAGTTTTGATTCACTAAAATATGACAACCAAACTTGACATACCAACGCTTGGTGGGTTCAACCGAGCTATGCTCTAACAGTAACACCTCCTACCATAGTCTTGAACATGCAATTAGCTGGGTTTGGATCATGAATATTAGCATAAACTCGTAAATCATCTCAATACGAGCGGTTCCTAATGGTTTGTGAATGATGCCCCAAGAGTGATTTTTGAAAAAAATCAGTTAAACCTTGTACCACAATTTCTGACTCATTATAGTGGTGCGCGTCGTTTACACAACAAATTAATTACTTCTTTCCACACAATTAACTGGTAATATAATGGCAAGGAGTTCGTTCCCACGAAGTGCAGGGAGTTTCTAGATGTTTAAAAGTAACCGAAAGGGGGGTTTTTAGATTTCAAATCAAAGTAACTAATAAAAGAAAATAATAATAATACTTTGTAAATAATAATGAAGAAGATGATTAGGGAATCATTCGCCGTCACTGAACCGAAGCTTAATTAAATACAAATTTATTTCTTGTTTAACTTACACTGTTACCAACCGTAGAATAGCAATAAGCTATGCTATCCCCCGGATTCCTACTGTCACTGGATACAGAAGCGCTCGACTACCAGATTCTATCCAACCAACCCACCAAGAATAAGCTCTCAAGGTGTAAATTAGTCGAATGCTTTACACTATGTGAATCAGGTTGATCCTAGCATCAGACGCATAGGCTCGGCCTGCTTACTAATGTTATCTTTACACACAATTGCTTAACAAAATCCCTTTGTCAGCTCTTGCGATTTACTACTTGTGTAAAGAGTTGATGTGCCAATTACACGTATCACACAACCCTAAACTAGTAGAAGAAATATTGATTGGTTAATTTAATTGATCATTTTAAATAACCCCTCAATATTCTTAGGCAATAAAAATAATAAAGATAATCAACAATTAAATAAAACTTAAAATAAACGTGGTTAAATAAAATAATGCTTCATTGTTCAGGACTTTGAAATCATCCCTAATCAATTAGAAGATTAGCTACTCATAATTAAAAAGTACTAGCAAATAAATAAAGAAGAAGGAATTAAAATAAAACTAAAATGCAGAGTAAAAGCCGGGAGCTCTTTCTCTGTTTCTCGCTACAAATAAAAATCATCCAGAGAAGTAGTAAAGGAAGAAGTTCATTTTTATCTAACTTTCAGCTCCTATTTATAGTAGTCCGGATATCCCAGCTCATCCATAAAATATCGCAATAGAAAACATTAGCTGCTTCAATTGGTTTTTGCGGTCCACTAGGAAAATGCCACAACGCTCTTGTTTCTGATTCTTTTGCATGCTCCGTCTTACTTCCCCCAATTTGTCTACCAAATTCAGAATCTGTTGCATGATAGAATAATTGTATTCGTTATGGCGTAACGCGAAGTATCTTTAACAGACGAACTACGGCTTCTAATTGGCTTCTTCTTCAATGGGTCCAGTAAGGAGCGTCGTGTCTCCATGTAGTCCTTCCATCTGCTCAGCTTTAATGGGCATCCTTGCACCAGATCATTTCTTTTCTCCAGAACAAGTCAACTGCTATGCCAGACGCGTGTTTTTCGCTCTCTCGGGATTACCGCAAAGAGCCCCACCACCTGACTTCTTCCTTTCTTCATTTCTGTCAACGTGTTGGCTGGGTCCCGCCAATGACGCCATCATTTCTCACCCGCAAATGGCAAAAGCCCTTGCCGTTGACCAATTCTGTTACCATCACCATTAACCACCTGCAACAATGAATAGCAGCAGCTTGCTCGAGTTCTTCTTGTCTTCACTGCCTTCATCAACGGCAGCAAGCCATTATCTTTATCACTGCCATGATCATCAACCCGAGCTCCAATTCAATGACAGTAGCAGTTCTCTTCCCATATCGAGTTCTCCCTGAACTTCATATCGAGCTCCTTCATCACCGATAATTGTAGCAGCTTCATTACTGGCTCGACCACCATCACTGCCAAGCTCAATTTCATATTCAATGGCAGTACCTTCATGCTCCTCTTGAACTCTCTATCAGTCATCGTTGATCATCATGATTACTACCTTCTTGAGCTTGTCACAACAAACTCACCATTAGCTCGAGCTCCGATCCACAACGGCAACGACCACTCGGTCCATCTCTATTGACAGTAATCTTCATCTCCACGGCGTCATTATCATCTCAATCAACAACAACAGACTAGAATCAACTCTATAACTCCCAATATCAGCCGTTCTTCTTCTTGTTTGTTCGTCGAACTCAGTCCAGTATCTCCAGCAACTATAACTCACTCAACACCGTAAAATTCGTCTCGTATCCTTCTCATCTCATACCCCTTCTTCATCGTCGAGAAGCCATGGCAAAGAACCTTCAGTTCATCTCGATGATGGCAGCAAAAAGCAACCATTAGTTCATCTTCACAACTAGCCGATAATGGCAAAAAACCCGTTCAATATATTCCCGTCTCGTACTCGAACCCATCACCAAGATCCTTGCTCTTCTCTCGCCAACAGCTCCATCAATCGCCGGTGATGATAGCGGCGACCATATTTCACCGCTGGCTCTAGTTTTGCTGATTTATCAAAATCAAGCTAGTACCCAAGTTTTGTATCGTCCCGAGGAACCCGGTGATGTATTCAAATTCGGATATAATTGTTAATCAAGATCCATCACCGTCATGATCATCATGATCATCAAGTTCTATCTGCCATAGTCTGTGTCATGTGTTGGAATAGGGAAGACGAAGTGCCCTGAGTGATAAGCCAGGTGCCTTTAACAGTCTTTGAATCTTGACAGCCCCTTGAGTAAAAGACCGGACTTCCTTTAGCAATTCCCTTGAATTTGACTCGCCCCTTAACCTAAGATGCCCCTTAACATTCAGTTGGGTTGCCAATAGCACTTCCTTAGAAAATGACCATTTTGCCCTTTTAGTCTTCTGAGTTCTTGTTTTTGATGTGATTTTTAATGTTGTAGAAAAAGTGGTAAAAAAAGTATCGTTCACTCAGACTTGTGAAGATTCGTTTTAGACTCAAAATAAAATAAAAAACTAGAAAACTCAAACTGAGGTTGTTATCAAGATTATAAAAAGCACCAAGACTCATGATTCCACCATTGACCAATAAAGTGACTCAATCTAATCAATATTCATGCAATTCTTTGCGTTTAAAGTGATTCTAATTTATTGCCTCTAGTAGATTTTCGAAGTAACAATTGTAAACATCAAGCATGAAACATCAAAAGTTTAAAATAAGCCTGCTCCATCAAAACGAATCACAATCATTCAATAAAAATCAA
Source organism: Papaver armeniacum (assembly GCA_023531295.1). Lineage (NCBI taxonomy): Eukaryota > Viridiplantae > Streptophyta > Magnoliopsida > Ranunculales > Papaveraceae > Papaver > Papaver armeniacum. Next base: position 309,083 of record JAJJWW010008321.1, on the reverse strand, counting down.
TTTTCCAATATTAGTTCCATGCACATAATCATAAAAGAAATTGCAAAAATTAATTAAAATAGAAATATACCACTTTTCATGGTACAATGGCTTCCTCCGTCGCCTCGGCTAAGGGGTTTAGCTCCTCATATTATTCACGTGCTCAAAATAGGTGTTCATAGCTCCAAAGGGTGAAAAACAAGAGAAACTAATAAAGCAGACAATTAGCAACGTTTTATAGGCGTTACAAACCGATCATTCATAGAGAATTGTCGCAATAGAAATCACAGAAACGATAGAACTGATATGTTGTAAAATAAAGACTGCTCTAGTCCGTCTAATGTTCTTCGAGTTCTTCAAAGCAGCATTTAACTCGGTTTCGTAACCTTGATTTCTCGGCTCTGTGGTGTTATAAACTTCCCCTAAATTTATCTAAACTTCAATACCCTCCTCTGGAACTCGACAAAGCCTTTTATACACTTCAGCAACCTCAAAATCCCGATTAAATTTCTTGTTTTATTTTCGTGGAAGTCACGGCAATAATTTCTTCCCTTACTTGTTTCACGCGTTTCTGATCTTTCCAACTCCTCCCCAAATCTTCCTTAGATAGAAACTCATCTTAGGAAATTATATCTCGCCTTTAGTCTCCCTGTAATACTAAATACCAATTCATACAGGGTCCGTGTATAACTCCACCTCTGTTTCTATCCAACTCGAGTTCTAGCCCAATCCAGCCCAACTAAACATCCATACCAGCATTGTATTGCCAAAACAGGCCTAGCCCATGAAAACTAGCGATTCAATCTCCTTGAACCTGGGTCCAAATCATCACCCTAAATCCAGCCTTTAAACCAAAATTTTCCCGCCAATTTGAAATTCAATTTGGAGAAGATGACCTCCCTTATCCCATTCTTGTCCCTTTAGCAATTAGGGTTACAATTAGCAATCTTTGGGTGCGAATAGCAACTGTGGGGTACGAAGAGTAATACCTTGGGTCAAATAGTGAAAACTTCTCGGGGTGCCTTTATCGCGTTTCAGGGGTGCCTTTAATACTTTATACGGGGTACTTTCCGAGCCAATTTTGCCGCAAAAGCCTATTTCTCCAAAAACACCTACAAAAACATAAAATAATCAAATAAGTACAAAATCGAGCACTAACAATACATAGTATTGAGAACAAATTAGACACAAAAATGTGTCTATCAGTTTTGCTCATAACTTTTTCATACGAACTCCGAATGACTCCGTTCTTTCGCCATTGTACTTGAACGAGTCTCACTTTGTCTTTGGACCTTCTCCACTTGTATCTAGCTTCTTTTATTGCACAAAGCGCAAATTCACTTCTTTTTGGATGATTCACCTACTGAAAGACAAATACAAGAAAACAAACGTAACATGCAATAATTTGCAAGAATATAAGCAATTACTAGCATGGAATTGACACTAAAATCATGTGAATTATGCACTTATATAGTATCTTTCAAAAATTGGTGTTTGTTCTTATACTCCAAATAGAGGACATGAGCATCAGGGTTAATAAACCTGGCACGGATATTGGGGTCGTAGAAGGAATTATCCCCAGCTTGATCACTTGAACTCCCGACATGACTAGTTTTCCTATGTGCCATTGTTGAATATGAATTCTCAAGGAAGAGTTGAGAAACTTACTTGGTCCGTGAACAGTTGTTAATGGTGGAATTCCTAAACGTTGACAAACGCGAAAACAGTTCTTGACCCAACGTACACGAGCTTCTCCTAAGTTCAATGAATAAAACCAGATACAAAATGGTGATGAAATGATTTTAAGGAAAAGGAGTGTTCGTGAACCGGTGGTTTTTCTTCTTTGTACACGAACAGAAGAGATGATGGAGAATGAGAAGAAAACGAAGAGGTTCTTCCCTATTTTATTGTGTCAAACGGTGGACCAGAGCTGGTTCATGTACGTTCTGGAACAAGATTCAAACCCGTATGGGAACAAGGTTCAAAGTGTGTGAAACATACGTGTGCGAATTAGGACCCGTTTGGTAAGGCACTAAATAAGGAGTTTGGAGTAACAACTCAACAAATGTTTCCTTGAGTAATTTTCGTATGGTCAAAATGACCAACCAAAATTATGCACAAAGATGACACCAAGAAAGAGTTTCTTTCCAAAGAACTCTTACATATTGTAGTGTTGAGAAACACCCAAGAAATTGTTTTATAAGTCTATCAAAGAACTTCAAGAGAACCCAAAAAATATTGTGTTTCTGATTTCTCGTTTTCCAACTTATAAAAAACAGTTTCTGCAGATAGTTTTTAGTACTGCGAAGGGAAACTCTTTTGGTAAAAGGAGACATCCTAGCTTCTTCATAAAAGAAGACAATACTACTATCTTGATAGGAAGTATAAAGAATTGAGCAATGAATCGATTCATGCTTTGAGGTGATATACTCAGATGACTGAGATTTAAACTCTTTTTGTAAATCATTTAGTTTGTTACAACTAATTGGATTACGCAGAGCAGGAGCATTGCTCTCACTGATTAGCAAATCAATATCAACCTCAACATAAATATTATTCATCATAACTTGATTTAGCCTATCAAGAGAATCTTGTTTTTTTTTGGAGAAATAAATCAACATCAGAAGATAAGCTTTCAAGTTTTTTTTCAAGCTCTGAAAAAACTTCAAGGGATTTTAAACTGGTGGAGGTTTAGATAGAATTTCTTTTGAGATTTTATTAAATCAGTCATGGAAGAGAATTCTAGAATCCCTGGATCTGGTGTTGCATTTATTGAGATATCACTAATGTCTATATTCAGTCGCTATAAACACAAACTTATAAGGTCTTAACGTGTTTGCCTGCTCTGATACCAATTGAAAAAGCGTGGGTACAACAACCACACCCAAGAATTCGTTTGGCAATTTGAATAGACAAACTCTAATTTACTTTCAAGAGAATCAACTAGACAGTTAGACTTAATCTAGAGAAAAGTATATCAAAGAGTTTTATATCTCTATCTCTCAATTCAATCTACAATCAACAAATACGAATTTTCGAGCCCGATTGAATATAAGATAAATAACTTGAACGGTACCAAAGACCAATGTTCAAGGATTAATCAAACTCAATCAATAACCAAAGGTTGGATTTCCCAATTGATCTATTCAACGCACAACTGTGATATTTCAATTATATAACAAAATATAATGCGGAAAAGAAATAACACGATACTTAAGTTTTGTTAACGAGAAAACCGCAAATACGAAAAAACCTCGGGACCTAATCCTGGATTTGAACACCACACCGTATTAAGCCGCTACGTACACTAGCCTACTACCAATGCACTTCGACTGGATTGTAGTTGAACCATAATCAATCTCACACTGATTCAAGGTACGGTTGCGCTCCCTTACGTCTCTCGATCCTGAATGGGGATACTACGCACTTGATTCCCTTAGCTGATCTCACCCACAACCAAGAGTTGGTACGACCCAAAGTCGAAGACTTGATAAACAAATCTGTCTCACACAGAAAAGTCAATAGGAATAGATAAATTTGGCTCCCACAGAAATACCTTCGAGTTTTGTTCAGTCTTTTGATAAATCAAGGTGAACATGGACCAATTGATATACCGGACTTATATTCCCGAAGAACAGACCTAGAAATATCAATTACCTCATAATAATCTTAATCGTATGGTAGCCAAACAAGATATTGTGGAATCACAAACGATGAGACGAAGATGTTTGTGATTACTTTTTATCTTGCCTATCGGAGAATAAATCTTGAGCCAATCTTAAAGAATATCGTACTCAAACACGATAGAAGATGCAATATCAGATCACACAACTACACAGAAAATAGTTGGGTCTGGCTTCACAATCCCAATGAAGTCTTTAAGTCGTTAACGCATGAGGGTTTCGTTAAAAACCTAAGGTTAAAGGAGAATCGACTCTAGCTTATGCAACTAGTATCACACATGAGGTGTGGGGATTAGGTTTCCCAGTTGCTAGAGTTCTCCTTATATATTTTTCAAATCAGGGTTTGCAATCTAAGTTACCTTGGTAACAAAGCATTCAATATTCACAGTTAGATGAAAACCTGATTAGATTCAAGTTAATATCTTTTAACCGTTAGATCGTACTTAGCTTGTTACACACAATGAAATGTACCTTCATTTAGGTTTATGTAGCCATACCTAAATGTGTACACCATGTTGGCTCAACAATAGTTAGCCAAGGATAGCCATATCAATACTCTCATATCAACCTTATTCGTCTTAACCATAACTAGCTCAAATGACTCAAATAAAACTAGTTAAAGAGTTGTTCAATTGCTATATTCTCATAGAAGTACACAAGAACACAATTGAAGCAAAACCGGTTTGATTCACTCGAATCAACATGAACATTAAAGCCACGGTTTGCAAAGAATGCATTCCTTAATATATAAATGTATTAGTTCATGTACACAACCGATTTTAGAACTTTAACCTTCAAGTATGCAAACGAGTACGCATACTTGAAATACCCGGACTGAAATTGAGTTTTGCCAGTACGCGAACATGTATGCATACCACCAATCCCAACACAAAATCTCAGACATGAACCTTACGCCATTACACATACAGGTATGCATACTTAGGTACCCGGACTTCTCAAACCAACAAGTGCGCATACGTGTACGCATACTATGGTTCCCGGACATGGACAACATATGTGCAAGAGTACATAGCATGTCACAATCCAATAATGGTTAAGTGTTCTAAACTCTTATTTCAATCATTGAAACTTTCTTAGAGGATGACAATATCCATTTTCACACACTATTAGCATTAAAGCAATTTTCAAGTTATTGAAATAATCATAACGAAACATTCCAAGTCTACACCAAATGATTGTATCACACAAGCCATGTAAGATGTTACTCGGAAATTTTCACATGATCATCTTTTGACTTTCGTCAAGAATATAAGATGAACTTGGTTGAAGCGAAAGCTTGCCAACACATATTCCGAGAAATATGTAAGCGAGATAAACTCAGCTCGAAATCTCAAACGTGTATGATAGAAAACTATATCGTAACACGACTTATGTCTCAAGATAGGAAATATAGTAGAAATATACTTTCCAAGTGATATATGAGTTTCAATCTCCACATACCTTTTTGTTGATGAAGTTCCACAAGCTCTCTTTAGTAGTTCGTCGTCTTCAATGGTGAACGTTGTGAAGTCTAATGCTCAACTACACAATCTATCCTAGTCCGAGACATCTATAAGTAGACTAGAAATCAAGACTTATAGTTTTGATCACTAACATTGACAAAAAGCTTGAGATAGCAACGTTTGCGAGTTCGACCGAGCAGTGCTCTAACAAATACTTCAAGGTTTAAGAGTTACCATATATTCCTTTGCCCTAGCTGTTCTAGTTGTTGTCCGTAAAGATGGAAATTGCATCCGACTTCAATTCAGGGCAAGAAAATAAAAGTACTCTCTTAAGTAAATGTTAGATTAATATCTAGTTTTCCATCAAAGCTAACTCCATGTGTTATTAAACCTTACTAACACATAAATTAACACTTGACACCTTAATACATGAATGTTAAGTGCTTGACACATCATGCTTGGACCAAGTCAAATTTGGTATTTTCATAAGTATGCCAAAGTTATGTGCCACAATCCAACATTCTCCCACTTGGCATATTAGACTTATGGCCCGCATAGCTTCTAGAAACTTAAGTGCGCAAATAAAAATTATAGTTTACATAAATGTCAAGATTAGGAAATATACTAATGCGAGTCATGGCGGTTATACATCATTGAACGACATTCTACCAGATTGTGGTCCATTTACGCACAAAAGTCATGCACTTTTATTACCCATACAAGCATCAAAACTACTTTGGAGTCTAAAGTTAAACACACATTTTGAAACTACATTCGTGAATATCTAATCACCTGCGCACACATGGCTACGAGTACTGCCAAAAAATTATTAAACTCTCAACCCTCCAACTAAAGTACCAAGAAATGAAGCAGAATTATATCTAACCAGAATACCAGACCTTGCCATGGATTTCCCTAGAGGCACAATCATAATCATGTTACATCTTTGAAGACTTCACTTTAGATCTGTGAAGCCCGATCGACATATCTCTGATTTTATCCAAAAGATTATCTTGAACATCGTAGTTCTTCTTTATTCTAAAGGTTCATCTCTTCTATTATATGTTTATTCACGATATATTGATTGAGGAATAAGATTGATAGCCGTTACACGAGTTTTTCGTCTTTGACCTTAGTTAGTTCCAAAAGACTATGATACAAACTTGATTTATGAAGATCTTATGAGGTCAATTAGGCATCTTATATCTTTTGAAAATATTAAGTTTCTTAAATGTTGAGATGTGCTTGATATCTTTTTTTACATGGATCTCTCAAAGTAAATAGATCTCCATTATCTTGATTAAACATATATTAATGAACCAAAAAAGTGTCTTGTTGGAGGCGGGGTAACACTTGTCTTCACGAAGAACTATGAACGGACTCCTGGGCTTGAAATGATGTTAGCTAGGGGAATAGTAGAATAATACCTAATGCGAGATCTAAGAGGCATACGGAGAACGACCGAAGCTGAATTGCTCAAAGGGTTAGTAACAAAATGACATATTACATTTTCTATAATTTGTTTTACAGCTTTCTTTGAGTTTATATGCGTGTTATTCTACTATTGGCTAGTCAGGCTTGTTGTTAGTGAGTGTCGAATGTCACTGGTTGTTTTACCTATATAAAATTAAGTATGTATTCCTTATATTTTGTGTAATGAAAAACTCCTTTCACCTTCATCAACTAGTTAGTTTGGTATCAACCACATTCCGGTATGAACGTTGATGAATATGACAATTAGTATCCTAATCAAGCTAGATAGTTTTTAGATTGATATTAGAGATCTTACAAGACTTGTTCTTGTTGATTCCGAATCTTAAAATATAAATCATACAAGATTTTATCTTGATTAAATTCGGATCTTAAAGGTTCAAATACATACTAGGTTGACCTTACGTATTTTTATTTTAACTAATCATCCAAAGGATTCCTCGTCTTATAATCTTGAAACATATTTTGTATACGAACGTATAGATTATACAAGGTTTGTCCATACAAGTTCACGAACGAAAAAGTTTGTGGTGTACTAGGTACTGTTATATTTGCTCGGCTGAACCCACCAAGCGTTGATGTGTCAAATTTGGTTGTCAAGTTCTTCTTCAAACTCAAGTCGCTTTGATTTGATTACTAGAGTCAACTTTAAAAGGTTAGACTAGGAACATAGAAATATTGAGACTTTCTTTTGTTATTCATGAATAACTTAAACAAGTATCAATAACAACGCAAACATCATCCTTAACTTCGAAGTTAGTAACTACGAACTTGACTTGTTCCAGTTCTATCATTTGTTCCATCATGTCAATATTTATTGAAAACATAATATATGAATTAAAGTTTGCTTACGATGACTTTAGTAATGGCGAGCTTCTCTATTTTTCCTGGACAAGATGCACGCAGTGCACTATCGTCCACGGACCCCAATACATCCATCCATGGTTCAGCCGAACACTTTCGCTTTTGTGTCTGGTTTAATATTGCACTCGAATGGAGAAAACATGAGGGTTGGGGAAACTGTATTTATCCGGAGCTGCACACCTGGATATGTACCATCTTTCTTCATGGAAAATTTCACCTTGGAATCTTATAACATTGATAGAGTTGCACGCCAGATGGTTTTTGACCAAGGAATTCCTTCTCGTCGTCTTCCAAAGCCCTCCGTGGGTCATTTAAAACATGTATTTGATCATGTCGGTGATGTAGAAGAGAAGAGCCTCCCATTTCTACTTTCTGGTAGAAAACCAGTGGCGACTCCTTAGTATAAAGAATTCTGGCGGAAGGAGCTTCTTGATTTTCATCAATTTGTACAAGCAGTTGTGGCGGTACCCCGGGGTAGGTCTATCCCCGAAACGTTGGAGGGTCACCCTGGTTGAATCCGCGCCCGTGAGCAAACTCACAAACTTCGACGAGCCGATCCAGGTAAGAATTCATGTCTTCAATTGCTTTTCATCCGTGAATATTCATCTTGCCACCCGCATGATTTGTTTAATATCTTAGAAAAAAGAGTAAGGTCAAACCAAGACAAGACGGAGGCAGTCCCCAGAAAACACAGATTAAGTCAAATATGCGTGCATGTGGTATTCAAACAACTCCAAAACTCCGGTAGTCTTTAATTCTTCGAACGTGGAATGTACACAATTCCATTTGACCAGCCGAATTGTCTAAGCATTTTGAACTAATCTGCTGAACTTTTTTTTTTACTTCAAAATTTGAGTGCCTTTGGAACATGAATGCCTTTACCCGACTCGCGTTGGCAAGTTGCCAGGATGGCAACACGTTCAAGACATCTCCAGATCAAAAGGAGAAATCCAGTAATACCGAGTCTCTTGATGATGAAGATGAAAGCCAAACAGATTCAGGATCCGATGGCGATGAAGGGAGCACTTCCGAGTATAGTAGTAGTAGGTCTGGATCCCTAAGTGAGACAACAGGTGAACCGGTAAGTCTTCCACACGTTTTCTACTTAGGATTATTTACTTTTTGATATGAAAATAAATACTAACTAGTGATGTTGCAGGACTAGACTGAACCAGGAGATAATCCTGAGATAGCGATGATTAATGATGTTGGGAATGATACTGTACCTTCCAAGGAAAATGAAGACGTCACATCTATGGTCGTGGACGCGAATATCTCCAAAGGATCTCCTGAACCCGAAAGAGCGCTAGTTGTGTATTCTCACAGCAGTGCCACTTTCGACCCTCCATTTGATGCTCCTTTGTGGATCACGTGTTAATTGGAGGATTCAACGTGCCAGCTAGGTATGCGGAGTTGTATACCCAAATATGGAAGAAGTATGGACACATTGCCACAACCAAGAAATCCACGAGCCGTATTTCGCTAGCCAGGAGTGTAGAGTAGGCTCTGTCTTCAATTAATGACATGTGTAATGTGACTGGTCACACCGTTCCGAAGATGTAATCGAAAATTAGGAGTACCATCGATACATGTGTGTGAGCTTCTGGTCCAATGCTTCCTGGTTCTGTGAAGGGATTTCCAAAATCCAAAAGTTTCAAACTGAAATGAATGAAGTTGCTTCCATGGATCTCATTAATCAACAGAAGGTAGAGATCGAGAAGTTAACCCAGGAGTTGAAGTTAAAGAAGGTTGCTCTTCAGAACATGAAAGACGACTTTTCTAAGAAAGACGAGCCGTTGCTGGACGATTTCCCTTGAATGCTTTTATTTTCTGAATCATCTCCACTTAGGTTTTTTTTTTTTTTTTTTTTTAAGGCAAGAGACGCCTCTTTTATGGTTTGATTCTCTGGTTTTGAACAAGTAGGTAACTGTTTTGTGAGGATTTTGAGTTTATTTGAGATTTTGTTTTGAAATGATTCATGAGTAATTTTCTGAAAGGAAATAATACTTCGATTAATTGATAAATTGAAATCCTAACTATGAATGCAATCCAGTGCAATCATTTTGGAGGAATTACAAATATTGCATGAAAATGGGAAATAGTAGAGGAAATGCTAGAGGAAAAGGCGACATGACATTCTACGTATTGCAAGGTTTGAGCCACCTGGCGTGTATTACTACGCTTTCTAGCATGTCAGCATTTATGAGCTTGCAGTAGCCTCCCAAGATAACTTCTGCTACTAAGTATGGCTCATCTTTTCCTTATGGGAAATCGGGTAGAGTAGGTTGAGTAGTGATCCTTACTACCATATCTCCAACTTGAAAGGGATTTGAGTATTGTACAACTACTTGACCCTTAGTTAGGTTTATTGTCTTTGACTAAGATAACTTCTATAAACACTTGATAAGGTATTGGAAAGGACCGGATCCCACTCACATCGCCTAGTGACAAATTTGGGTTGATAATGGATCGAGTCCCCGTGTCTTGACGGGATGAGGAGTAACTGGTTGTGAAAAAGGTTGTTCAATAAGATTTACTTGTGTACGAAACCTGTGGACAAATGCTGCTCCACTCTCTCCAGGTAATTGTGTCACGTCCGAAAGCTTTTGATACGGCAACAAATAATCTTCAGGGTTGGACGACTTGTTGGAGACCCTCTCGGGTATAGACACTGGCAAAGGACATACTTCTAGCTTCACTTTGTTGTAATGTACCCATGAGCGCCCCAGAACCATATCATAATTTGAGTATTCCTTAACAATATGAAACTGGGTGCGTGTTAGGGAATATCCTACCTTGATTTCGAGATTAATGTATCTGTATGCCTCTTTGGACTCTCCTTTTGAGTTTTTGATCACAATAGGGCAGTGAACAACTTCTTGCTTTGAAATCCCAGCATCTTTCAGAGTCTTTATAGTAAAGATTTTAATGTCATAGGTTGCATCAATCGGTGCGCTGTCGCACTCGACGCCTTTGAGGTGAGTGTTTGGTTAGGAGTCCCCAGTTGCATACACCAGCCGCGTCCTCCATGAGAAGTTTAGGTTTAGGATTAGCTTCTCCGACTGAAACAATCGTTTTCCTGACACGACACGATTAAGAGCTACGAATATGTCTTGACGTTGCGCCTTGGAAAACTAGAGAATTTCACATAAATGCTTCATCATAGACTGCACAGTTTTGTGGACGGAGTCCCCAGAAAGCATGCAACTTCTAACAGGAAGAGGATCTCTGTGAAATCCTTCAGTGCCTAGTTGAAGCTCCCCTGCATCCACCTTCTCTTTAAAAATGCGCTTTAATTTGTTGCAGTCACTGTTGGGGGGATTGACGAACCTATGGTAACGATAGTGTTTAGGATCTTCCATTTCTTTCTCAGTTGGTGAACGTCTGATAGGAGGTAGCTTGATAGCATCATCTTGAATCCTATTACCATTGTCGATTTAATGGAGACAAGAAGTTCTTGCCAAAGCTCGGGACAGAACATGGCTACAACTCGAAGGAGGTACTCACAATCATTTATTTGAAAAAGTAGGTATTGTACTAATAATTTGTGATCATCTTCATGCGTGTGGAGGCATCAAAGGAAGTTACTCGGATGGAGTACTAAATCCGCAGGAAGGAGAGTGCATGGAAATACGTGAGGCGCTTGCATGGGCAAAGGAGAAAGCATTTACTAAAATTCACATTGAAGCAGACACTAAACTTGCCATACAATCAATCACAGGCTCGAGTTCTCTCATTCAATGGGAAAATAAGAACATCTTGAAAGAATTAAAACATTTATCTTCCAGGTTTATTTCCTGTAATTTTTCTTTTATTAATCATGATGATGATGACAATCAAGTATGAAGTTTCCAAATCAGTTAGAGCTTTTGAACTAGGTTTTGAGTTTTATGAACATTTTAGTGCTGATATTTGTAGTCTTCTGGCAAAAGACCACAATACTATCACACAATAAGCAATAAAAAATTTCTTTTATCAAAAAGAAAAGAAAATAAAAATGTAAATTTAACATAACATAAATCAAATAAAATTAAAATATAAATTACCGATTCAAAAAGTAAATTTACTTGTTTACTAGAGTAACACTGTAATTATACTTGCAAGAAAAAAATACTGGGCTCGGTACCAAGATAGAAAAGGTTACAAATTCTTTTAGGAAATGGTTCACACGAGATAAGGAATGTTAATGTGGAAACTGTCGGAGGGTAAGCACGCACCACTGCCTGTCCGCCACATACACGGACCAAGATGAAAATTTCTAACCACCAATTTCACGAAAATCGCGTAATTGATTTTCAGAAAAAAGGACACGTGTGAGGGCAAGCCATCACACGTGTGTCCACCACTTTCTGTTGGGATTAACACTATCACTATGTGTCAGGTTTTGAACTGAAACAGGCTCATCATTGATTATTTGATATTGTCCCGGTCCTTAACTAAAATTCCCTACTGTTTAGCAGTTGGTTGATTACTTGTAATTTTGGGTAGATTCTGTGAGTGTTTTGGCTAGTAAATTATAAATAGAGTATTTTGTTTATCAACACCGGCAAACAAAAAAAAAAAGAGAAGGTAGCCATGAATTTTATGATATCAGTATTATCGTATAATTAGCATGCCCTATCAGATTTGTTATCTTCCGGAAATGGATTTGAATTTTGGTGACTTTTTTACAGGTGCACGATGAGAATATGGAGTCCTGAAATGCATATCAATGTGCACTCGAGTGCTTAGCATTAGCTAGCAGGATTTTTTATCTCTTCCACCGCTGAATAAGGAGTAATAGTCTCTGATCTATGGCGGACGGCTTTATCATACCAGGCTATTACCAGCACACTTTATGGAAAGCTTAATTTCCTGTTTTCCCTCTTTACAGAAAGTTTCCTTTAAGCAAAAACAAAAGAAGACAAAATCAAAAAGAAGTCTAGTTATGTTTGCGGCCGTGGTATATTCTTTTGTTGTAGACGTGGAATTGGACATGGACATATATAGACACATATACATCCCTAACTAATAAATTATTGCGTGTTGTCGTAGAAGTAAGTTATTGGGATCTTTAATTTGCACTTTTGAATACACAAAATTGCTTAAGTAGACCAAAATTAATAATTTGTGGGTGAAAAAAACATGTAAAATTTGATCTTGTTTAAATGGACGAGAATGTAAAAATAATTTTGATGTAAACAGTTTCATCCTACCCATTTAAATATACCTTTTCTTATTTTTAATTTACATCGTGATGATCCAGGTTTCATCTCGCTATTTTTTAAGTTTTTAAGCGGAATGAATCCAATTTTATTTTTTATATTTTTTAATGTCCATTTCACCATACTAATTTTTACCCGTCCATTAAAATCATGTTTTAAAAATATTTGGATAATTTACCCAATTTTTGTTTTGAATATTAGGTACGCAAATAACAATTTTTTAAAAGATCTTCATCTATTCTATTATATAAAGGGGACACCCCTTATGCACTGTTCATCTATGCACTGTTCATCTACAGTTGGTGAAGCTGCAAAATTCGATTGTCCGAATTTGCCCTATATTCTATTTTTTTCATTCAACCATTACATAACTAAATGAGGGTACAAAAGTAATTTAAGGGAATCAGATTACCAAATTAAATTTACAGCCCAAAAACAAAATCATAACCGTAACCGTCTAAAACTTACATAATGAAACCCTGTTCTGCATGATCTAAATCAAATCGAAAGCTTGAAAAAGAAAAATCAAAATCAACAACTATGATCTTCATCATTGAAAAAATTAAGTTCATATGTAACCTTACATTTATCGAATCCTATAATTACATTAGCAAAAAAAATAAAAATGAATTATTATACTGTAGTAACTGTACCCTCCACATCCTTATGATATGTTGATCTAAACTTAGTACATTAGTAATCAGAGTTCCTATTTAAAAAAAAGAAAGAAAGAAGCAATCAGAGTGAAATTGAAATTGGAAATTTTGTGGACAATGAAGAATTTGAGAGAACACCAGCCATTATCATCGGCTGCTCCAAAAAAAGGTAACGACGACGGGGAAATTAAAGATAAGGCTTTAGTCCATAAGTCATTTAGACCAAAACACCCATTATTTGCTCCACCTGTTGAAGACTTTAGCTAAAATAACCTGGCTTGATTGGGGTATACTCAAACTAATTGGGGTATACCCAATTTTATAGGGACTCTTTTTTAAGGGCAAAGGGGGAGGTCAATGGTAAAGTTATAAAATTACCCTTTCTCATTATAACTCTAATTACTACCAAAATCGCTTTTCTTTCTTCATTTTCTTCTCTTCTTCTTCCTCCACAACCTTACCTACTCCATCACCCCACCACCACCAAAACTCGTCGATCAATTCGTTAAAATCGTCGATTCGAAACTCCGATTAGTCTTCATCAATGGATCCACCACGGAAGAAGGCAACTCGTATGAAACAAACTAATCGAAAACCCAATGAATATAACCCTGGAATTGCAAATTTGGTTCAAAAGAAAGTGAAGAAAAAAACGGTTGAAGAAGAAGAATTTGTTCCCGCTGAAACACGTGAAATGGTGCGCTTAAGAAAGTAAGGGCACACTTAAACTCACTCTAGTACTTCAATTTCATGTTTGCATGTCAAATTAGGTCAGAAAAATCGAATTTGTGAATTGGTAGTTACGGCGCTGGCAAGGTTCTTGGTTATCGACCTTTCCGGGATTTCATAGTTAGGGTTTGGCCGGGAAGGTATAAGGTTGAAGAACTTGCCTACTGTGATAGTTTCAGAATCGCTACTAGCAGGGCTTCGTGTTATTCAATCAGTATACATTGCTTAGCGTCTTTTATCTTTTAATGAAGCTCTGCAAGTTTTTGTTTTTTTACCCTTCCAAACTACTTCTTTTGAATGTTTCGATGCCTAGAACTTTTAAATCCTAAGGGTAGTTATATAAAACCAAGCTTGTTTTGTCACCGGCTATGTATGTGTAATGGACCTTGCCGACCCGTATAGTGAAAATTTTTTGTTTTTTTATGCGCCTAAGGCTATTTTGATGATATAATGCCGGCGTTTTTTAGCCGGCACTCATCTTTTGGTCTACCTTACCGGCCATTGTTCCGCCGGATATGTTGTATATATCTAACCTGCCGGACTGTAATGTTTTTTTTTCAATTGTTCTTGTTCAGATTGCGAATGGCAAAGAAGAAAGCAGCTCAAAAGCGGCTCTTAGTCCTCCTTCAAACCCTCCTCGTGTTGGTGATAAACTCTTGTCTTCAAAACATCGAGGGGGTATATGTTAAATCGAACGACCAAGGTCTTAGAACCACTATCTCGAACCCAATGATTCGGACGAGACTCCATATGAAGACCAATCAATTCCATCTCGGTAGAAGAGGTGATGATGATGATGTTGATGAAACCAATCCTAACCGGCTCTTTGGAGGAGGTAACAATGATGATGATGATGATGGCGGTGATCAAGACATGCATGAGGCTGGAGGAGGTAATGATGATGATGGTAATGGAGATAAAGGTAAGAATATCATCGAAGATGAAATTGTTGAAGAGGAAGAGGAACAAGAAGAAGAAGGAGATGGAGATGGAGAAAGGAGAACAAACTCTAGCCGTTGTTCAAGCCACCGAAGCTTCTGCCCAACTTCAACCTAACGAAGAAGAGGGTGATCACTAAACCTACTGATTCTCACATGCCTCCCAAACACTTGATGGTTGCACCGAAAGAAGGTGAGCCTCCAAAAGGGACCCCAAAGAGATGGTGGAGTCTGTTCTTTTTGGATACAAACACTCTTGGGCATGTGCGGTCCATAATACTATCGTAAGTAATCTTAATCCGTCTTTGTTATTTATTCAAGTGTGTAACTATCTTAATTAAATTTGCATCAAGTGTTTGTATTTCTTTTCATTTTCATTTTTTTTTTGTATTTAGGATCACAAGCATGCCATCCGTCTCATGAGGCGCCAAGCTTCGTGTTCAGTGATGCATACTTGGAATCTTGACTTGGAATGTGAGGAACTCCGGGTTGTTGCCTGCGGTGGAGAGTTCGAATATTAATCATGATAAAGTTACCATCTGCATTCTCGTGAGCGGTTCTATGGAGAGACCGAGTACTTTCTGTTATTCCCATTCGGTGAGATGGCGATAACTCCCGATGATGCTCAACAAATTCTAGGCCTAGAGGTTGATGGAAAAGCGACACCGAAGGATTCGATAATGCCATTTCTTTCGAGAAGATTTACGAATTGAGCAAGAAATTGTTCGGTTGGAGTCAGGTTCAGACGGATGATGTTCTTGACAAGAAGGATGGTCGACTAATTAAGAAGTTTAATGTGAAGAAGTTGAGGGACAAACTATGGAAGACTCGGAAATCCTTGATAGGGAATGAATGGTGCACCCGGTGCGAATCAATGCTAACGCGGCCGCTTATTTGCTATACACCACGGGCGGATGTATCTTCCCCGACGATTCGAAACCAAGTCGAGGCCGGTTACTTGCAACTATTGGATCCCTTACATGAGATGCGTGGGTATTCTTGGGGTACTGCGGTGGTTGCCTTCTTGAACAATGAGTTGACAAAATCTTCTAGGGCACTCACTAAGCAAGTTAACGGAAACACATGTCTCTTCCAGTAATTTTATTGTTTAAAACATTTATATTTGCAAATCTCGTAAGATAAGGGTTCCTACTAAACTTTTTTTATTTTTGCATAGGTTTGGATATATGAACGCTTTCCTTCTTTGTTCAAAGACAACTCTTACGTCAAAGTGGATAACATGTGTTAGGTTCATTTGCCAAGAGCTCAAAGGTACGATTTTAAGGGTACTCGGGATAAGGAAATGCCGCAAAATCTTATGAAACTCGAGCCGCCATCGACAATTTGACTGCGGAAGAGGTGATATTTGATCCGTATCGGGAGGATAGAAATCAAGGTTTAATCCCAGGAGAAATGAAGTTGTTGCATTATACTATGGACCCTTGATGACTTGTGTTTGAAGGATTTTCAATGTACGATCCACATCGGGTAATGCGACAATTGGGTTACGTCCAAGAAGAACCTCATTTCGATGAAGAACCGTTTTTACCGTGGAACCGGGATGACCGCACCACCTCCCAAAAAACTATTAACGTCTCTTACGATCCGGCGCCAACTCAAGAACATTGGGACAATAGACGGGGCCGTAACATCGATGTGAGTCTTTTGGACGAGGTGACCACCGGTCATGAAGCTACCGAGAAATACATGGCGTGGTACTTGGGTTGGGCTCGTCCCCACGTGATTAGGCCAATGACTGCAAGAATCGCTCGTAAGAAGAAGATGGAATCGAAAGACCCAACAACATTGCTTAAGATAGTTGTAAGTATTTTAGAGTTGCTCTTACTATTTTAAGATTGATTGCATTACCGAATCATTCTATTAATTGTTTATTGTTTAATTGAATATAGAAGGATCGGGTTGAAGACCTTTGTGAGGGTGTTATGTTGCGCGAAAGATAGAGGAGAACTGTGCAAAGCAAGCACATTGACTATGCTTGCAATGTTGACAATGAGGATGCCCATCTATTGTTCAAGCAACTTCGAGGCTCAAGTAAAGGCGGAAGAAAAAGCTATTAAGGATGCACAAGCCAAGACAAAGGTGATAAAAAGAGGACTCGTAGTGCTCACTGGTGGTGAAGGTAGCAGTGGTGGTCGTGGTGGTGAAGGTAGCAGCAGTGGTCATGGTGGTGAAGGTAGTGTTCCTAAACGGGGCCGTGGTGGTCGTGGTCGTGGCCAATGAATTCTTTCCTAGTTCATTTCTTTATGTTGTGGTGGACAAATGTTTAAGTTAACGGTTTATGGGACATGTTTCGTATTTTGGACAAAAATGTTGGATGAATGAATGGTTTGTTTAGCTATATAAAGTGTCGTATTACCTTGCCTTAGGCATGCTTTTTTTAAGCTACCACATCGGCTGTCCCGTGGCCGGCAAGGTTGTGAAATGCGGATCGCGCCCACATCAACCAAAAATTGTGTAGTTACCAGGCCGGCAAGCTTGTGAAAGGTCATACTGCCGGCCCTGTCAACAAAAGTTGTTTAGTTACCGTGGGCGACAAGGTAATACGATTCCTACTAAGCCATGGTTTTGTTGCCTAAGGGTACGAAAATAGAGACCTGCCGGCCATATCTTGAAAAAACCATTCTTCGATGCCTAAAATCATATAAGGTCGGAAGGGAAACAAAACAAGAAAATGCCGGCGGTATTTTGGCCGGCATGCTATAAACCCATACATTTCCGGCCGTTTTGCGACCCCAGATTGTAGCAAATTTTGACCCCGCCGGCGGTTTCAAAATTCAAATTTGTGCAAGTACAATTGCATTGATTCACTTGTACTTGGACACTATAACTGACCAAATTTGGGCACCATCCTATAAATGCACTACTTATCTCCACAAAACAACACACAACTATTTGCATATACTCTCCAAAGCTCATACCATCACACACTCCATCCAACCCACCCAATAGCTCTCTACACACAAGAAATGGCTTCATTTGATTCTAATGAAGATTTGGCAATCACCAAAGCTTGGTATGCGGAGACTAGAGTTCGAAGGCCTCCGTAAGGGTGGATTCCACAACCTTTTGGGCTAGGGTTCACAACACTTTTAGCCAAGAGTGTGGGAATCCTAACTCAAGAAGTGTTCAACAAGTGCACGATAGGCACATAGTTATTGAAAATGCGATACTTGCCTATTTAGCTATCCAAAAACCAATTTTCAACGCTCCTCACTTTAACTTGTCAATTGAACAATTTGTAAGTATTTTTGTGGTTTATTTTACGTGATCCATGTTGTTTGATCTTCCAAATTAAACACCACTAACAAATGTAAGTTTGTGTTTTGTTTTTGTAGCATGAAGTCGCCAAAGCGCGCTACTTGGAGGAAAGGGGGAAGCATTCGCATTCGATGCAAGCTATCAATTCATGGAATCCAAAATCCCGAGTATGCCCCCGAGATGATGGAGGGTGTATCGTCTTCTGAGGAGGAAGATTGATGGCTTTAGAAGTTTTAGTATAGGTTTTGTGGGTAGACCTCTATGTAAACCCTCACGAGACTATAACTCGTCCAATAGGGTCGCCTAGGGGTTCAAAGGCTTGATGCACATGCTAAGTGCATTCGTTTTTCCGCCGACAAGGATTAGGTTTTATGTTTCAATCAATGTAGTAACCAAAATTGAATGAATAAAGTAAATTACATCTTCCATATTATGTCACCAGGCAAGGTTTTATTTATTTTTCATGCCGAGATTAATATAGCCGGAAGGGTAGGAAATATTTACATCACGACCGCAAGATTTCTCGCACAAGATAGTTCTGCGTGTTCTTCATCCGAGGACCATTCCGGCGGATATATGGTGAAGCACTTATTCAAAGTTGACACCGCCCGGGAATAGAGATCGACAGCTTATTCAAAGTTTAACATTCCCAGGCGTATGTGTGGTCGGAAGCTTATTCAAACCACGACCTTGCCGGCTTTATGCATTTTCAAAATAAAATTTTTTGGATCGAAATCGAACTCAAAGACGGATCAAAAGGTTAATCTACTGAATTCAAAATTTCAAAATTTTAATCTAAACTCAATTAATTAACCTAATCAGAATTTTAGTATTAATTAACCAAGGGCATATTAGCCATTTAGAAAAAAACAAGGTTAAGGGGGGCTTGGTTTTACTTCATAATGATCGATTTTGTCTTATCGGGTATACCCCAATTAGTTTGAGTATACCCCAATCAAGCCAGGTAAAATAATTGCTCCACCTGTGGAACATGCATATAAGGTCATGCTGTGATTCTATACATTGATGCCTGATTTAACTAACATACTCCCGTTTTTGTAGATCATTTGGCAGCCATTGATATAAGCACGTGCGTATGCACGTGCCCAAACCTCTTGTAGTTATAAATGGCAAAATGTGTTTCATCCGTATAAATGCATTTTGTTGCATTTTTGTTTTCGATTTTTCCCATGTTAATTAACATGACACTTCACAGCCCCAGAAAGAGAAAAAAAAAATCGAGGATCCTTAGAGCAACTGCAGTGGTGCGACCATAACCAAAGAGCAAAGAGCAAAAAAAGAAAAACTAAAATTTGGGTTTAGTCCGTGTTATAACACAGTGGAGGAGACTAAAATTTGGTCGGGGCAACTTTTGAGTTACGCCCCAATCAAAGCGCAACTCCAAATTGCGTCCCATTTTTTTCTTTTCTTTTTTTTTTTTTTTTTTTGTTGGGCGTAACTCAAAGTTACGCCTTTGTCAGTGCACAATTCTAAATTGCGTCTCATTTTTTTATTTTTTTTAGTTCGGGCGTAACTTTGAGTTACGCCCCATCAGGCGCAACTTTAATCTACGCTCGACCAAAACTAAGCCAAAGACTAAATATGATTTGGTTTTTAGTTTTAGTCTAGTTTTTGTTCGATACTCCGTTTCATTGCGTCTGGTTTTTCGACTAAAAATTTGGTTTTAATAGTCCATTGTGGATGCTGTTGGGGAAAATCTCATCTCATAAGTAACACCACCAAAATGACTCATCGAGCAGAGCAGTAGACCCCATGGTCCGCATGGCCCCTCCTCCCTCGGGACGTAGCAGCATTGCTCAGAATGTTCTGCTTCGCACCACCAAATACACGTTCCCCAAGAAAGAGTGTGTTAATTTGTTAGAGTAGAGAGAGGAAGAAGCGAACCCTGAATATACCAAAAAGTAACTTAAAGCTGCAATTTCAGTATACTGACCGGGACGTCTCACAGGTCCAGTTCGAGTTTTCTTTCTCTTTTCTCCGGGGAAAGAAGAAACGGAGGAGGAGAAGAAGAAGAAGAAGCAGGAGCAGGTATGTTTTCTTTCTCTATTATTATTCGTTTGGTGTATAATCTAGTTAGATTTTGATGTGTGTCTTGTTCTTTTGATTTCTTACTGTAGTTTATGTGTTATTAATGGCGAAGATACTTTAAATAAGTGAGGTTTTGTTGATTAAATTCCTTCCTGCTACTGCTATAAGAGGTAATAATGTATTTTTTCTGGATGTTTTTACATAATTTTCTGTATTGATTACTATGTTGAGGATTAATAATGGCGAAGATGTTCTAAGTGAAGTTTTGTTGATCCTGTATTTCTTAATAATCTTAGAATTCTGATTTTGTTTAAGTCTTAGGTTTCTGAATGTCTCTCTACTTAATTCAGTTCTCACTTGTCATTATTACTCCGATTTCATTCATTGTTATGTTGATTTTTAGGGAATGTGTATTAAAGCCCTCTTCCTCTTGTTTTTTCTCAGTGGAAATTTTGGAAACCGCCAATATTCATGATCAATTGAAGCTGAATTGAACTCGTAATTGGTGAAGATGAAGTTTGGAAAGGAGTATTTGTCACAAATGTTGCCTGAGTGGAAGGAGGCTTACTTAGACTACAGATATCTCAAAACATTGTTGAAAGACATACTCAAGTTCAAACGCAAAGAGGAGGAAGGAAGAACACAACAGAAATCGTTAGTTAGTTCGAGATTTGACATTGTACAGGTCCTTCAGTGGGTTACACAAACCAAATAGTCACGATTTCAAAGGTGGAGGAGGAGATATTGAAGATCAATTTATAGTGGTGAAACAAGTGAAAGGAGCAAACTCAAATGTCAAATACGAGACCAAGTTCATTATACCCTCGGAAGATGCAACTGAGCAAGAAGTAGTTTTCTTCGATACCCTTGATTACGAATTCAATAAGGTTGATAAGTTCTACAAGGACAAGGTTGAAGAGGTTATGAACGAAGTCGCACTGCTTAACAAACAAATGGATGCACTTATTGCTTTACGGATTAAAGTCGAAAATCCAAATCTTGATATGTCTGGTGTAGTGAGAGAGCTCGTGGCTGATGTTGCTAGCTTGGCTACTTCAACTGTTTCTAACCCAAGCACCCCAAGAATGCCAAGTAAGTTTCTGTACCATGTATAGAATTGATGTGACTCCTTTACCGCAATAAGGGTGTACAATTATGGAATCTATTACTTGGCTATCTGCAATTATTTGTAATATTATTGCTACTAGCTAGTTGCAAAGTTAAACATTCGTATAATTCTAAAATTGCAGGAAAAGAGCAAATGTTTGTGATACAAGAAACGGGGATAGCAGACGAAGAAGATTCTGAGGACTCTAATAGAGGTGTGGATGTTGATAAAAGTAATGGTGGCAATAACAACTTTAAACCAGCTCCCCTGGAAATTCTTGAACATGTTAAATCAACAATCAACTATAAAAGCCATGCTTCTCAAGGATAAGAAAGATAAGAAGTTGCAATTTAACAGGAAGCAGTTGAAAAAGGGCTTAAGAGCAGCTAAAGCAGGTTTTTATTGAATTCCACTGGAAGCTTCGCCAACTAAAACGCTATAGGTACATAACAAGCAATAAATTGGCTTCCGGAATTTTTTTCTTTATATAACTTTATGTTACTTTAACATATTATTTTTACTGCTTGACGACTAGCTTTATGAATCTGTTGGCACTGTCGAAAGTGATGAAGAAATATGACAAGGTCATTACCTTTGATCATATCAACGCTTTCAAAGGATTTTTACTGTCTTGATAAGGCTTGTGTTTTACTTCTAATATTTCCTGCTTTCCTTGTATACTAAATAAATTTGACTAGATTTTGATGAAGGATATGTTTGTATTTGTGTTGCGTCGAATTGATGTAGATTACGTTGAGGGGGGTGCATCAAAATCATACATACGGGCAGTGGACAACTCTTACATTGGCAGCTCCGATGAGGTTCGACAACTCTCAGTTATGTATGGTTTAAAACTGTCACAAATTCAGTTTGTGTAATGATTTTGTGTGCAGTATCTTATGTGCTAGTGTCACTTCACAGATTTCTACTATCTTGGAGAGGGTGGAGGCCACCTTTGTCAAGCACTTCTGTAACTCAAACCGCAGAAAAGGCATGAAATCATTGAGGCCAACAGCGAAAAGAGAAAGCACAAAACAACATTTTTATTAGGTAACTCGAACCTGTTCACCGTGAATTAAGCTTTCACAAATGCATTGATTTTAGTTTCACTTCGGTCTCTTTAATTAGGATGAAGTAAAGAATATTGTTTTATTTCTGTGTTAACTAATGCACTTTCTTATTCAGGATATTTTGCTGGCTGTACGACAGTTCTGTTAGTGGCTCTTGTGTTGGTTATAAATGCGAGGAAGCTTGTGAAGACATCAATGACTGTTATCTCTCTTTTCTCTCCAATTATTTTAAGTATTCAGTTTAGTCTGTATTGTTGATTACTGTATAAGCACATTTCCTTGTTTTAATGAATTTGTTGTATCATTTTATTTCAGTTTATTTGCATATATCTATCATCCTGCGTATGCTCATGTATGCTGTAAACATATACTTTTGGAGATGTTACCGAGTCAACTATCCGTTTATATTCGGTTTCAAGCAAGGGACTGAGTTAGGATACAGGGAAGTCTTTCTCCTCAGTGCTGGTCTGACATTACTTTCACTAGCTGATGTCCTTGCAAATCTGGACATGGAGATGGATCCAGGCACTCAAAGATATCAAACAGTCACCGAGTTAGTTCCTCTGGGATTAGTTACTGTAAGATTTTGAAAGCAGAAGACTCTCCTCTTAAAGCAAGAACTAGGAATTCGCAATACATGATATAACCAATCTTTGTGTTTCTTTTGCAGCTCGTACTTGCCATAGCATTTTGCCCCTTCAACATTATATATCGTTCTGGGCGATTTTTCTTTATCAAATCAATATGGCGCTGTATTTGTGCTCCTAAGGTACATAATTCATTAAAACAAAAACTGCAGATTAAACAGATAACTGAGTTTATGGCTTTAACCTTTCGCATTCACAGGTTACGCTGATTGACTTTTTCTTGGCAGATCAACTTACTAGCCAGGTATTTATCATGCACATCTTTGTTGTTTGATTACAAAATAACAAAATATTGCATTTCCTTCACAAAAATTAACTGGTGTGTAACAATTACATTTCAGGTCCAGGCCTTTAGGAGTCTTGAGTTCTATATTTGCTACTATGTATGGGGAGACTTTAGAAAGAGGCATAACAATTGCCGCCAGAGTGCCGTCTGCAATTCTTTCTATTTCATTGTAGCAGTTCTCCCATACTGGTCTCGGTTGCTCCAGGTATTACCATGATCTCATCTTGTGCTGTACTTTTTTTGACATATATTCAAGTGTATTCTTAATTGAAATTTAGGCTAAAGGGACCATATGGAAGTCTATTATAGTTTCAAAGGCATGCATTTTGACTGTTAGCCTAAATGACCACCACATTGGCACCAAACCTTTTAAATGTCTGTTTCATAAAAACAAGTTTTTAGGGGCTTGTCGCAATTCCAACTGTTCGTCTATCTTTAGTTTGAAAACAGAAGTAACAAAACCATACTGTACTATGATGTGAACTCAGTTTTGCATGGATTTTTATGGCGCAAACCTTACAAAACTATGTTGCTTGCTTTCACATCAATCTTGTGTCTCTCGTGCATTTTTTTGGGTTCAACCCCAGGTCCCCATCAAACTATTAACCGTATTTGATTTTGTCTCCATCGGTGGGTAGAAGAGAAAGATGTGTCTCAGGTATACAACGGTCTAAAATATCTCTTGACAATAATTGCAGTCCTAATGAGGACAGGGTTCGATTTAGAGAAGGGAAGAAGTTGGAGAGCAGTAGCTATAATTAGCTCTGCCATTGCTGCAATCATGAGTACTTATTGGGACATCGTCAAAGATCAACGGCATTCAAAGAACCCTTGGTTGAGAGACAAACTTCTCATATAACACACTAGCGTCTACTTCATAGCCATGGTATGTATATCATAATCCTATCATTAATTAAGACACGACATTGTATCATCTTTTTAACTTCAAGATTCTTAAACTTGCAGAATTTTCTTCATTATAATGCAGGTGCTTGATGTTATTCTAAGACTTGCCTGGCTGCAATCTGTTGTAAACTTCCATGTGACATTCTTGCATCGAACAGCCTTAACCACCATAGTAGCATGTCTAGAGATTCTCCGCCGAGGGATGTGGAATTTCTTCAGGTATGTTGCCATGTAACACTGAACCATGGAATGCGAATATGGGTTAGGTGGTCAAATTATGAGATTATTTGACATCGCGTGAGGACTGACCTGACAAAATGTTGCATATAAATAGCATCTTACTTGGTACATTTGTTACTAGATTAGCATTTCACCAAGCCGCTAACTGGGTACTGTGGCTGAATCAGGTTGGAGAATGAGCAATTAAACAATGTCGGGAAGTTCCGCGCATTCAAGTCAGTCCCTCTCCCTTTTAGTTACTATGACGAAAGATAGTAGCAAGGATGACTAGAAAATTAACAGATGAAGCTTTACAACACTTGAAAGGCCTAGGACACAACCGAAAGATACCCCCAGCTTTTCACATTTTAGGGGACTTATATATCAGTCATTGAGCAACCTGAGGTTGGTATCTTTTCCACCCTTCGAACTCTGTATTACAAGATACTACCAACTACCAAGCTTATTTAGCCAATGCAGCTGAAAGACTCCAAAGTCAGGGTCTTCGATACTGGAGCTGGCCCGTTTCAACGTATTTTGGATCAAATAATAGCCTGTGCACGGAAAGAGAAATTACTTCCAGAAGTTAACAAACGTGAACCAATTTTTTACCCCACTGGAAATCGTAAGTCTAAGAATCTGTTCTATTGAAATCATTAATTTCTGGCTACTCTGAGAATTAAAGATACATGTATTGGCATTACCCTGCGGTGAATGGCGAAGTTATCACTATTTACCTGCCAAGCAGTGAAGAATATCAACACACTGTGAGAAGGAACCAAAATGTATTTTTTGGGTTTAACTGATAAATTGATAATAAGTTCATGGTCGACATCTGGATAGTTGGTGCAAAGTCTTGGTATGTTGCAAAAGTATGTAGGCGAGATTTTTCCTCATGTGAGACTGTGCAGACATGACCTTGTTAATGGTATTGTACGTAAGATGTTCTCTAAGAAAGAGAGAATGCAGTAAGTGTTTTGTATCAGCCACAGCCTCCAGGAGTCTCAGCTACTACTAATGACCACCACTAATTAACCGATCAGATAGCATATCAAATACCCATTCTTTAAAGGAGTTCAGCACCCAATACATACTCCAAGCAGCAATGAAAGAGTGTTTGTTAAAAACTAATTACGCAGCCCCTTATCAATTGGTGGTATGTGGATAAAACATGTTATTCTCACCGGCTTATTTTTGCTTCCGAAGATACAGCTGGTCATACAGCGAAGAACACGCATAGGCGGGAAAGAAAGTAATTTCTATTTCGGAAATTCCTAAACTCTCCGATAACTTTAACCGTGATTCCCAAGTCTGTTCTCTGAGTTTCCTAATCACTACTTCTATTCTTCATATAAAACCAATACTCCATCGCTAATTCCTCCCTGAATTTCACAACACACAAAAAAAAGCCCTAAACAACTTCTCTGTTTCTTCTTTCTCTATACTCTTCTTGTTCTCAAAAAACCCCTAAATCAACAGCGATGTCATTGGATGCTGATGAATACGCTGATCTTTGTGCTGATACTCGACAAGATCCTGATTTCGAAATTAGAAGACTTATAGTCGAATCACCTACTGCAAAAGCTAAGCGTATTGAATCGTTGAGAGCTAGGTGTGCTGGTCTCATCCATAAATCGCAGGTTTATCTCCATCTAACAGATGAGAGATCTCATTCCCTTAAGATGCGACGACAAGCCAAATTGAAAAGACAGAGAGACAGGGCAGCAGCAAGATTGGCATTAGAAAAATTGGAAAAGTCTATTCAGGTCTATGATCCTCTTGCCGCCATGAGGGAATATGAGATGCTCATATCTTCTAATGCGCCATACAGAAAACTCGATTGGCATCAGTTTCTACAAAGTAGTGGTATCTCTATCAAATAAACATAAGTTTGATTTTATGTAGTCCGTTATATCGGGTTTAAGTTTTTTTTTTTTTTTTGCTTTTCCATTTTAGTAGTAGAAAAGTGAAGGAGAGTATGTGGATGATGTAATTGGCCGACTGTTAAATGTAGCAACTTTTGTTTTTTCCAATTTCATAAAATTCAGATGAACTTATGATGATCAATCAAATTGAACAATAATCAAACCACCATATTATCAGTTCAAACTCAATTAAATACTTCACTGAATCTATCAGAATCGATCAGTTTCAATATCTTTTCATTATAAAACAAACATCAAAAATCAATTCTCAAACCTCGAATCAAACTCGAGGAATCAGTAACAGACGGTTTCAATTTAATACAGAGACATCATAATGATCCCCATTTAAGTGATTGAAACTTTTATTTGTTCCACTTCGGACAAATTTGAAACTTTTAGAATCATATTTGACTGATAAAACAGAGTATTGGGTTATCTCATCTGTGAAGATGACGACCCAAGTTCCGCCTTTTTTCAACCCGAGTTGTTTACACCCAACTCACTGAGTTGATCGTCCCACTCGGTGGCTAGATTCACATCCTCTTTTTCAAGTCTACTGAACTCAGATGTATTGATTCCATTGATCACTTTCCAAATAAGTTTTCTCAACGACTATTCTCATTTGATTGGGGGCCAAAGATATTAATTGGGGCCTCCCACTAGAGGACAAAAAAGGTCACCCAAACCTAATTTGGGTCACCCCTTAGCAAAAAATTTCTAAATACCTAAACTACTCCTGAATAATTAGTATTAAAACTTAATAAAGTTAATTTAATTAGTGTGGTTAGATTATGTTAGATTAAAATCAGATCTTAGAATTTTTTTTTTTTTTCTTTTGCGAGTTGAGCAGAAGAGGAGGAGGTTTTAGAGGAAAACTTGGGGTTTTTAGAAATGAGTAATTCAAGTAGGGGAAATGATGTTGGAGAAGGTTCAAATAACAAAGATGATTGTGTTGATGGTAAGATTATCTTAAATTCTCCCATGAATTGGATATATGTCACAACCACGAGAAAGAGTCGTCAATGTCGAGGGATGTATACCCCAACGACTACATATAAAGTCGTCAATGTATTGACACCAAAAATGACGACTCAAACCTCGCAACTTTTCCGGGTTATGAAAAATCGTCTGTAGTATATAATCGTCAGGGTAATATGATATACCCTGACGACTCTTAGCTTGGGTCACAAATAGTCGTTATTTTGTGTGTTTATACCAAGACGACTCTGAATTTTTTTGGGACATAGAGGTTGTTTGTTTTTCGCCTGGGGTCGTTGACCTTTAAAAAAGGATCGTCCATAGAGGATCGTCATAGGTTTCTATATTATGTTAACGACTCTAATCTAGGGTAAAAAATATGAAAACCAGAAATATGGTCGTTATCTTGATCATCATATACCCTAACGATTTTTCATGGTCTCTACATGCATATGAAAAATCGTTAGAGTTTAAGCTTGTCGAATTGACGACCCTTTTCTTATCAGAATCGAAATTTTTCTAGAAGATTTCTTTTTTTCTTGGAGTCGTTAATGGAGGAGAAGAGAAGACTCGAGAGGGTGAGAGGAGGGAGTGATCTATTTGTTTAGAACTAGAAATGAATTGGGGCTTAGGATTAAGGGTTAATAGGTTTTTAAGATTTATTTTTAGTGAAGGGTAAAATAGTACTTTCACAATTGGTTTAACACGCCCCTGAAAAATTTGGGGTGCAAATAAAATGTCAAGGCCCCCAATTAATATTTCTCCCCAATCAAACGAGGCTATTTTGCGTTTTCTCCTCCCAAGATCGCTAATTAGCGTTTCCTCCCTAAAAAGATTAAAATTAGTATTTCCTCATGTCGTTATTTTTTCCATCCATTACTAGGTTAGCCGTGGTTTCAAGACTGTGCACACGTGGCGTAACCGTACCTGTTTCGTTCCCTTCCTAAAATACCCTTGACTAAAAACAAAATAAATACACGTGCTTAGATGCACTAGATCGAACGACTCAAAGATATGTCGATTTTTGAACGGTTATTAACTTGACTTACTTTTAGATACGTCAATTATATTAGAACACACGTCCTCTTCTTCTTCATCAAAGTTCTGAACCGCCATTCTAGCATCTCCAATGCTAGAGGTCAAGGTCATCATATGTGGAGGTGTTATTTATACATTTTGGTTGTGGGTCATTCACTACATGACAAATAAAAAATAAAAATAACATTCTCTACCTAAATTGCAACTCCAATCTCCAAGGTACTACCTTACACTTTATTTAAATTAAGAGACAAAAGATGACGTGGACTTAAGACCTAGGATCATGAAGAAAGTCTTATTTCCACTTTCTCCTTTACCCCCAATAAGCCATGTCATCTTTTTCTATGACCCCCACCCTTGCATTGGAGATAAAACTTTGGTGCAACAAGTCTTAAATCCTAGGTGTCATACTAATTTAATACCTTTACCCCTTGCATTGGAGATGCTCTTAGAGACAAAACTCTAACCTTATCCCTTGCATCGAAGGAAAAACTCGTTCAATTTTACTGCATATATCGATTCTTGCTGAGAAACTGTTCCAAAAGAGGAGTTTTGCAAACAAACTAAAATACCCAAACAAAAATCCATCTCTTGCAATTTCAAAAACCTAATTTAACCACTGTGTTTATGAGCCAATTCTAACAAAATCAACATGATTGATTTGGCTACTTTCAGTTGAGATACCATTACTGATAGAGAAATTATAAAAGTCAGAAAAAGGAGAATCAATTTGGAAAAATTGTCAGACAAAATCAATTAAAGAAAGGGAATTTGCTGCTGTTTATTTTGGTACTGAAAGAAGAAATTGAGAAGTGGTTTAATAGTCTTTGAAGGTAACAAATTAACCTAGGTTTGAGCTCAATTTATACTTTACAGAGAAATGTTTGAGTTTGGGAAGTAATTTGGGTTGATGTCTCAAACCCTTAAATCAGCTAAAATGCATTTGTCGCTGCCATGGTTCTGCTGATGTTGTGTGAATGATATGAACTCTGGTGGTAATTCTTGAAGAAATAGAAGCTTAAGATAAACAGAGAAGTTGGGTTGTTTCAGAACTCATAAGAATGAAATTTGGTGAATTCAATAAAATAGATATGTTACTTCTTTGTCCGTACAATTATAGGATATAGGTTGCTGGTGTTGTTCACAAGGGTTGTTGTTGTTCATTGTGAGGCTGTGTACAAGCTCTTTTGGCAGCATTTTAGGAATTGATTTACAAAGTAAACAAGAGTTGTAGAGAAGAAATGGTGGAGTTGTTGATAATGATGACTCGTTGATAATGTTTGAATGGTTTCTGATTTGGAATTTTGAAGAGTGTAGAAGATGATTCATTGATGCACAAAAGACGGCCAGGTTGTGCACTTCAGATGTTCGATAAATTGCCGGAATGAACATTTTCTTCTTGTTCACTGCTGATGCGTGTCGTAAGTGCAACAAATTAATCAATATATTTCCCACTAATTAACTGGTAATATAGCGGTAGTAAGGATCGTTCCCACAGAGAGCTGTGTAATTGATATGTTATTTAGATAGCAAAATAATAAAACACAAGGGGGATTGTTTTAAAGTGAAATAAAAAAAATAAAAAAAAATAAAAGAAAGATATGATCAAGGAATCCTTCGCCGTTACCAAGCGATAACTGGATTAGTATACTTATCTATCTTCGTTAGAACCATTCATCACCAACCGTAGGAAAGCAGCCTAGCTTCAGTGCTATCCCCAAAACTCCTTGTACCACGAGATACTAAGCTCTCCAATATCAGATTCTATCCAACCGAACCACCAAGTAGTAGCTCACTCAAGGTGTAATCCGATCAAACGCTTAGGCTTTGTGAATTAGGTTGATCCCGATGAGTTAAACTCTTAGCTCAAGGTCCACTTGATGGTGTTGTATTCACCCATGACCGCTCCATGAAATCCTCTGCAAGGTCTTGCGATTTCTACTTGTGCATGAATTATTCGACGATTACTTATCTCCCTAACCCAATACTAGCAATAGAACAATTAATAGACTAATCTAGTATGCATCCCAAATCAATCTAAGAATCACTCATAAAGATCAAATAGTGAAGACAAACGATGATGTGATTAAAACTCAGAACAAACTTGTATAATAATAGAGCTTCACGCTAGAACATTGAATTCATCCTTAATCAATAGAAATTAGTTACACATGAGTTTACTAAAACCCATGAAAAATATATGAAATATGAGGAGAAAATACGTTACAAAATACCAAGGTTTCCCCAAGGGGTAAACCCTAATTCCCCCGCTCCTAGCTTCTTCTCTTCTTTTGATGTAGAACACCTCTTTTCTCTTTCAGGAATTCTGTCGAACAGGTTGTGTGTATGAACTCGGGTTGAGGAGATGTCTTTGTGTGGTGATTCGAGCCTCTATTTATAGGCTTTTATTCCTCAAAATTCGAATCTGATAAACACCCAAGACTACTAAACCGGCCTAAACCCTAAAATCAAATTAATCCACAGCCGTTCATCTTGAAAATCGACGGCAAAAGCTCTAGTCGGTGGCTGTTTTCAAGCTTTTGAAACTTATCGGAATGCCTGTATTTCCTCTCAAGTTTCCGCGTAGAAACAAACCCCAGCCGTCTTAACTTCTCAGCTGATGTCTCGCTCAAGCTTTTGAAGTTCTAAAGCAATTCAAACTCCTATCAACAGAACAATGGCATCTCTCGCCATCATTACCTCGGTACCTACAACAAACCCATTGCTTCTCGAACTCACTTTCATCGTTTTCATCTCGTTGTATCATTTGCGGCTTAAGCTCATCCAAATTCATTCTCCATCGGCATCCCAACAATCACAGCTCCATTGCTCATCTCGAGCTTGAATTCTTCTCCTTCTCTGTTCTTAATTATCAAGATCACCACGAGCTCTGCTGATCGAACCCAAATCGCTATATTCGGCCTTCACCTTTCACCACATTCTGAACCTTCCGTCCTTCCCATCTCGCCAATAATTGGAGTAGCTTACTCCGACTCTCTTCTTTATCGTCACCTAGCAATCATCCATCATCAACGCTAACTCGCCAAACATATTCGAGTGATACTCAGCCATCATTTTCTCATTGTTGGCTTCGTAATCTCTCAACTCTGACCATATCAATCTTCTTCTAGATCAACACTTGAACCCATCAAGCACCCCTTCATCGCCATTACCAAGTCCATATCGATCTCTCATTGTTTCTTTTACGCCATGCTCAAGATTCTGACAGTTGATCATTCTTCTTCTCTGCCAACCCCGACTCTGTTAAAACAACAGTCACCCGGCTTTCGAGCAACAACAACAAACCCAACTCAAACGATCACTTGCCACCTTCAATGCTTTCTCCATTCTCATTAACCCATCAATGGTCGCTAACGTCACCGCCGTCCCTGTTTTTCTTCCTGCCGACCAAACTCCAGAACTCACGACATCATGGCTGCAACATTCCGTCTCCATCTTCAATGGCTCCCAATGACCATCATTCGATCTCCCATCTTCATCGGGCCGCCAAAGAACCAACCTTCATCGCCATCGCTTCATCGTCACACCATTGCCAACCTCGCATAACCAACATCGATATTACCTTTCATCAATGGTAGCAAACCACCGGAGTCCTCATCACGATGACGATCACCAGAAGATTTCGGCGATAACAGCCATCTCTTCCTGAACCGGTCGTTGTTTGGAGGTGAAGAAGAAGATGGCGACCTTGTGTAATTAGGCAAGTGCCGTTAACATAATTGAATTCCGGCCTCCCCTAAGTAAAAACCGGACTCTCTTTAGCGGGTCCCTTTGAAACAGTTCACCCTTATCGAATGACCGCCCCTTAACGTACAGGTGGGGTGTCAATAGCACTTGTCCTGTAAAATGACCATTTTGCCCTTTATGCTTCCGAGTTCTTGTTTTGCTCATAACTTCTTCATACGAACTCGGAATGACTCCGTTCTTTCGCCATTGTCTTCATCTTCTCGTCCTCTACACAATGAAAAGTAGAAATCTTGTATTTGAACGAGTTCCAATTGGTCTTGAGCCTTTCTCCACTTCTAGCTAGCTTCTTTTATTGCACAAATAAGTGCCAATTCTCTTCTTTTGGATGATTCACCTAATAAAACGCAAATAGAGAAAAACAAACATAATATACAATAATTCGCAAGAATATAAGCAATTACTAGCATGGATTCAATACTAAATATGTGCAAAATATGCACTTAACAACTGCCAAGAGGGAGATGAACACGATATGGGGATATTTTA
The DNA here is from genome assembly GCA_023531295.1 of Papaver armeniacum. Taxonomy (NCBI): domain Eukaryota; kingdom Viridiplantae; phylum Streptophyta; class Magnoliopsida; order Ranunculales; family Papaveraceae; genus Papaver; species Papaver armeniacum. Next base: position 276,317 of record JAJJWW010008321.1, on the reverse strand, counting down.
GGTATTTTGTATAACACGTGTTTGGTTTTGCCACGTGAACATTTTTGCTGACTCAGCTAACCGATTAATGGATGGAAAAAGTAACGATAGGAGGAAACACTAATTTTGATCTTTTTGGGGGAGGAAACGCTAATTAGCGATGTTGGGAGGGGAGGAAACGCAAAATAGCCCTTTTCTCAAATTCAAAACAAACCCATAAATCTTCACCATGGAAGAAATTCAATTTCTCACTTGCTAATCACTTTATATTTCACAAACCATCAACGATAGCGTAACATGAAAAAGATACCCAATAAGTGGATTTTATCTAAACTTAGTTTGATACTTAACAATACAAGCTCAAACGTATAAATCTTAAAACCACAATCTTAGAAATTTTCCACTAAACCACTTCCGATCATAACTTGCTTGGTTTACATCCATCGTTAAAATCAATCATACTAAATCCACCACGCAAGGAACCGATTCATAATAGGTTTGCAATAATTTTTTTTACAAAACATCTTCTTTTAAGCATATTTACAAAGCTTCACTGTACACGAGAGTTTTTCTTTTTCTTTAAAAGTTAAAGCATATAAAGTTTTTTTATATGATCCAAGGCGGGATTCGAACCTCGACCTAACAACTCGAGAGTTCGACCCTAGCCAACCGAGCTATCCACGGAGTATAGAAGATAGTTTGAGTTAGATTTTGTGCATAAAACTATGGTGTTACTTAAATTCCCTTTTCTTTTGAGTTTTTTACGACACCTGTTACTGGTGCATGCGTTTGAGTAGGACAGGATGTGGAAAATAAATTTCTCGATTTTGTTGTTTTTAATAGAGTTGTAGCAAGGATGGCTTCCTTATAAACACGAGTGGGACCGACCAAGTGAACCTATTAGTTGATCCGTACAAAACTTAATCGGAAAAATATGGTTTAGTCCAAAAACTAGTCCAAAAAAACTAGTCCAAAAGCTCTCTTTAGTCCAGCCAAAGGAGTCAATTAGGTACAAATTAGTCCAAAAAAGATGCAAATACATTAATATCCTTTCGTAATCCACACGTGTTGCGACTGAAACCGTTATTCTTCTCGATATTCGAATAAAAACTAGAAAAAATATATATTAAAATAATCATTTAACCGCACTGAGAACATGCTATGGACTTCCCTTAAGGCGATCCCTATACCCGGGCTTAATCAAGCGATTGGACCTAGGCGGTTCGGCTGCTTTTCTGATATCGTCTTGGTATACCCAAGTTTTGAGGAGGAAGCTTATGCTCTTCCAACGACCCATGGATATCTATGGTAATCATGCCATTCATTGCGCTAGTGAGGTTGGGTTGAAGTTTCGACATGACTTGGTCAAAGATGTCTTGGCTGATATATGCTACAAAGAAGGTGTTGTAGTTAGGAAGGAGGTTCCTCTAGGTTTTCTTATCAATGATAATAAATGCCTCAGGCCCGCAGATATTATGGTTTACAATTGGGAAGATGGCAAGGATGTCTGTGTGGATGTTACCGGTTTCTCGCCCTTCACAAGCACGATGACCAATTTTACCCCAGGCCATGCTATCTCGGCTGCTATCACTCGTAAAAACAACAAATATTTGGAAAAATACTCTTTGCATGGTTATGGGTTTGGTGTTTTGGCCTTTTCCACTTTAGGTGATCTCGGTGCGGAAACAATTTATTTTCTTAAGAGATTGAGAAATTGCATGGCTAGGCATGATGCCAATTTTAAGTTAGGCAATTCTCTTTTCATAGGCTAGGGATTGTTATTCAGGTATTGGTGCTCAGATTGTTGCTAGGCTTCCTGCCATTCCTTGTAATATTGACATTCTTTCTTTTATTTAAGATTATTAAATCATTTAACCGAGAGAAAAAAACATAAATTAGTGAAGATTCAAATCAAAACCCTAACTATGGATGAACATCGAAGCACCAGTAACATCATGGTGAAGAAGATGCAATAATATAACAGTCCAGAATCATCATCTAAATAGAAATCAATGAATTAAAACAAATCAAGAGCTTCAAAGAGAACAAAATGACAACAAGCATTAGATTAAAATCTAATCAGGTAGCAAAAGATCCAAAACCATCATTATCTAAAAGGAAATCGGCGATTGAAGAGAAATCAAGACCTTCAAAGAAGAAAAAATAACAACAAAGGAAGATTTAACATCTATTCAAGTAACAAAAGGTAAGATCATCTCGCTACTTTCATATATTGAATTTTTATGTGTGTATGAGTGCAATTTTGTTAGACTTATTGTGATAGTATACGAGATATGTACTGCCAAACATGTTGTTTCGGGGATGTATGGCATGTTATGTGTGTGTATGAATGTTATTTTTGTTAGATTTGTTGTGATAGTATACGAGATATGTACGTGGAAACATGTTTTTTCGAGGGATGTATGGCCTGTTATGTGTGTATGAATGCTATTTTTGTTAGATTTGTTATGAAAGTGTACGGATCGTACACCGGGAATGTTGTTTCAGGAAAAGTAGTTTTAAATCGCTCCTCGTTTCTACTCGGTTGGGGAGCTTGGAGCAAGGAGCAATAAGATCGAGACTTGGAAATCGCCAAAATCAGGTCTAATAATCGGAATCTATTTATTAACAACTTATATATCGCTGCTCATAAGACATGATTTTTACCTAATTAAAATTAAAACTTTTACACTATTAAGTGTATAATATTATTATGTTTAACTTCTTTATCATGTATTTAGAGGTTTTTCTATTTTATAACTCTCATGCAAGGCCAACTCGGAAAGATCGTTAACTCTTTTTGCTCGAAAATCGATCTCAACCTATTAAATCGGGCGGCTTAATCGCTGATATCGTAAAATGGCTTGGAATCGAAATCGCCTCGGTCATATACCACCTTAGCGATTACTCGGAAATGTCGGCCTTGGAGAGCGATTTTAACTACACTGGTTTCAGGGATATATTACTTGTTATGTGTGTGAATGTTGTTTTTGTGATAGTGTACAGATCTGTACACCGCAGTGCTATTTCAGGGATGTATGCCATGTTCTGTGTGTATGAATGTCGTTTTTGTTAGATTTTTGTGATAATGTAAAGTTACAATCACCAATCAGTGTCAAGCTTTGGATGTATATATGGATTGTTACGTAGGCATGAATATTGGTAGTGTCTGTGAGTTGTTGTGGTAGTGTAAAAATTTATACACCGTAATGCTACTTTAGGGGTCTATGGACTCATGTAGGTATGAATGATTTTTTTGCTAGATTTATTATTGTTGTGTACATATCTCAGACACCATAATGTTATTTCATGGGTGCATGGACTGATATGTAGCATGAATGTTCTCTTTGTTAGAGTTTTTTTAGTTGTGAAAGATTTGTACAACAACGCATGCTATTTCAGGGGTGTATGGATTGTTATGTGAGTATAAATTTTATTTTACTTAGGTAGTTGTGGTTGAGTACTACACATGTATATATCTCATGGATGTATGACTTGGTCAGTAAGCATGGATGTTGATTTTTTTTTTATATTTATGCAGGTGTGTACACACTGGTACACCGTTTATCATGCCATGGGAATATGACTTGTTACATGTACAAACTTGTACATCTGTTGTATCATGTCATGGGATGGATGACATGTCTTGTGTGATGAATATATGATTTGTTGGATTTATATAAGTGTTTATTACATACTTGTACACCACTATATCACGTAAGCATGGATATTAGATTCGTTAGATCTCAGAGGTGTGTACATACTTGTACACTAGTATGTTAAGAAAAAGCGGGGATATAACAGAGGTTGGTTTCCCAGCTCCTTCAGCCTCCTACCTGACGGAGAAGTGGTAGTAGCTCTAGTGGTGATTGGAGGTGTCACACTCGGAAGAAACGTTGGGAAGGGTAAAGCAACGACTCTAGCTACGGTGACGGGAGGTGTCGCACTAGATGAGATGTTATCAGCGCTGGTGTTGTTTGTGGTAGAAGATGTAACGCCATGAGATGTATTGATAGCGGTAGGTAGAGGTACGTTGGTGTCAACAACGAGGAATATTGGTGCCAGGATTATTGTCAGCGCCAATATCATTAGGATTGGTTACTGACCCATACCTAAGGTCCACCATTTTGAAATTGAGAAAATTGAGATGAAAATTTAGAAATTAATTTTTCAACCGAGAGATTAATCTCCCACTGTGTTCGCCAATTAGTAGTAGGGTAAAACCGATTCCTCGAAAATGGTAAATTGAGTGTGTTGATGAGAAACAAATCTAAACCCTAAACAAATATCTTGCACAAGAGTACTTTTAGATTCGAGAGATCAATCAAGTACAATCGTGGCCTAAACCAAAAAATGGTTGTTCCGTCTTGCTTGATCTAAAAACGAAGGAGAAGGGTTGATCTTAGGGAGAGAAGCAAATAAGGTGTTGAGATCGAATGATAAATTTTGTAAAGTGTAGTTTTTATGACTTGTAATGAATGCGGAATCTGTTTGCAAAGTGTAAGTGAATCTGGATGATTTCAAAATACTTGTGTTGATAACCAATTATTGTCCATTGAAATAGATTGAAAAATCTATTTATACAAGTCATAGTCGAACACACTGATCTCGTTGGAAGTGGGAGTTGTGAAGTAGTGGAGATCATGGGTGAATGGTGAAAAACATTGTCTTATGGTTATGAGAAGACTGGACGGTTTGTACTCCCACTACTCCTCTACCTCACATTTCCGTTATTCCATATATTTTCTCTTAATGGGCGTGTTGCACGCCGCACGTTGTAAACCGCCATACCAATACCATAATAAACATCCCCTAGTTGTGACATGTTTGATGTCTCGAGTATTTTTTGTAGGAAACATAGAGCAGGTTTCATGAAGTATGAAACAAGTCTTTTATGGTAGTTGCTAAGTGGGTTTTGCTGGCAAGACCGAATTATTTCGACCAATCACGCGTAATATTACAAGAGGTTGTCATAAGTGACAAGTCAAATTGAATGATACTTGCCAGTGAGCCGGTTTCGAGAAAGGCATATGGTGCTTTTAGGTTAAATAATTAAAGTATTTGTAACATCGATATTTATAAACTATCGTTTGTAGTCGATGCATGTAAATCATCGGTTTTAAGAAAGCAACTCAAAATAATCGATGCATATGAAGCATCGTGTTAGAGCATTGCTCAGTCGAACTCGCAACATTCTTATCTCAAGCATGTTTGTAAATGTTAGTGATCAAAACCATAAGTCTTGATTTCTAGTCTACTATTAGCTAAGTCTTGGACTAGGATAGAAATTGTAGTTGAGCTCAAGACTCCATGGAAATCATCATACAAGACGAAGAAATCCTCGAGGAACTGGTGGAACTTCATCGACTAAAAGGTATGTGGAGACTTGAACTTATCTATCACTCAAAAGTCCATCTACTCTATCTCCTATCTTGAGACAAAGTCGTTTTACTATATAGACTATGATTATGCACATTTGCTATTTCCTTGTTTGAGTTTATCTCTCTTATCTATTTCTCGAAATATGTGTTGGTAAGCTTTTGCTTTATCCAAGTTCATCTTTACCTAGTGACGAAAGTCATGTTATGTTTCAATCACTTGAAAATAACTTTGACGAAAAATGGTTTGTGAATAACAACTATATAACGTCCTCTAAGAATGTTTCAATGATTGAAATGAGAGTTTAGATTATATAACCATGGAAGGATATAAACATTGTGTGGTAACACATATGTGTGTAATTCCTTATTCCTTGAACCAAAGTATGCGTACTTTGCTGCTCAGGAAAACCGGAACCAAGTCCGCGTACCAAGTCCGCGTACTGTCGGAAGTTCTCTACCCGAGAAAATCTGCTGGAGTTTGTGAATTGAAAAAAAACTTATTACGGGTACTTAAGTCCGCGTACCAAGTCCGCGTACTTAAGTTGGTTATTTTCTAAAAACGATTATTCGTGAACTTAAACTTATATAAACTAAGGAATGCAAGTTTGCAAACCGTGGCTATAAAGTTCATGAATCGATTCGAGTGAATCAAATCATTTTTGTTTCAATTGTGTCTATTATAAAGATCTAAGCAATTGAACAACTCTCTAACTAGTTCATTTGAGTCATTTGAACTAGTTATGGTAAAGAAAAATATGGTTGATATGAAAGTGCTCATATGGCTAACCATTTGGTTAACTACTGTTGAACCAACTAAATGTACATAAAGGAGATTGCAAACCCTGATTTGAAAGACTATATAAAGGAGAACTCTAGCAACTGGGAAACCTAATCCCCACACCTCCTGTGATACTAGTTGTATAAGCTAGAGTTTCCATTCTCCTTTAACCTTAGGTTTCTATTGAGACCACGAGGTTAACGACTTGAAGACTTCATTGGGATTATGATGCCGGACCGATACTACTTTCTCATAATTGTGTGATCCGATCTTGTTGTTTCTATCGTACTAAGTACAATCATAACTATTGGCAAGATTGATTTCTGGATAGGCAAGATACAAAAAGTAATCGCAAAACATCTTCGCCTCATCGTTTGTGATTCCACAATATCTTCTTTCGCCACGTCAATTAAGATTATTGTGAGGTGATTGATAATAGTAGGCTGTTCTTCGGAATATAAGTCCGGGTTATCAATTGGTTCCTGTTCACCTTGATTTATCAAAAGACGGAACAAAACTCGTAGGTATTTATGTGGGAGACAGATTTTTCTATTACCGTAGACTTTTCTGTGTGATAAAAATTTGTTTATTAAAGTATTCGAATTTGGAGTCGAAGAACTCTTAGTTGTGAGTGAGATCAACTAAGGGAATCAAGTGTGTAGTATCCTCATTGGGATCGAGACGTAGGGAGCGCTATTGTACCTTGGATCAGTGTGAAATTGATTGGGGTTCAACTACATCCAGGACCAAAGTTAGTTTGTAGTAGGCTAGTGTCCGTAGCGGCTTAATCAGTGTGTTTCAAAGCTGGACTAGGTCCCGGGGTTTTTCTCGCATTTTGCGGTTTCCTCGTTAACAAAATTACTGTGCTATGTTATTTCTATTCCGCATTATATTTTGTTATATAATTGAAATATCACAGGTTTTGCGTTAGATAAATTAATTAGAATATCCAACCTTTGGTTGTTGATTTACATTGATTGACACTTGGATATTGGTCTTTGGTACCATACAAGTTATCTCTCTTGTATTTAATTAGACTGTTGATTTCTATTTGCTTGAGTAAGAATTAAATCGAGAGATCGAGATAGAATGACTCTTTGATATACCGTTAATAAGATTAAGTCTAGTTGATTCTCTTAAAAGTATATTGGAGTTAGTCCATACAGATTGCTAAGCGAAATATTGGGTGTGGTTGTTGTACCCCCGCTTTTTCAATTGGTATCGAAAGGCAAACACGATAAAACTAATAAGTTTGTGTTTGGTTGGTCCTTAAAAATTGCCCTATGGGAAATTTCTTTGGAAAACTCTCTCTTGGCATCTGTAACGCACGCCAGAACTCCTTAAAGATTGTTCAAAGATTATTATGGACTAAGACTCTGGGTTCTCATGAGAATCTCTGTTCATCTAAGATCTTGGAAAACTTAGATGATGAGGAACAATCAAAGGAAAAATTAAAAGAAGGAAAGATTGAGATAACGTTAGATTACGCTCAAAGATATGGACTCTCACTAGATTAACTCTTAATCTTTTTGAGAAATACCATCGCAATGGATCAATCGACCAAGATCTATTCAGAGCGTTTGAAAGCGATTTTAGATTCTTAGAAAAACTTAATTCTGTTAAGTTTAAGAATCGACCCGATAAAAGTTACGTACATATAAATAAAGATGTACGAATGACACACCGTCAACACAAGTAGATCCAATATGGGTTCGCGTGTGTTTGACGCAAGTTCAAGGTATCAGAAGAATTTTCTTTCTAGTCATATAAAAGGAAGATAAAAAGCTCTGACAACCCTGATTATCATCATTACTTTGATTACATCACTGGGAATGCTCACAAATATCAACTAGAAATGTTGCATGAGGATCTCTCTGCACATCATGCCTCTTGGTAACATGCCTGACACTACCCCATTTGTATATATCTTGAAATGGGGCAAGAAATGGTTTGATCTGTGTACAGTTGGGTTAAAAATTATATCCTTCTTGAAGTATCGAATAAAGATTTCTACTGCATCCGTCCCCTCTCACAAATTGTGTTGTCACGGATTAGACAACCTAGATGTATGAACATCAAAGAAAATCCCACATTCTTTTTGTGGGTCGCGGTTCATAAACAGGTCCAAGCCCAAGTGGGGCATATAAAGTAGAAGTACGCGTACCTTCTTCTTCTTCCCCAAATCTGTACATGTCCGTGAACACTCTAGGGTTCTTGTGTCTCCTCCATTAAAACTTCCTTGGAGAAATATTAAAAGGAAGGGTGTTCAAGATTTATTCCAAGTAAGTAATTTCCTCTTGTTCCTTCCAATTTCTAGCTCTCATGATGAATTCGGGGTTTCAAAAAGAAGTTCAAAAAGTTTGAGTGCTTCTAGCATAAATCTCCTTTAGATCAAAATTCTCTCGGGATTAGGTTTGTCAATGATTCCCTGCTAAAGTTTTTGAAAGCATTTCGTCTAATGGTTTTATTCTCGGAAAAGAAATTGGAACTATCTAGTGGATATGAAGAGGATTTAGTTTGCTTTAAAAATTCAATCTTGGAAACATCTTTGATGGTCTTGGTCAAGGATTTGATTCTCTTACAAGAATTTTCTATGCCAACATTCATGATGTTGATCTCGAAAACATGGAATTCCAATCCATGATAAATAAAGAAAGATTTCTTGTAAATAGAGAGTTGATTTCGAAGATTACCAAAATTCCGTTGGGAAATGTTCGTCTACCTAGGCCATGTGATGAACGACCATCATGTGATGACATCTCTCTTGGACTTTGCGGGAAGAAGGTTGTTTGTAATCAAGGGAAGTTTCCTACTAATGTTCTTAGTGTAGCCTTAATGGCCTTCGGAAAACTTGGTATCTCTAATCTTTGTCCCTACACTATTGAGAATTCTCGATGGAGTCGTGAGTTTGTGGAATTGGTTTATTTCCTTGAATTGGGTGTTCCAAGTCTCGATATTTGTGGTTTCATCATTTCTCAAATGACTTCGATGACTTCACCCAACAAGAAGTTAGGTTACCCTTGATTGATTAGTCAAATTTGTTTGTGTGCATGGTTTTGATTCAATTGGCAATTCTCTTGGGGTTCCCAAACCGGTTCGTCCTGTACTTTCAAACGTATAAGGGAGAATGTGTGCAAAAGACAAAGAGATGATTCCCTTGATGATTGTGATCCTACCACCTTGATTCTTCTTCAAAAAATTCACAAGTGTGTGTGTAAGGTCAATTCAAGGGTGAAGTGCGTGCAAGAACAATTGTCATTGGTTGCAACTAAGTTCCTCGAGATCAAGGAAGAATTGAACATGATTCAAGCAACTTGGAATGTTTCCGATGATGAAGATGATGAGTAAATGATGATTTTATTTGCCTAGTAAATCTTCTTATGAGAATTTTATTCTTGTTTTGTTTAGAAGAATAACTAGAGTTTGGAATAGCTATTATTGTGATTACACATAGCTATGTCCAACGTTTACATCTTCATGTTTTTAGGTTTATTTGTTTAAATTCTAAAAAATTGTTTGGAAGATGATTTTTGCAGGATTAATCTTTATGGTTTTATATATTGCAATTTTTTATGGGATATGTGTGTTTGCGTCCAGTGAACTATGATTGTCCCATATCTTGTCAAAAGTTAAGTCTTTCATATGTCGATATGCTTGTATTGATAAAAGAAAGAATGAACTTTTGACATCACAAAAGTTTGAAGCCTATTATGTCTTTATGATGGAAGATAGGATGAACTTTTTTTAATGAGGATTATGTCTATTGTATGTCATTGTCCAAATAGTGATGAAAATAGAATGAATCCTTGTTTATTCCGCAGTATTGATCTTCCCCGATCCATATTTTATGTATATACTGTGAGGCTCCGTAAGTTCTCTTATGTTGAGCATTTACGATTAGATTAATCATGGGTTTTCTTGTGGTTAATTTAGTTGAGTATTATTTGGATTCAAATTCATATTCGTATGCGATTTGTTATGTCCAAAGAAATCCTTCTTTTCTCGTGAAAGTAAGGTCGCTCTTGTTGTTCTTTCGCGAATGACATTTTATGGGGGAGAGTTCTTAATTGAACTTGTGCTTAATTTCCAAATCTTTGTGGGGAGTGCGGATGTGGAATATTATAGGAGTTATCTTGTATCTTAATAAACTCCTTGATGAAAGCATTTAGCTTCGGCTATATGATTGCATCTAAAAAGTTGATATGTACTTGCTTTTGGTCATGAAATATCTCATTAGATCCGTTTTCGCACCTTTGCCAATTTTATTGACAAAAGGGGGAGAATTAATGTGGTTCACACTACAAATACATATGGTTTTAGGATCATTATGTAAGGGGAGTGGTTTCACACTACAAATACATATGGTTTTCGGATCATTATGTAAGGGGGAGTGGTTTCCATGTGAGATGGAGTATTGACTAAGGGGCAGTGATATATATCACCATAGTATTGTTGTCGAAGTTGTGATACAATTGGACTTTGATGCTGTATAATAATACTATGACACTGTATAACAATGATTGAGAATTCTTGTTTTCTCATTGTTATAGCTACGGATTTTCAACAACGATGATGCTAAACTGACAACCTTTGGGATCATTGGAGTACTTGGAAGTGACGAAGATTTCGAGTAATGTTGAAGATTAGGCACGTGGAAGAGGAGCTACAACATTTATTTATCTATTTTTCTATTCCATATGTATTGATAGTTTTGTGACTAAAATTGAGAAAGGGGGAGATTGTTAGAGCATTGCTCGGTCGAACTCACATGCGTTGCTATCTCAAGCATGTTTGTCAATGTTAGTGATCAAAACTATAAGTATTGATTTTTAGTCTATTATTAGCTAAGTCTTGGACTAGGATAGAAAGTGTAGTTGAGCTCAAGACTCCATGGCAATCATCATACAAGACGAAGAACTACTCAAGGAACTGGTGGAACTTCATCGACTAAAAGGTATTTGGAGACTTGAACTTATCTATCACTCAAAAGTCTATCTACTCTATCTCCTATCTTGAGACAAAGTCGTTTTGCTATATAGACAATGATTATGCACATTTGCTATTTCGAGTCGAGTTTATCTCGCTTATCTATTTCTCGAAATATATGTTGGTAAGCTTTCGCTTTGGCCAAGTTCATCTTTACCTAGTGACGAAAGTCATGTTATGTTTCAATCACTTGAAAATGACTTTGTGAAAAATGGTTTGTGAATAACAACTATATAACATCCTCTAAGAATGTTTCAATGATTGAAATGAGAGTTTAGATTATATAACCATGGAAGGATATAAACATTGTGTGGTAAAACATATGTGTGTAAGTCCTTATTCCTTGAACCAAAGTATGCGTACTTTGCTGCTCAGGAAAACCGGAACCAAGTCCGCGTACTGTCGGAAGTTCTCGACCCGAGAAAATCTGCTAGAGTTTGTGAATTGAAAACAAACTTATTACGGGTACTTAAGTCCGCGTCTATGACTTAAGTTAGTTATTTTATAAAAACGATTATTCATGAACTTAAACTTATATGAACTAAGGAATGCAAGTTTGCAAACCGTGGCTATAAGTTCATGAATCGATTCGAGTGAATCAAATCGTTTTTGTTTCAATTGTGTCTATTATAAAGATCTAAGCAATTGAACAACTCTCTAACTAGTTCATTTGAGTCATTTGAACTAGTTATGGTAAAGAAGAATATGGTTGATATGAAAGTGCTCATATGGCTAACTTTGGTTAACTCTTCAAGAACCAACTAAATGTACAAAGTGCATTTCATTTGTGTGTAACAATCTAAGTTTCGATCTAACGGTTGAAATATATTAGCTTGAATCTAATTAGGTTTTCATTTAACGGTGAATATTGAATGCTTTGTTACCAAGGTAACTTAGATTGCAAACCCCGATTTGAAAGACTCTATAAAGGAGAATTCTAGCAACTGTGAAACCTAATCCCCACACCTCCTGTGTGATACTAGTTGTCTAAGATAGAGTCGATTCTCCTTTAACCTTAGGTTTCTATCGAGACCACGTAGGTTAACGACTTGAAGACTTCAGGATTGTGAAGCCGGGGCCAAACTATTTTCTCTCGTAGTTGCGTGATCTCGATATTCTTTGTTTCTATCATTTGAGTACAATCGTAAGATTGGCTTGAGATTAATTTCTCCAATAGGAAAGATAGAAAAGTAGTCACAAACATTTTCGTCTCATCGTTTGTGATTCCACAATATCTTGTTTCGCTAGACGATTAAGATTATTATGAGGTAATTGATATTTCTAGGCCTTTCTTTGGGAATATAAGTCTGGTATATCAATTGGTTCATGTTCACCTTGATTTATCAAAAGACGGAACAAAACTCGTAGGTATTTCGGGGAGACAGATTTATCTATTCCTGTAGACTTTTACATGTGATAGTTTGTTTATTAAAGTCTTCGACTTTGGGTCAGATCAACTCTTAGTTGTGGGTGAGATCATCTAAGAGAATCAAGTGTGTAGTATCCTACTGGATCGAGAGACGTGGAGAAGCGCAACGTACCTTGGATCAGTGAGATTGATCGGGGTTCAACTACAGAGCCAGACCGATTAGTTTGTAGTAGGCTAGTGTATGTAGAGGATTAATACGATTGTGTGTTCAATCTGGACTAGGTCTTGGGGTTTTTTACGCATTTGCGGTTTCCTCGTTAACAAAACTTTTTGGTGTTTGTGTCATTTCTTTTCCGCATTATATTTTGTTGTATAATTGAAATATCACAGGTTATGCGTTGAATCGATCAATTGGTAAATCCAACTTTGGTTGTTGATTAAAATTGATTGATCCTTGAACATTGGTCTTTGGTACCGTTCAAGTTATTTCCCTTATATTCAATCGGGCTCATTGGTTTCTATTTGTTTGAGTAAGGATTGAATCGAGAAATTGAGATATAAATCTTTGATATACTTTTTATGAAGATTGAGTCTGACTGTCTAGTTGATTCTCTTAAAAGTATATTGGAGTTAGTCCATACATATTTCTAAGTGAAATATTGGGTGAGGTTGTTGTACCCACTTTTTCAATAGGTATCAGAGCAGGCAAACACGTTTAAAGACCTTATAAGTCTCGTGTTTGTAGTAATCGATTCTATGGACAACATGAGAATATCTCTGATAACGCACCATCAGTTCAGAGTTACTCTGATATGTTTCAAAATCCTGAAACATCTAAGAAATCGCCTGGTTCTGCTCCTTTGACTGAATTTGCCTTCAACTGGGATAAACGTCTTGGTGAACAATTGGATGATCTTTCAGATGAGAGTGATTCAAAAGAGGGACAAAGTATTTATGAGGAAGTATCGCAATATATCAAGCTCTTTGACCATGCTTTGAAAGAAAAGAAGTCAACAACCTGCTTGAGTAAATATTTGTCACATCTCTGTCAAGAAAACAGAAAGATGAGAAAACTCTTTAAAGTTTATGATTGTGGGTATAAAATCTTACAATCTACAGTTAAAGATCGAGAAGAAGATATGTGTTCAAAAAGGTCCGAATGTGATAATCTTCTTCGAAACCTCTTTGTGTTGAAAGAAAGATTTGCAGAATTTGAAGCAAGATATGTGTAATGACCCTCAAGCTGGTCAACGCCATTAGACCGGTCAGCGATGATCAAGTGACGAATTAGACGATAATAACTCGATTAGTTTAACACGGACATTAATTAATAGAAATTAATCTAACAACGATTTAGATACGAAACTAGTATCGTTAGATAGATCTCGAAAAGTTACGTGGAATAGACTAGTGGAACGCGTCATTCGGGTATCGGACGAAGAAGAGATTAATAGAAACGTTAACAGTGGCTGCCCTTATCATTTTTCGGGTGCCTTTAACAATGGGGCCGACCTTATCCCAATCGAGTAGATTAACTCGTTACTCTCTCTTCTTCATTATTCTTCTTCTCTTTTTCATTTCTTTTCTTTTCTTCCGCTTTGTTCGAGAGTTGATCTGCGAGGTGCGATTCGAGAGATTAAAACGGAAGATTTGTGTTTAGTAGAAGGTGGAAGATCATGGATTACTTGATGGTGGTGGTATTGTTTTTGTTCGAGTTTAAGAGAAGGTTGAATCGAGAAATCATAAGTTAGGGTTTAAGGATTTGAGTTTGGATCTGTGTAGAACAATTGATGATGAATTCTAGTTGATAATAGATGAAAATTAATTGGGTTGATGTTGTATTGATGATATGAAGTTGTTTTGAAAATAAATCGAAGAATCAAAGTTAGGGTTTCATTGGAATGAAATCAAAGAAGAATTAGAAGATGAAACCGAGACTTTAAATAATGTTGAAGATGGGCTTGTCGTGAATTATAGTTTTAATTGAATTTGAGTTGTGCTAGCATTGAAGATTGATTGATTTATGAGTTAGGGTTTATGTTCTTCACCAAATTAAGAACTAGGCTTCATGAGAAGAATTCGGAGAGGACTAAAAGATGAGATTGATGTTCTAAGGAAGATTCTTGGAGATGGGTTTGGTCGAATTGAAGGGTTGAATGGATGTTATGAACTTGAATTGGGAATTAAGAATCATTCTAGGGTTCATCCGAAGATTGATGGTGATGATGAGGAGTTTGGGATTTTATTTGTTCTTGAGAAAAGAATAGTGGAACAGAAATGGTGGAGGTGGTTGAGAAGATGAGCTGAATTGAGACAAGTAAAGAGGAATTTAGTTCGGATGCCCGATTGAATTCATTCGAGAGGTAATTTCTTCTTCATGTGTTGAAGTGGATTAATTCCATTTGTTTTGAGTTATTGAACTCGGATGATTGTTGTGTATAACTTGAATTGAAGTTTGTATGGATTAAAGTCATTTTGAATGGTTGATAGTGGTGTTGGGAACTGGATAATGATTGTGATGTTTGAATTGAAGTTAAGTATGCATAAATGGTGATTGTGGCATTGTGTTAAGAGTTATGACAGAGACGAATATGGATGTTGTGATGTTAAGATATAGTTTTAGATTAGCGAATTGTTGGATGTTTTTGTAGTGGATTAAATGGTGTTGCGGTGGTGATAGTTAATGAGTTACAAGATTTGAGAGATGGTAATTGAAGAAGCTGAAATGGGGGGATCTTTGATTGAAGCTGAGTTGTAGGTGCTAGAATTGATTTGATGTTGAATTGAATTGTAGATAGAAAGTTGAATTTGAAACTGTTTGTGTTGAATGTTAAGAATGGTGGTGTTGTTTATGAAGATTGTATGAAAGGGGAGTATGGATGTAGTGGCGGTATGAAAGAAGCGGGCGGTGTATGAGTTGATGTTAGTGTTCACGAGTGGTTGTTGTGGTGGTGAGTTATGTGAATATAGGTTAGGTATTAGTGTTGAGTTGTTAAACCTCTTTAGTGGAAGCTCACAATCTACGTTGCCAATTGTAGGTAATCTTTTGTTGAGTGTTGTACTTGTGAAGTTATTTGTATTCAATGTATTGCTATTTAAAGTTATAGTTAGGAGTTTTGATGTTGCACAAGGTTTGTGCTTTAGTGTTCTTTGGCTTTGAGCAATGGCTCGGCGGCACAAGAACTTTAGCCTTGGGTCATTCGGCCTAGTCGAGAATCGACTCTAGGCGACTCGGTCCATCTGATCGAGTCGAATCAAAGTTGAATCGGGTTTGACCCACTGAGTCATTAGTCTTGACTCATTGACCATTGACCACTGGACATTGACCTTTGACTGGACGTTGATCTGTTGGAGACCCGTTGGACTGTTAAGTTTGACCGTTAGTTGACTTAGATGGACCGACCTTTTGTTAATGGGCCGGTTTGATGGGTCGGGCGGGAGTAAGCCCGCGGGTCGTGGGCTTAGGATTAGTTTTTCTTAATTAGATGAATTGGACCCCTTTTGGTCCAAATTAGCCTTTAGTTCCTTCTACAAAGTTGTAGATACTCTTTAGACTTATCAATTGGACTATGGATTCTACCTAGTTGAATTAGTAAACCTTAGCTATGCTAAAGATAGATAAATAAAAGATGTAGAACCTTAAATGGGCCTAGAATTATTAGAAAGACTTGTATGATTCTTGTGTGAGCCTTTCGGCTAGATTCTTAGACTTCTTGTGTGATTAAGTTGAGTCGTATTAACAACGATCGATTCAAAGGATGAACCAGTGGATTATGGATCTCAAGGTAAGGCGAGGCTTGTCATCAAAAGAGGTGGGAATCGATAACGAACTTTCTTGTATTCATTATTGTTTTATAAATCAATCTTGGTGTTGTGAAATTCATGCATATCTTTGTGTGCTCTATGTGGTATGAAATGTGTGCCGACACAATATCCAGTATTCTATGGCTAGGGCGATACACCGCAATATTACATGGCCAAAATTATCTTCCTTTATATCTTATTCTATGGTAGGCGATACACCGCGGTATTACCCCCTGTCGGTGTGGAATTGGCATCAATATTACTCTTCCCATGTGCGGCAACACACATCTCATACATGTATGTTTATTGTTATTTATGAATGTTTATGAAGAAGTTTCTACATTATGTTTTATTTTCTTTCCTTGTATTACCGACTTTCGATAAAATCTGCATTGTCTTTGAATGTTTACTTGAAAGCTAGTTATTATTCCTACTGGGCACCCCTTTTAGGGATGATGTGCTCACCCATTCCCACTTTCAGTTTCAGAGACAGATCAAGATGTGCATGTGACGATGAAAGCTCCGAAGAATTATTTACGTTAGTTAGTTAGCTTTCGCTATATTTATTCTGTGTTTGTATTCTATTTGTAAACCTACTCACTATTGAATATGTATCATTTGAGAGGAGTTTTTGTATATATATTTCAGAGCGGGGCTAGTTTTGGGTTAAGTTTTGTAGAAGATTTCTTAATTGAATGTTAAGTAAATGATTTAGATTTTTAGTGCCTCTTTATTTAGTTAATCTCTTGGATTAGTCAGCTGCTAGCTTAGGGGGCGCTACAGAGTTGGTATCAGAGCTCACTATTAGATCTTATATGGTAGACAATAGGAATAGCCAGTGCCAGTTAGTGAACTAGATTGGTTTAGAACTGGGTTGGGTTTGTGAGATAAATCTTAATCACTAAAAGCTATCAATAATTAAAAGATTTATCTGATTGATTGAATTGTTTGTTGATTGTTTGTAATTGTAATGAAGTAAAAATTGTAGGGTACACCAGAAACTTTAGGATTTGATAACAATTAATCTAAAAAGTATGAACACGTAAACAATCTAATACTATAATAATAATAGTGAAATTAGTATAATTGATATAACTTGTAAATCAAATAGGAACTTACTGAACACATGGACTTATGTGAAGAGTAATTAAATTATGGAGTAACCACATAAATATTGATATTAATTTTTGGGACTTATTAATATTTGTAAGAGTATTTAGAATAATAGTTCAAACCATCAATGTTAATAATAAAAATATTATAACCGTAATTTTAAATGGTAATAAAAGTGAGAATAGGTAATGTTAGCATACACCAATTGGTATTATATTAAGCTAACTAAACTAAAATTTCATTAAAGAAATATGACGATAAAATTGATAATTATGATTAAATAGCTATGGAAAATTATTTACGCTTATTTACAATTAAGTTTTGTAAATTGAACTAAATTATAAATTACCTTTAATCTAACAAATGATTCAGTAAATCTTTAACAGGGAACAAATCTACGTGAAGTAGAAAGAATAATATTCAGATGTTTAGTATGATAGTAGAATTCAAATAAAATAAATCGGTTTATTAATATATATGATACTTCACATTATTCGCAAAATCTAAAGACTATGAAGATATATTATAAATTTTGTGTGGACTCAAATTTAAATTATATTAAATTTACCAATGCCAATATTTAACAAGATATAATATACGAATCCAATCTGAATAACTAAAAATCTATTGTATCTTTATGTGGATGTAGAATTATATTTAAAAGATTAAAGCTTAGTGTATCAACCAAACTATCAACCTAAGAATATTGAGAATAATAACACAGTTGATAAAAGTAATTGAGTAATTAAACTAGTAAGAAATTTATAATAGATAATACTTGGAAAATTTATATATAATTTTACAGTAAAGTTAAAATTATCAGATATTATAAATTCACCTGAAATCGAATTTGAAGTACTTATATTGATAAAAATAAAATAAAATAATTAATTTAGATAGCTAAACTACTTAAAATGCTGCGAAATATTTAATTATTTTTACAAAGTAAAATTTTAAGTTACAACAATTAAGATAAAAGTTAAAAACTAATTAATCTTAAAAAAAATTAATAATTAGTTTATCTAGCACTGGAGAATAGTGAAGGTTGTGTTTTCTCTGTTCGTAGGAAGGCATTGTTGGGATTGGCCAACCTTGACAGGGCAACTGCATTCATAGATGACTGATCATAGAAGTATAATTTAAGTCTTTAGAGAACCGATAATTTCAATCTTACTTAGAAAGATTTGTGGGATTCTTCCTTGAAGATAGAGACAGATATCTAATATAAAATAGAAATTAGCGTAAGAAACTTAGACTTTCCTATTTGATAGAAATTAAATCAGTGTATAGTTGAACCTAGAACTTCAAATTTTAGATTTTAGTTGTAGAAGCCTTTTGGGTTTGTGCTTTATTTCTTATTATTTGCGCTTAGACAAGAGATGGGATTATTCTTAAGGTGGGGAGTTTTTGAAGATCAGAAGGATGGTTTGATTTTCGAGGACGAAAATGCCTAAGGTGGGGAGAATGTAATGACCCTCAAGCTGGTCAACGCCATTAGACCGGTCAAGCGATGATCAAGTGACGAATTAGACGATAATAACTCGATTAGTTTAACACGGACATTAATTAATAGAAATTAATCTAACAACGATTTAGATACGAAACTAGTATCGTTAGATAGATCTCGAAAAGTTACGTGGAATAGACTACTGGAACGCGTCATTCGGGTATCGGACGAAGAAGAGATTAATAGAAACGTTAACCGCTGGGCTGCCCTTATCATTTTTCGGGTGCCTTTAACAATCTGGGCCGACCTTATCCCAATCGAGTAGATTAACTCGTTACTCTCTCTTCTTCTTCATTATTCTTCTTCTCTCTTTTCATTTCTTCTTCTTTTCTTCTGCTGCTTCGAGAGTTGACTGCGAGGTGCGATTCGAGAGATTAAAACGGAAGATTTGTATTTAGTATAAGGTGGAGAAGATCATGGATTACTTGATGGTGGTGGTATTGTTTTTGTTCGAGTTTAAGAGAAGGTTGAATCGAGAAATCATAAGTTAGGGTTTCTGGATTTGAGTTTGGATCTGTGTAGAACAATTGATGATGATTTCTAGTTGATAATAGATGAAAATTAATTGGGTTGATGTTGTATTGATGATATGAAGTTGTTTTGAAAATAAATCGAAGAATCAAAGGATTAGGGTTTCATTGGAATGAAATCAAAGAAGAATTAGAAGATGAAACCGAGACTTTAAGTAACAGATTGAAGATGGGCTTGTCGTGAATTATAGTTTTAATTGAATTTGAGTTGTGCTAGCATTGAAGATTGATTCGATTTATGAGTTAGGGTTTATGTTCTTCACCAAATTAAGAACTAGGGCTTCATGAGAAGAATTCAGAGAGGACTAAAAGATGAGATTGATGTTCTAAGGAAGTTACTGGAGATGGGTTTGGTCAAATTGAAGGGTTGAATGGATGTTATGAACTTGAATTGGGAATTAAGAATCATTCTAGGGTTCATCTGAAGGTTGATGGTGATGATGAGGAGTTTGAGATTTTATTTGTTACTGAGAAAAGAATAGTGGAACAGAAATGGTGGAGGTGGTTGAGAAGATGAGCTGAATTGAGACAAGTAAAGAGGAATTTAGTTCAGATGCCTGATTGAATTCATTCAGAGGTAATTTCTTCTTCATGTGTTGAAGTGGATTAAATTCCATTTATTTTGAGTTATTGAACCTGGATGATTGTTGTGTATAACTTGAATTGAAGTTTGTATGGATTAAAGTCATTTTGAATGGTTGATAGTGGTGTTGGGAACTGGATAATGATTGTGATGTTTGAATTGAAGTTAAGTATGCATAAATGGTGATTGTGGCATTGTGTTAAGAGTTATGACAGGAGACGAATATGGATGTTGTGATGTTAAGATATAGTTTTAGATTAGCGAATTGTTGGATGTTTTTGTAGTGGATTAAATGGTGTTGCAGGTGGTGATAGTTAACGAGTTACAAGATTTCAGATATGGTAATTGAAGAACTGAAATGGGGGGATGCTGGATTGAACTGCAGTTGTAGGTGCTAGAATTGATTTGATGTTGAATTGAATTGTAGATAGAAAGTTGAATTTGAAACTGTTTGTGTTGAATGTTAAGAATGGTGGTGTTGTTTATGAAGATTGTATGAAAGGGAGTATGGATGTAGTGGCAGGTATGAAAGAGCAGGCAATGTATGAGTTGATGTTAGTGTTACGAGTGGTTGTTGTGGTGGCTGAGTTATGTGAATATAGGTTAGGTATTAGTGTTGAGTTGTTAAACCTCTTCAGTGGAAGCCTGCAACTGCTGCAATTGTAGGTAATCTTTTGTTGAGTGTTGTACTTGTGAAGTTATTTGTATTCAATGTATTGCTATTTAAAGTTATAGTTAGGAGTTTTGATGTTGCACAAGGTTTGTGCTTTAGTGTTCTTTGGCATGAGCAATGGCTCTGGCCTGTGCAAGAACTTTAGCCTTGGGTCATTCAGCCCAGTCAGAATCTGACTCTAGCTGACTCAGTCCATCTGACTGAGTCGAATCAGGTTGAATCGGGTTTGACCCACTGAGTCATTAGTCTTGACTCGTTGACCATTGACCCTGGACATTGACCTTTGACTGGACGTTGACTGTTAGAGACCCGTTGACTGTTAAGTTTGACCGTTAGTTGACTTAGATGGACCAGACCTTTTGTTAATGGGCCGGTTTGATGGGCCGGGCCGGAGTAAGCCCGCGGGTCGTGGGGTTAGGATTAGTTTTTCTTAATTAGATGAATTGGACCCCTTTTGGTCCAAATTAGCCTTTAGTTCCTTCTACAAAGTTGTAGATACTCTTTAGACTTATCAATTGGACTATGGATTCTACCTAGTTGAATTAGTAAACCTTAGCTATGCTAAAGATAGATAAATAAAAGATGTAGAACCTTACATGGGCCTAGAATTATTAGAAAGACTTGTATGATTCTTGTGTGAGCCTTTCGGCTAGATTCTTAGACTTCTTGTGTGATTAACAGTTAGTCTGTATTAACAACGATCGATTCAAAGGATGAACCAGTGGATTATGGATCTCAAGGTAGGCGAGGCTTGTCATCAAAAGAGGTGGGAATCGATAACGAACTTTCTTGTATTCATTATTGTTTTATAAATCAATCTTGGTGTTGTGAAATTCATGCATATCTTTGTGTGCTCTATGTGGTATGAAATGTGTGCCGACACAATATCCAGTATTCTATGGCTAGGGCGATACACCGCAGTATTACCTAATCGGTGTGGAATTGGCATCAATATTACTCTTCCCATGTGCGGAAACACACATCTCATACATGTATGTTTATTGTTATTTATGAATGTTTATGAAGAAGTTTCTACATTATGTTTTATTTTCTTTCCTTGTATTACCGACTTTCGATAAAATCTGCATTGTCTTTGAATCATATTAATGTTTACTTGAAAGCTAGTTATTATTCCTACTGGGCACCCCTTTTAGGGATGATGTGCTCACCCATTCCCACTTTCAGTTTCAGAGACAGATCAAGATGTGCATGTGACGATGAAAGTTCAAGAATTATTTACGTTAGTTAGTTAGCTTTCGCTATATTTATTCTGTGTTTGTATTCTATTTGTAAACCTACTCACTATTGAATATGTAACATCTGAGAGGAGTTTTTGTATATATATTTCATAGCGGGGCTAGTTTTGGGTTAAGTTTTGTAGAAGATTTCTTAATTGAATGTTAAGTAAATGATTTAGATTTTTAGTGCCTCTTTATTTAGTTAATCTCTTGGATTAGTCAGCTGCTAGCTTAGGGGGCGCTACAATATGACTCTCAACAAAAATATTTTAATGACAGAGAACTCGTCTCCTCGCCGAGAAAAACATTTAGAGACCGATCTCGTTGCTGCCCTTGATAAGGTAAAATCACTGGAAGAGAATCTGAAAAGATTCAACTCTATATCTACAAAACTATCTTCTATGCTTGGAGCATGTAAAGAACATCGTGATACACGTGGTCTGGGCTATAAAGGAATAAACGCTCCAAGTAATAGTAAGGTCAATTTTGTTCGTGCTAATGACATTACTTCATGTGAAAAACCTTTTCCAAAGAACTTACGTTTCTGAAACAAGGATGGTGCACCTTCAAATATACTCGCAAGAGAACTGTCAAGAACAATTCCTTTAATGGCATTATTGTGGAAATAAAGGACACCTTGAATGGAGATTTTTTTTTCGACTGAGGAATGAAAAACTTCATGACATTCTCATATGGATGTCTAAAGAAGTAATTAAACATGTCTCTCATCTTGCTGGAATAAAAGGCATTGTCTGAAATCAAGAGAAATGTCATGATAAGTCATTTATAGATTATGATTTTGAGACAAAAAAAGCCTACAATTGTAAAAGGAAAAACGTCAGATGGACAACTGACTCTCTTAATCACTTTGAGAAGAGAAAAAGGCATAGGAGAAAGAAAAAAAGTTCAAATTCCTTTACTCTCTCTGAAGAAGGCCTTGAACCTAAAGCGTCTGCTCCAGACTTCATATAAATAATCGAGTCTCGGAGCTCAAGACCAACATAAACAGACTCAAACGGAGCATTAAGAAGGCAAGAAAAGCAGCTCTTTCAGGTATCCCTTGTCCTCTTTTGGTTAAATCTTTTTCGACTAATCCTAGTGATTTTTCTAAAAAGCTTCATGAGGGAAAGAGAGAAGAAGTCAATATTCTTGATGAGCAAAATGCTCATCAAAAAATAACTTGATTGCTCAATATAGCATCCTTATTGTAATTGTTGAAGGATGCTCATAATTCTCAAGAAGTTTTTTTGTCTTGAGAAAGTAGTCGTTGTTAGTTTCATTATCTTTTCCCTTTACGTAATGATGATCATAAAACTATTGAGCCTTTCTCCAGTACTTTACATGATGTAATGTTTTGATCGTCCACTCTTGAGAATAATTCCTTGTTGTTTGCCTTGAAGGACTTTCTTCCATTGACCAATCAGTTGTTGATTATCAACAATTATCTTATGTTCTTCTGAACTAAGAATGTCATCAATCTATTGAGAATATGTCCTTGAGTTTCTCAAGACATCTCCTAAATTTGGCTCCATTACTCTCTTGGTCGTGTACCAAGTTTGTGACCACAAGTGCAGTTCACTTAACCCGCACGGAACATATATGAGTTTCCTTAGGGTTTCCTATGAAACACTCTTATATATATATTTGTATCTTGCTCTTCCTTGATACATATTCGTTCCGGAACGTAAAAAAGGGGGGGGTTACGTACAATCCGTGCGTGCACAATGGATGGAAGCAATAAGGAAGACAAAGTTGGTAAAGGCAAGAATATCGAGTTTCACAAGAACCATGTTTTCATAACCTGCTATCATGTTGTTGATCATGAAAATAAACTACCAAGCCAAATGTCATCACAACCGGTAGGAAATCTTCTTCAAGATTTTGAGGTCGTACGTGAACAACTTGGAATTGCGACAAGTATTCTTGATTTTCCGAAAAACAACCGAAGAAAGCAACCGATGAGCTCATCCATGTTCAATCTCTGGTTGCTTGCCGTGTTTAATGTTTTTCGAATCATGTTCTCTAAGAGTTGTTTATTTTGTTAAGGAAATTTCTTATGAGAATTTTATTCTTGTGTTTTTAAGAAGGATAACTAGGCTTGGAATAGCCATTATTGTGATTACACATAGCTATGTCCAACGTTTTTCATCTTGCAATGTTTTTAGATTTATTTGTTTAAATTCTAAAGTTTATTTGGAAGATGATTTTGTAGTATTAATCTTTATGATTTTATATATTGCAACTTGTTATGGGATATGTGTTTTTGCGTCCATGAACTATGAGTGTCCCATACGTGGTCAAAAGTTAAGTCTTTCATATGTCGATATGCAAGTATTGATAAAATATTGAGTAAACTTTTGACACAAACAAAAGATAAGCCTATTATGTCATTATGCAAATATTTATGGAAGATAGAATGAGCTTTTGTTTACAAAGATTAAGTCTATTATATGTCATTGTGCAAATGTCATTTGTGTATAACAAGCTAAGTTCGATCTAACGGTTGAAAGATATTATCTTGAATCTAATCAGGTTTTCATCTAACGGTGAATATTGAATGCTTTGTTACCAAGGTAACTTAGATTGCAAACCCTGATTTGGAGACTATATAAAGGAGAAGTCTAGCAACTGGGAAAACTAATCCCCACACCTCCTGTGTAATACTAGTTGTGTAAGCTAGAGTCGATTCTCCTTTAACCTTATGTTTCTATCGAGACCCTGTAGGTTAACGACTTCATTGGGATTTTGAAGCCAAACCCAACTATTTTCTCCATAGTTGCGTGATCTGATCTTGCTGTTTCTATCGTTTGAGTACAATAGTAAGATTGGCTTGAGATTAATTTCTCCGATAGGCAAGATAGAAAAATAGTCACAATCATCTTTGTCTCATCGTTTGTGATTCCAAAATATCTTGTTTCGCTAGTCTATTAAGATTATTGTGAGGTCATTGATATTTCTAGGATGTTCTTCGGGAATATAAGTCCGGTATATCAATTGGTTCCTGTTCACCTTGATTTATCAAAATACGGAACAAAACTCGTAGGTATTTCTGTGGGAGACAGATTTATCTATTTATGTAGAATTTTCTGTGTGATACAGATTTGTTTATTAAAGTCTTCAACTTTGGGTCGTAGCAACTCTTAGTTGTGGGTGAGATCATCTAGGGGAATCAAGTGCGTAGTATCCTGCTAGGATCAGAGACGTAAGGAGCGCAACTGTACCTTGGATCAGTGTGAGATTGATTGGGGTTCAACTACAGTCCAGACCGAAGTTAGTTTGTAGTAGGCTAGTGTCTGTAGCGACTTAATACAATGTGTGTTCAATTTGGACTAGGTCCCGGGGTTTTTCTGCATTTGCGGTTTCCTCGTTAACAAAACCTATGGTGTCTGTGTTATTTCTTTTCCGCATTATATTTTGTTATATAATTGAAATATCAAAGGTTGTGCGTTGAATCGATCAATTGGTAAATCTAACCTTTGCTTGTTGATTGAAATTGATTGATCCTTGAACATTGGTCTTTGGTACCGTTCAAGTTATTTCTCTTGTATTCAATCAGGCTCGCATATTTCTATTTGTTTGAGTAAGGATTGAATCGAGAAATTGAGATATAACTCTTTGATATACTTTTTATTAAGATTGAGTCCGATTGTCTAGTTGATTCTCTTAAAAGTATATTGGAGTTAGTCCATAAAGATTGCTAAGAGAAATATTGGGTGAGGTTGTTGTACCCCCACTTTTTCATAGGTGATCAACTTTTAACAAATAAGTTTGATTTCCTTTTTGTTTATCTTATTTTTTTATAGAAAAAAATAAAAATCCATCGCAAGATGGTTTATAGTTTTTTTTTTAAGCGTGAAATTTATTGGATTAGACTGAAATTACACGGGGGTATGTAATGCCCATAGAGTTTGCTATTACAATTGAACTTATAAACTACGGAATTGCATGTTCACATATCGTGGTGAGCCTCCCTACGGAGAAATCATCCGCTGCTCGATTTGCTAAACCTTCCGCCGCTTGATTTGCTTCTTTGTAGATGTGTATAACGGTGTATTCTTTGGATTTGGGTAAGTCTTTGTTTGATCTCTCAACCATATTATATATATATATATACCATGGGGCGTCGGTGTCCGAGGTTAGGAATCACATTAAATTTTCCGAATCCGTTTCAAATTGGACTTTGGACCATCCTCGTTCCGTCTCCATTTTAGATGCGATGTACATGGCCCAAGTTTCCGCTGCAAGTGCTGTGGTGATGCCTAGCGGTTGTGTTATAGGATTGTGCTGGTTTCCTTGTTTCGGCATACAATACCTGCTCACCCTATTCCGGGGTATCCCCTTGCTCGCCCCCAATCCGTGTTGATTTTGATCCAATCTGAGTGGGGATTGAGCCATCCCACAAATACGGTTGAAGTTGTTATTGTTCTTTGTGCAGGGTTTGGATATGGATGCATCCTATGGAGCACCGGTGGGAGGTGATTTTGGGCCCAAAGAATATTCCAAATGGAGTTTGATAGCCATATGCATTACACTTTCCTTTGATTTGGTTGTTGTTGGCGATACATCATGTCGTTCTTGGTTATCTATGAAGACCAAAATAGGAAACAGAAGGTTATGGTGATCGGTGCAGGCACTTTTGTTTTAAGGAGTTCAGATATAGTCGTTTGATGGGGTAGTGAAGTGGGTATGCCATGATTGGCGTTTTGGTGGTTTGTGAGGTGGGTTAGCAAGACGTTCCAATAATCTACAGCGTTTGACAGCGAAGCATAATGTGAGTGGATGTTTCAGGATTAGAACTTTGTTGAGGGCATAGGTTGGGGTTGGTGAGTTGGATGCGGTTAAGAATGTTGAGGGTTGGAAAACCCTCATGAATTTCTTTCCACAAGAAAATCTGTGCTTTTGGGGGACATGGAAGTGTCCAAAGGAAGTTGGATGGGGGAAGAGGGTTTTGGTGGGTTTGCGCTAAAGCGTTGATGAGGCAGTAGTGAATTTTCCGCTTTTGGTAAAAGGCCATATGATCCTATCTGGTTGGTTGTTCCGTGGAATGTGGATGTCAACGATTCGTTGAATTATGGGTTGGGGTAGTAGGCTGAAAATTTCATGATCCCAATTTCTGGTTGAAGGGTCGATGATGTCGGCAACCGATTGTATTGGATGGCAAGTTGCTGGGTTAATGGTGTTGTTGAATTGTAGGATCCAGTTTGCTTGTATGGGGGTGTTTAATCCGTCTCCAATTTGGTGGAAGAGATGTTGTTTAAAATTTGGTATGAGCAAGGCTAGCTGTCTCCATTGTGGGCTAGGGGATGATGGGATAGGTGGGATGTTTTCGAAAATGAGGTTCTGTTTGAGGTATTTTGTGTTGTAAATAATACAGAGGTAAGTTTTTCGTGGATGTTCGAAATTCGTTTCATGAGTTGTGCTTTGTTGTGTTCCTTGCTACTTCGGATGCCGAGACCTCCTTGGATTTGGGTTTGTGGAGCTTATCCTTTCCTAGCGGGTGGAGTTTCTTGATGGAAGAATCGTGACCCCAGAAGAAGTTCGTCGTGATACAATCCATTTCTTGGTGGATATGATTATGAAGAATTTGGATTTGCATGAGATGGTTGGCAGTAGGGGTTAGGGATGATTTTATGAGTGCGAATCTTCCTGATTGCTTGAGGCATTTAGCCATCCATCCTTTCGCCTTGCGCGCTAGCCGTTGAAGTAATGGGGCAAAAATATGGCGCGATGATCTTCTTTGTTTATATTGTACTCCTAAATAGATAGGGGTTTGATGTTGTTTGCATGTTGATGGCTTGTTTTAAAGCATCTAATTGGTGATTCTCAAGCTTCGTGTGATGGATTAATGTGGATTTCAAAGCATTGATGTGTTGACTGTTGGGGCGCCATAAGCTTGTAGCAGAAATTTTCTGAGGTGGTTAGTGCCTTCGGAGTTGCTTTATATGTTATCAAAAGATCATCCGCATACATAAGATGCAGAATTGGTGGGGCCTTTTGGGAGATGCGGAGCCCCTCTATCCTTTCCATTGATTCAAGTATTCCCAAATTTGTGGAAAAATTTCCGCTCAAATAATAAATATATAAGATGAGAGAGGGTCTCCTTGCCTTATTCCCAGGTTGGGGTGATGTACCCATGAGGTGTGCAATTGATATTGATTGAATAGGTTACTGGCGATATGCACAACATAATATAATCCACGAAGGTTGAAGGGAAACCCAAGTCGGTGAAAGATTGTTTGATGAAGCCCCATCAAGGAGTCATAGGCTTTTTGAATGTCCAAATTAAGCGCTATTTTGGGATCTTTCATACGATGTGATGTTTTGATGTGGTGAAAAAGTTCTACGCGATAACAATATTATCATGAATGGATCTTTGTGGCACAAAGGCACTTTGATATGAGCTTATCAAAAATGGAAGGAGAGGTTGTATGCGATTGACTAAAATATTTGATATGATTTTTAAGGTGACATTAAATAGCCCTATCGGCCTAAATTGGGAGGGTTTTGAGGAGTGGTCAATCTTTGGGATTAAATTGAGGTTAGTATGGTTCATGATAGACTGGATGTTGAGGGAATCAAAGAAACTTCTGGACCATATCAACCTTTTGTGGTTGGGTTGTTTCCCAGAAAACTTTAAAGAACTTACTGGTGAATCCATTCGGTCCTGGAGCGTGGTCCGAGCCTATGGACAAAAGCTCATGTTTGATCTCGTCAGTGGTGACATCTACTGTTAATCTCTCACATTGTTGGGGGGTTAACCTTGGCGTTATTTCCTCGAACATTTTTTCATCAATTATTTTATTTGGATATGTATACTGATCTGTGAAGTGCTCAAGCATGATCCTGATAATTTCATCCTTGTCGTTAATCCAGTTGTTTTGATGATCCTGGAGTTGTTGTCTATTATTACAGATTATATAAATTGTAGCCTTGGTATGAAAGAATGTTGTGTTGCGGTATCCCAATTGAATCCATTGTATCCCGGATCTCTCACGCCAATATGTTGCGTGACAATCAAGTAAATTCATGTGTTCAATTCGAAGTTGTTTTTCCCGCTGAATCCAATTTTCCAGTTCAACACAAGATTGCATAACACACTGATGTTGGGATGCTTTTATTTTCGCGGTCGACTTTTTGAGCAACGGGTAAGTAGCCGAAGTTTATCATGTTCTATTATGTTAGAGTTTCACTGGTTCAAAGGTGGGTCCGAGTCTTGTAGTTTATCCCATGCCGAGTATTGTAGTTTATCCCATGCCAAGTTAAACACTTGATGAAGCTGGGGTGAGATAGACATAGGTGCTCAGATTTGTAATTCTTACACCCTTGCTAGTCCAAGGTTTTCATCTAAAGTGGGATAGGAGCATGGTCTCAGGCTATTCGCGGAAGGTGCGTGATTCCAGCGTGGCGGTTGACTGTTCTTCAATATTGATTTGCTAATGCTCTATCTAGTATTTGTTGGATGTTGTCATGGCCTTGTTGGTTGTTTTTCCATATGAACGGGTGACGGGTCTAATCTGAAACCAAAGTCAATGTAGCCCATCTGATCCATTAAATTGAGAAACAATTGCGTTTGTGCATAGGTAACTGGTCTGCCACCTTATTTCTCAGATTGGTCCAATACTTCGTTGAAGTCTCCCAGAATCATCCAAGGTGTTGAAGTGTTGGGAAAGATTGTTGGAAAGTCTTCCCACAGGTTTTTCCATGGGTCCGGGTGTGGTGGGCCATAAATACTTGTGCAAAACCAAGGTTGGGCTGGAGCGGAAGGCGTGACGAGAGCGTGAATCTAATTTTGGGACTTCAAGATGACTTGGATATTAACCTCATTTTCCCACCATAGACATAATCCTCCACTTCTTCCTATTTTAGCAACAGTGTAATGATTTAGAATTGCAGAATCTGCGCGATGCACAGCATTTGAAAATTATTGGCCAATGTTTCAGATAGGAATTGTTAGAGCACTTCTCGGTCGAACTCGCAAGCGTTGCTATCTCAAGCTTGTTGTCAATTTTAGTTTCCAAACTATAAGTCTTTATTTCTAGTCTACTTATAGCTAAGCCTCGGATTAGGATAGAAAGTGTAGTTGAGCATTAGACTTCACGGCGTTCATCGATTAAAGACGAAGAACTACTAAGGGGAGCTTGTGGAACTTCATCAACAAAAGGTATGTGGAGACTTGAACTCATCTATCACTCAAAAGTCTATCTACTTTATCTCCTATTTGAGATAAAAGTCATATAACCATATAGACTTCGATTATACACATTTGATATTTCGAGCTGAGTGTAACTCGCTTATATATTTCTCGAAATATGTGTTGGTAAGCTTTCGGTTTAACCAAGTTCATCTTATATTCTTGACGAAAGTCAAAAGATGATCATGTGAAAATCGCCTAGTAACATCTTACATGATTTGTGCGAGACAGTCATTTGATGTAGCCTCGGAATGTTTCGTATTGATCATTCGATCACTTGAAAATTGCTTTGAAGCTAATAGTTTGTGTGAGATAGCTATTCCCGTCTTTTAAGAATGTTTCAGTGATTGAAATGGGAGTTTAGTACTATTAACCATGATTGGATATAGCACAATATGTGTACTTGTATGCTAACTGTTGCAAGTTATTCCAAGTCCGAGAACCATAGTATGCATACCCGTATACGTACTGGTTGGTTTAGTGAAAGTCCGGTAACTTAGTATGCATACCCGTACGCGTACTGGCGTAAGCTCAAAGTTTCGGAAATTCAACTGAGTTTGGAAGGTATGCGTACACCTTCACATACCGGCGAACCCGAACTTAGTCCGACCACTTAGGTATGCGTACACGTTGCATACTTGAGTAGGTTATGTTCTAACATCGGTATGTTCATGAACTAATACATTTATATATTAAGGAATTCATTCTTTTGCAAACCATGGTTATAATGTTCATGAATTGATTCGAGTGAATCAAAATCGATTTTGCTTCAATTGTATCTTGTATACTTCTATGAGAATATAAACAATTGAACAACTCTAGAACTAGTTTCATTTGAGTCATTTGAACTAGTTATGGTTAAGATGAATAAGATTGGTATGAAAGTGTTCATATGGCTAACTTCGGTTAACTATTGTTGAGCCAACAAGGTGTACACGTTTAGGTACGGTTACCCATATCTAAATGAAGTCATTTTTCACTTGTGTGTAACAAGCTAAGTTCGATCTAACGGTTAAAAGATATTAGCTTGAGTCTAATCAAGTTTTCATCTAACGGTGAATATTGAATTCTTTGCTACCAAGTTAAAATTGATTGCAAACCCTGATTTGAAGACTATATAAGGGAAAACACTAGCAACCGGGAAACCTAATCCCCACACCTCATGTGTGATACTAGTTGCGACTAGAGTCGATTCTCCTTTAACCTTAGGTTTTTCCAAAACCCTGTAGGTTAACGACTTGAAGACTTCATTAGGATTGTGTAGTTGCAGGAAATCCCACACTACACCCCTCACTCGAATTTGCTTAATTAATCCATTTGAAGATGAATAACAATATATTTTATTAATTGTTTCTTGAAAGGTTTACAAAGAAATGTAGAACAGAGCTGAAGAAATTACAATCACTCTTAATTTTCTCTCTCCTAATGACTTGCTTAGCAATTCAAAAAAGATCTCCCAACAACAGACTAACTCAACCCTTTATATAGGGTAATACGCGGTGGATGACAGCTAGGCTGTCCTTTATTTTCGGGAATAACTCGCGAAGCGTCGCGAGTGTTATAAACGTTTTTCCTTGCGACACCCCTAGATCTCGCCAAGTCTTCATACTTTTCTCATGTTTTGGCTATCGTCATCTATTGCGTCATTTATATTACCGCCCTACGACGCCCTTGCAGTGTAGTCGTTTATTAATCTCGCAAAATATTGATGTCGCGATATTCTGATCCTACATCTTGCCTCTTCTCATGTCTTCTGTGCGAAGAAGAGAATGTCATGAGAACCAATATTTTAAAATGTCGCAACTGCTCATCTTTATCTCGCGATTATTCATTTTTACTCGTTTTATTCATGTACGGAATTCATATGTAGTTGCAGGAAATCCCACACTACACCCCTCACTCGAATTTGCTTAATTAATCCATTTGAAGATGAATAACAATATATTTTATTAATTGTTTCTTGAAAGGTTTACAAAGAAATGTAGAACAGAGCTGAAGAAATTACAATCACTCTTAATTTTCTCTCTCCTAATGACTTGCTTAGCAATTCAAAAAAGATCTCCCAACAACAGACTAACTCAACCCTTTATATAGGGTAATACGCGGTGGATGGCAGCTAGGCTGTCCTTTATTTTCGGGAATAACTCGCGAAGCGTCGGGAGTGTTATAAACTTTTTTCCTTGCGACACCCCTATATCTCGCCAAGTCTTCATACTTTTCTCATGTTTTGGCTATCGTCATCTATTGCGTCATTTATATTACCTCCCTGCGACGCCCTCGCAGTGTAGTCGTTTATTAATCTCGCAAAATATTGATGTCGCGATATTCTGATCCTACATCTTGCCTCTTCTCATGTCTTCTATGCGAAGAAGAGAATGTCATGAGAACCAATATTTTAAAATGTCGCAACTGCTCATCTTTATCTCGCGATTATTCATTTTTACTCGTTTTATTCATGTACGGAATTTATTACAGGTGTTTGTTCTTCCACTCTTCTCTTGACACGTCTCTTTCAACCGTTTATTCTTGACCATTCACTTCCCATCTCGCATTAAATGCATTTGTTTTCCCGAGGATTCTCTTCTCTATATATAGTTTTCTCATCTTTCTCTTTTTCTCTTTTATTTTCTCTCTGCAACTTTTCTTTAACTTTCTTCCTCCGCAATTTGCGCTTCTGCTATTGTATTCCTCCCCTTCAATTCTCTCAATCTTCAATTCTCCATTCATCTCCATACTATATCAATGGCTTCACTGGGTCGTACATATAAACCCCTTTTTGAAAATACTCAAAAGAAATTAGAAGAGAAGGGTTTCATCTTATCAACCATTCCTGATCAAGAATCTTCGTCCATTCTCTCTGCAAAACTGTTTTCTGATCATCAATGTGATGATCATAAAATCATAGTCTCGCTAGGTCAACTCCTCTCAGGACTTTCCATTCCTCTATATGATCCCGAGATACCATTATTCTATGAAATCCTTGCTCATGAAAAATTCTCGCGAGCTGTTTATCAGTTAGTGGCGACCGCATCCGCTTGATGCTTGAATTACGCAAAACCATGGCAGGTAAAGGATCTTTATATCATGTTAATGTTAGAGATCTAACTTTGCAAATTTGGAGATAGTCCCCGAGAAGTATACTGTAGAAAATTTCTTTGCGGAATTATGCGGTAATAAACATGAGAAATGATAAATCTGTTTGAGGCGCTCGAACCGAAAAGAATAGATAATGTTTCCGATGACAAGCTGCTTATGCATGATATTGATTGGCATTCGGGCAACAATAGTACTCCCGCCATTCCAAAGATGAGAAGTGGTGGATTGTTCCTTTATTTTTGAGTGGACCTTACATCGCAAGTTCACATGTTCTCCCCCTGCACACCTCACGAATTACCATCCTTGGGAGTTTAAAGTGGCTGAGGAGACAAAAGAGGTATATTTCCTTCTTTCAATTTCACTTGCGACATTTTCTTTCTCTTTTATTTATTAACTTTCAAAAAATTTTAGATCGCCAGAATGAGAAAGAAGTATAAATAAGATCCAAAGCCGAGTACCCTGGCTGTAGGATCATAATATCGCAACGTACAAGGTTCGCGGGATTAATGAACGACGAGGGCGTCGCGAGGGAGTCGCAGGAAGCTAAAATAAACGACGCAATGAATAACGACAGGCAAAACATAAAGAAGACGTGAGACTGGCGAGGGTTAAGAAGTGTCGCGAGAGCGAATGTTTGTGCATCTGCGACACTTCGGCGGGACATTCCCAAAAAATAAAGGGTAGCTTAGCCGTCATCCACTATGTATCACCCTATATAAAGGGTTGAGTGAGTCCGTGAGGAAGAGATCTCTTTGGAATGGTTGGGCAAGTCATTAGGAGAGAAAGTTTAAGCATGCTTTAATTTCTAAGTGTAATTCTATTTTCTGTGTAAACATTTCATGAGCTCAATCAATAAATATTCTTGTTCTTACATCTTTCAATGGATTAATTAAGCAAAATCGAGTAAGGGGTGTAGTGTGGGATTTCCTGCTACTACATATGCGCTAGAAAACGAGGGACGACATTGATTGGCGTAGAAATTGGAAGGAATTTGGATTAACGAGAAAAGATTTGGAGAAGGTACTCAAGAGTTCATTGGAAAAGAAAAATGGCTAGAAGAAGAAATGTACAAGGGCAACCAACGATTGTAAGAAGAAGTGGGAGACTTGCTTTGGAGAAAGGAGGAATGAAACAGGGAGAATCGTCAAGGATGAATATGAGAAACGATGGAGAAGATCAAAACCAACCACCAATCTCCCCAAGTAGCAAACGCGGCTGTGGATTATGATAGAGTAAGTATACATACTTGGAGATCTCGATTCGAAGACGAAAGAGAAGAGGAGCGGCGGTTAGGTGAACAATGGACAAGGAGAGCAAGGAATGAAACGGAGAAAACGAAGAAATCGCAACATTAGAAAGATTGAGACAAACAATACACGAAGAGAGACGGTTAGAGGCGGAAGAACGAGCAAACTTAACAAGACAGAATCATGAATTGAGGATGGAAAATATGAGGTTGCAAAATAGGAGATCTAGAAGTAGCGTGAGATCAAGTTCAAGATCGAATAGGGAAGAAAGAAGGAGAGTTTACCAACGAAAAGTACCGAGGAAGAAACACAAAATCCGAGTATAGAGCATGGCGAGAGAAGAGGGAAATAGAAGATCGTTATATTCCTCAACCTGAAAATCTTCAAAATGAGCGGAATAGGGAAAATCAAGGAAACGTGCAACTCCAAGAACCGAATGACCCGGTGCCCAGAAGGGAGAATAATCTTGCAGGAGAGAAGAATTGAGAAGAAACCGAGAAATCGAGGATGACATTGAGAGACACTACATTGAACAAGCGCGGCTAGCTCGCGAGAGAGAAAGGATAAGAGCAGAAATGGAAAATCAAGAGATGGAAGAAGCAATCCGACGGAATAACCATGACAACCGCGAAAGAAGAAGGGAACAAAATCGTACCAATAGAAATATTAATGAAGAATATGAGAGGGTGCGAGAGAGGCGAGAGACAGCCAAGAGGAGAGAACAACCGATACAATGGCGTGCGAATTGACGAAAGAAAACGAAGAAGAGCGTCGCGAGAGAAAGAAGAGGAGAAAATAACGAGCGGAAGGTCAAGATAGGCACGAGCGAAGAAGGAGAGAAGCGAGTTAAAAGACCAAGAGAATCAAATCCTGAGGCAAATGAACAAATCTTAAGAGAACTGGCTGAAATGAGAGGATTCTTTGAACAATAGAAGGGAAGGAGGAAGGAGACAATTAGACGAAGCCATCGCAGAAGCTGCGAAGAATCCCTTCACGCTAGAAGTGCGAGATGGGAGGAATACCTCCTAAGTGCAATCTTCTGCATTAACAAACATCTTCGATGGAACAACTGCGCAGTACAACATATCAAGGCTTATATGAGGTGTATCTTTGCGGTGGGAGAATCATGATGCTATACTATGCAAATATTTCGCATCAAGCCTAATTGGAGAAGCACTAAAATGGTTTGAGGGTCTACCAAGGAACACAATCACGTCATTTAATCATTTACAAGCCACATTCACCTGGAGCATACATAAGTAACAACTCTTCACGACCCGGGTATTGAAGATGTATTCGGGTTGAAACAAAGGGTTGGCGAGAGCTTAAGGCAGTTGACAATAAGATGGAGAACCATGTGTAGAAATGGCAGGGACGGGTTGAGGAAAGATATCTCATTCTCTCATTTGTGAATGCTCTCTTCGCGACTAACTTGTTATACATTCAAATTTTTAGAGTCAAAAATACAATCACGATGGCGAATCTGCGAGAGTTACGGGAAGAATATATCGCCTTAGAAGAAAGACGAATGAAATGAATTCTTATCCTGGTCGCGAACACAAACTCGAATGTCGCGAATCAAGCTTGTTACCTCAATTCATAAATACGAGGCGAGCACTTCGCAAGGGCGGCATGACGAGGAAGGCGATGAGGGACGGCGGAAGATAGTAGCCATGGGAAGCCATGACCGGGAGGAGTTTGAACAAGAAAGGAACTATTACAACCGTAACGAAGAATAATAAGATTCGAGGCTAGATCATGTGCAAGAAACTTACGGTGGGCCAGAAGGCAATATAACCATGGAGGGCGAGAGAAGTCGTAGAATAGTATGGGAACCAATTAAGATGCCTCCACCGAATGCTAGTGTGGAAAAGATGCGGGAGGCTATACTTGTGATGGAAGATGTACCAGCACCTTGGAACGCGGGATGGAACCACCACCGGGCGACGAAGTCATGAGTTTTGTTCTTACCACCGCTTCCATGGACATCAAACAAACGACTGCGAAACGTAAAGAGAATCATTCTCGGGATGATTGATCAAGGAAAGCCGAATCACTTTCTAAAGAGAGAAGAAAAAGGCGGACATTACCACCACCACCGAAATGCACGCACAAAGTGTCGGCGAAAGGAAAGGAAACATTTGTGATAGAGTCGGAACAAAAGCTAAAATTTGAATTGCAACTCTATCGTCCACTCTTATCGCACAATCGAAGATTTTCATGACAATGTGCTCGGTAGAGTCTTTGCGAGAGATGCTAATGATAAAGAAATAATGAGTTCCGGCGAGAACGACGCAGTTAGAAAGGTGGCAGTGAAGACTATTTCTTTCTCTCGCGATGAAGTGCCAAAAGGAAGAGAAACACATGATAGCCCGTTGGTTGTGAAACTAGAGATTAACCCGAAACCAGTTGATGGAGAAGATGATGAGGCAGAAGCTTGCTGGGCGATCAACCGAATTTTAATCGACACCGGAAGTTCAGTGAATATTCTCTTCTACCATACTTACAAGACGATGGGAGGAAAAGATGAGGATTTGATCCCCTCTACATACAAGATATATGGCTTTAATGGCACTGCAAACAAACCAAAGGGAGAGGTTCACATGAGAATACCTCTACAAGGATTATCAACGATATCTTATTCTGTGTGGTTGACGTGGAATCTCCATATAATGCGCTGATTGGGAGGCCATGGCTTCATGAAATCTTGGGAGTCGCATCAACATATCATCAATGTATAAAATTTCCACATCCAAATGGCATTGGTATTATACAGGGAGATTGGAAGGAGTCACAGCAATGTCATGAGGTCGATGTAGAAAGTCTGCGAAGAAAGAAATGCCAAAAGAAAGGGTTGGAAGCAACATGTGAGAGATGAGCGGAGAAAGGAAAAACTGATGGTAGATGTTATAGAAGTAAGGATCGAACATACCTCGCGGGTGAGTGCCTAGAGACAGGCGAATATTATGGTAAAAAAGAAGCAAAGGATATGAGGAACAAAAGACATAAGAAGTGAATAATCAACAAAAACAGGAGAAAAAGTAGCAATTGAAGTAATGATCTGCGAGATTCTCGCATACAAGAGTATATGGGAATTCGATTAAGAAAGAAAAATGAAAATACGAGACCAAAGCGAATACTTCGCAAACAAGTATCGACAAATAATGAAACATGAATGATTAAATGATTTAACAAATATGAATGAGTAAAAGAATGGGACGAACCTTTATGGCGTACACCCTAGTTCGCGAATAACATTTCGTAAGAGGCAAATGTAAGACCTAAAGTGCGTCATATAAGGGGGTATCTCTCGACATGGCTCAGGGGGAAGGTTACACCGCTCCTGAAGCTCGAGTCATGAAAATTTGGGGCCCATGAAAGCCTATCCGGAAGAGGTACCTTGGATTCCCAACTATATATGTAGGTTATACCCTGGTTGGGCGACCGAGGGTCTCTTCTTAGGAGTCATTGTATGCTCAAGGCGCCGAGGTACACGGTTGAGCGAGTGCCCGGGATGGATGAACCTACCCTGGCCATTCTTGGTAAGTCTTGGCATATGTTGCACTCGCCCGAAGAAAACTCCACTTAGGGTGCAGCCTTGTAACCATAAACCCTATAGGTATAAGGGATAAGAGGCTGCGAAAACAATCGGTTGTTGTTAAGACCGGATGGGAGGAGCTAGCCTTGTATGGCCGATGTTTCGCCTCCTTGAAGGGGGCAACCTGGGAGATGATAAGGCGACGCTCTCCATTAGGGGGTGTCAAAACAGACGCAAATGTCATAAGGCTATGTTTTCGCAAGAGAATTTAGTCTCGTCATATTTGTGCAATGATCCTGCAGAGGCAATAATACTAACGCGAGGGTAAGGCGAGATCAATGGGTCTTTACACGAAAGTGTACGGACGTCTAACGATTTTAAAGCACGACGGCAATGTCATGGGGCTACGTGTTCGCAAGGATATATAGGCTGTCATATTGTCGCAACTAAAACATCCTGCAGAGGCAAAAATACTTGGAAAATGATAAGGCAAGATCAATGGGTCTTTACATGCAAGTGTAAAGACGTCCCTGCGATTTTGTCGCAATAAAAGGTGGCGAGGGGGAAGACCTCTAATTAGGGAGGTCTAACTCGGAAGACCACACAAAAATGACAAGGCGGGGTCAATGGGCCCTTACTTGAAAATGTAGGCGGCTTGCGACCTTGTCGCAATGAGAAGAGATAAAATACATTTATGAAGATAAGGCAAGGCAAGTAGAATTCTTGTTTTATGAAGATACCTGCGACCTCGTCACAACAATACAATAAAATTATTATTCAACAACATACATGATGACAACTAAAATCTTCCATCTGAAGATAAATAACAGAGGCAAGTATGGGAATGGAAAAGATGGAATATTGTTATTCATCTTCTGATGAAAGAGTTATACATCAATAATGTTAGTTAGACGATTATATTACATGGAAGAACTACCAAAAAAGGGGGAGTGAAGATTGAATTCAAGGGGGAAAAATCCAAGAAATATACTATAATAAGAATACAGAAATGTACAGATATTACAAGCAGAGAAAGAAAACAAAAAGAGTTATCTCGTTGGTGATTCTTCTTCTTCATTTGATTCTTCGATCCCGATTACTCTCATCGCGAAATTTTCTTCTTCGCCACCTCGCTATCGAAACGTCCCGAGACAGGCGAGATTCTCAGGGAACCTTTTCAAGGAGACAGGGGATATGAATGCGAGAGGATATTGTGGTCCTTACAAACATACTCCATGCCTCCATTGCGAAAACGAACAAAGCATCATTATTAAAGTTCTCCACCATCGTTAGAAATTGTTTCTTCAACTTGGAATATCTATTCTCGCGAAGGAGAGATTCTTTGCGAGCTGTTCTTTTCGGTTTCGAGTTCTTCAATTCTCATTTGGAAAATTCTGGCGAGTTGTTCTCTTCGATTCAAGCTCTCTA
This sequence comes from Papaver armeniacum, assembly GCA_023531295.1. NCBI lineage: Eukaryota > Viridiplantae > Streptophyta > Magnoliopsida > Ranunculales > Papaveraceae > Papaver > Papaver armeniacum. The sequence goes on along the minus strand of JAJJWW010008321.1, from coordinate 236,876 downwards.
ATTCTAACCCTGAAGCCTCTTCTCGGATTCTCGCAAATAAGTAACAACAAGTTAATAATTTACAAGCAATACTACAGAAGTAAAAAGCGATGAAGGTATAATAAGTAACCTTCTCTATCGGATATCATATCTTTAATCAAGGAAGTATGCTCGGCGTGAAGACTAACATCAACACCTAGGTTATTCCCGGCATTATCTAAAACTTTCGCAGCCAAAGCGAATTCATCATCACTATTAATAACGAGAAGAGAACGAACTTGCTCTTCTCGCCGCTCAAGCATGGTATTCGATGAAGGAGTTCATCTCGTTCAACTTGCACATCAAGAAGAGATTTGTGGAATTCGGCTAATGCACAGTGCACCTCTGTTAGTAATACGATCGTTCTCATCTATGAGATTACTAATTTTCTTCCTTAAAGTCTTGATTTTCTTCTCGGAATCAAGGTACATTCGTTTAAAACGATTAGTTAAATTTAAACTAGATTTGTGTTCGATCTCCAAAAGATGATATTTGGATTGAAGATCTTTTAATGAAAGGAGGTTAGTTTTATTGGAGGAACTACTTAGAGATTGATTGAGGTGAGCGAGAAGAAGATCATTATCCATAGGTTCAGGAAATGTATGGAGAAGAATGGCCTCATCGGAGAGATTATATACATCTGCGAAGGTAATAAGTTAGGCAGCAATATGCAACCGATAAAATAGAAATGATAAAAGGAAGTAAAATCTTATACCATAAAGCTGTTGATTAGCGTTCTGAAGAGTGGACACCCTATCCCTTTGGGAGTCAAGTTCGGTATTTAACTTTTGAATTCTTTCATCTTTATCGCGAGATGACGCAGCTTCAGTCTCTAATTCTTGAACCTTCTTGCTCAATTGCAAATTCTTCTTTTCAAGATTGTTGCGTCTTTTCTCGAGATCTGAGGCAACTACAAAAGAAGTTCTTCCAACCTAAAAAAAAAAAAAAAAAAAAAAAAAAAAAAAAATCATTAATATATATATATATTTAAAAATTTAAAATTAACAGGGAAATACAACTGCATACGTACCAAAGATCCAAGTGCATTCAAGAAATCAGGAGACACAATTCTAGAGGTTCCATTGAAAGAATTATTGCCCTCTAATAAAGTAGCATTACACACGTTTGCGAGAGCCCCGCAAAGAGAAGCTAGGGGAGCATCTCCCATTCCTTGGAAACAATCCTCGAGAAGATGCTAGATAACCGATCCATAGAAGAACCGGTCGACGGAATCTTCTTGGCGAGAGAAGGATTCGAGTCATGGTTATTCTCGTCGAAGATTCGAGCTTGAGCTAAGGCGAGAAGAAGACCTGGACTTTTCGCTTCTTAGTTAATGGAGCGAGAAGATTTACCCTTGCGAACGACAGTTTTACCTTTTTACTTTTAATCTTCGCGGCTACGGCTTCTTCAAATTGAAACCTTCGCATACGGTTAAAGATAAGAAACAGAGGTAACAACATTGTTTCAAATAACAAAGGAAATGTTTCTTACTTCACTCGTAAGCGATCGAAGTATGGTCGAGTACTCTCCAACGGATTATCCTTGTACTTTCTTCTCAATTTGGCGATCCGAGAAATTATACAAACTCAACATATGTAAAAAGAAAGTTGCAAAGGCAAGATTTAAAATGGGAAACATACCTCATTTGCTTTATCGAGGCCATTTGAATTCCCAAGGATGATACCTGCGAGATTCGCAGGGAAGAACGTGCGGGCCCGCGATATGAGGACCATTTAAAATCAAGGGTACAACCCACCATTTCTCATCTTTGGAGTGGCGAGGTAGTATTATTACCCGGTGCCAATCAATATCCCCATGAGCAATTTATCCTCGGGGACATTATCCTTCTTTTTCGAGGCGAATGCTCCAAATGAGATTTCGCATTAACCATCTTTATCATGAATAGTTTTCAAAAAAGTTCTCTACAAGTGTACTTCTCCGACTATTTCCAAGTTTGTGAAATCGGGGTGTCTAACGAAGAGTATAAAGATCCTTTGCCAAAGACCACGATTCGCGAATTCAAGCATTAGGCGAATGCAATCGCCACTCAATTGATAAACAGCCCGAGAGAATTTTTCATGGGCCAAGATTTCATAAAATAAAGGCATCTCAGGATTGTACAAGGGAATGGGAAGTCCCGCGAGAAGCTGACCTAGCGAGACTATAATCTTTTGATCATCACATTGATGATCGAAAACGCTTTGCGAAAGAATAGATGAAGGTTCTTGATCAGGAATGGTTGACAGAGTAAAACCCTTCTCGAGTAACTTCTGTTGAACTTCTTCAAAAGAAGCTTTGTATGCACGACTGATGAAAGCCATTTATCAGTATGGGAATGGATGGAAGATTGGAGATTAAGATCGGCGCTAGAAAGGACGAAGAAAAGATTTGCGGTGAGCGTGAGCGCAAATTGCGGAAGGAGAGAGTTAAAGAAAAGTTGCGAGAGAGAAACTAAAGGATGAAAAGGAGGGAAAAGAAAACTATATATAGGGAAAAAGATCCTCGATAAAAACGAGGTCATTTAATGCGAAGAGACATGAATGGTCAAAAATAAGTGGTTGAAAGAAACGTGTCAAGAAAAAGACATTAATAATCAAAATCCGTGTAAAAGTACAAAAACTCAAAAGAGATAAAGATAAGCGGAGACGCGAAACAATATTGTAAAAATCTCATGATACTCTTCCCCTCGCGGGAGAAATATAAGGAGAGATAGGAGACGATACTTCGTATATATCTCAAAGAAGCTTTAACTTTGCAAAAGAATAGAGGCAAGTACGTACTTTTTAAGGAAAGTATTCTTTTGCTCGTTCCTTCACCAATTGAAACCACGGAATATGACAACAATGAATTTTTCCTTCAAATCGCTCTTCAAGCAATATTCAAGGAAAAAGAGGCAAGATGTAGGATCATAATATCGCAACGTACAAGGTTCGCGGGATTAATGAACGACGGCGTCGCGAGGAGTCGCAGAAGCTAAAATAAACGACGCAATGAATAACGACGAGGCAAAACATAAAGAAGACGTGAGACCTGGCGAGGGTTAAGAAGTGTCGCGAGAGCGAATGTTTGTGCATCTGCGACACTTCGCGGGACATTCCCGAAAATAAAGGGTAGCTTAGCTGTCATCCACTATGTATCACCCTATATAAAGGGTTGAGTGAGTCTGTGAGGAAGAGAGATCTCTTTGGAATGGTTGGGCAAGTCATTAGGAGAGAGAAAGTTTAAGCATGCTTTAATTTCTAAGTGTAATTCTATTTTCCTGGTGTAAACATTTCATGAGCTCAATCAATAAATATTCTTGTTCTTACATCTTTCAATGGATTAATTAAGCAAAATCGAGTAAGGGGTGTAGTGTGGGATTTCCTGCTACTACACTGGCGATACTCCGATCGCTCACGGATGAAGTAAGAAACATTTTCTTTTGTTATTTTAAACAATATTGTTGCCTCTGTTTCTTATCTTCATGCGTATGCGAAGGTTGACTTTGAAGAGGCTGAAGCTGCGAAGGTTAAAGGCAAGGATAAGATTACTTTTCACAAGGATAAGTCTTCTGCTCCGCTTTCTAAAAAACGGAAAACCCTGCTCTCTTCTCAAACCAATGAAGATTCTGATGAGGGTGAAAATGAGGTTGGTACTTCCTCCGCGGAAGAGAACCGCTCGACTACTTCGCTTGGCGCAATTGTCCAAGTGTCTTCTCCGATTCTATGCAAGGATTAGGAGATGATCATCTAACTGCTACTTGCGGAGCTCTCGCTAAAATCTGCGATGCCCCGCTATTAGAGGATAATGAGTCTTTTCGCGGAATTTCCCGAACATTGACCTCCAGTCACTTAAATGCTCTCACTGCTTTGGTATATTCATATTCCTTTGTTTCTCTGTAATTTCGATTACAAGCTTTATCTTAACAATTTCTTTTTTCCTTTATAGTCTGGGAGAGCTTCTTTTGTTGTTGCCTCAGATCTCGAGAAAAGATGCGACAACTTTCGCAAGAAAAATCTCCAACTTAAAGAAAAGATTCGAGAATTAGAAGCTAAGTTTGCGATGTCTCGCAAGAAAGATGAAAGAATTCAACAATTGGAGACTGAATCTGCTTCTCAAAAGACCAAGATGTCCACTCTTCAAAGCGCAAACCAGCAACTTTATGGTACAAAATTCTTACTCTTCAAGTCGCCTTTACTTTGTCAGCTACTATTCTTTGCCTGATTTATTATTTTCGCAGACATATATAATCTCTCTGAAGAAGCCATCCTTCTCCATTCATTTCCTGAGCCCATGGATGATGATGTTCTTCTCACCCATCTCAACGAGTCTTTAAGTAATTCGTCAAACAAAATTAATTCCCTTTCATTTAAAGAACTTGAAACCAAATGTTGCCTCTTAGAGATCGAGCATAGAGCTAGTTTAGGTTTAGCCAACCGATTTAAACAAATGTATCTTAGTTCCCATAAAAAAGTTGAACTTTTAAGAAAGAAAATTAGTGGCCTTATAGATGAGAAAGATCGTATTGCTAATAATGGTGCACAGGCATTAGCAACATTTCAAAAATCTCTTCTCGAAGTACAAATTGAACGAGATGAATCTCTTCGCGAGAATGCCATACTTATTGAGCGAGAAAAGCAAGTTCGCTCGCTACTTGTTATAAATAATGATGACGAGTTTGCTTGGGCTGCGAAGGTTCTAGATAATGCCAGGAATAATCTAGGTGTTGATGTTAGCCTTCATGCCGAGCATACTACCTTGGTTAAAGACATGATATCTGACAGAGAAGGTTGTTTATTATTCTTTACTGCTTTTTATCTCTGTAGTACTGTTATTGTGTTGTTAATTCATTATCATATGTTCTGCAGAATCCGAGAAGAGATTTCAAACAAGGATTGAAGAACTTGAATCTGAAAAAGGGGAACTCGCAGAAGGCTTTTCTTTTCGCAATAATAAGTATTCTAAGTTAAAGAAACAACTGCAAGCTACAGTGGCGAATTTCAACAATACTGCCGTTCGTTTTCGCAATCAAACTATAAAAATGGTTTGCAATGATCACCGCATTCCTCTTAGTTCATATCCTTGTCTTCGCGATGATATTCCTGAAGATACACCTTTCTCGGATGTTTCTGATAGTGAAGCTAGCGAAGCAGAAGATTCTGGTGAAAAGAATGATGAAACTGAAGAATCTGACCAAGAAGAAGAATCTTCAAAGAAATAACTTATTTTTCTTCTTTCGCTCCTTGTAATATATGTACTCTTTCAATCTTCTTGGGCTGTCAAATGTGAATTCAATCTTCGCTCTCTTTACTTGCATATATTAATCAAGCAATTCTCTTTTATAATTCAACTATCCAGTATTATGAATACGTAAATCTCTCATGTGGAAATGAATAACAAAACTTTATCTTATTCATCTCCATACTTGCCTCTGTTATTTATTTTCAAATGAGAGATTTGATCTATCATCCTTAAATAATAAAATTTCTAACTTTGGCTTTTTCGTAAATTGTGATCATTTTCGCAAGCATACTTGCTTTCTCAATTTTGTGTATGTCTATATCTTTAGTTATGCTTAAGCTCGTTATTGCGACAAGATCGCAGATTGTCTCCACAAATGAAGAATTCCATTGATCTTGCCTTATCGTTTTTGTGTGGTCTTATTTTGCCTTCCTAATTAAAGGTCTTATTTCGCCACCCCTCGTTGCGACAAGATCGCAGGACGTCTTTACATTTTCATGTAATGACCCATTGAACTTGTCTTATCATTTGTTAAGTATTTTTTCCTCTGCAGGATATCTTTTCTGCGACAATATGACAGGCTTAAATACTCTTGCAAGTGTAAAATCCCATGACATTGCCGTCTTTGCGACGAAATCGCAGGACGTATTTGCATTTTCATGCAAAAACCCATTGATCTCGCCTTATCCTTGCGTCAGTATTATTGCCTCTTCAGGATCATTGCACAAATATGACAAGTCTAAATTTCCTTGCGAAAATAAAGTCTCATGACATTTGCGTCTTTTGACACTTATCAGCTCCCTAATGGAGGGTGCCGCCCTTATCTTCTCCCTGGTTGCCCCTTCAAGGAGGCGTACATCGGCCATACAAGACTAGCTCCTCCCATCCGGTCTTAACAACAACCAGTTGTTTTCGCAGCCTCTTATCCCTTATACCTATATGGTTTATGGTTACGAGACTGCACCCTAAGTGGAGTTTTCTTTGGGCCGAGTGCAGCGTATACCAAGACTTGCCAAGAATGGCCGAGACACTTCAAATGCCCCAGGCACTCTTGGCTCAACCGTGTACCCCGGCGCCTTGAGCATACACTGACTCCTTGGAAGAGACCGTAGGGCGTCCAACCAGGGTATAACCATATATATATAGTTGGAAATCCAAGGTATCTCCCCCGGATAGGCTTTCATGGGCCCCAAATCTCCATGACTCAGGTTCCATGAGCGGTGTAACCTTTCCCCTGAGCCATGTCAAGAGATACCCCCTTACATGACGCACTTTAGGTCTTACATTTGCCTCTTGCGAAATATCATTCGCGAACTAAGGTGTACACCATAAAGGTTCGTCCCATTCACTCACTCTTTCATTTTTGTTAATTCATTCAATCATTCATTATGTTTGCAAAACTATCGCACAATCTTACATTGTTTAATCATTTTTGTTTTTCAATCCTTCAATCAAATTGTCATACATTCTTGACGGCGAGGTCCTTGCATGTTTCTTCTTCAATTATTGTTTCTTCCTCTTACTCTGAACAAGATTTTGTTGTTGCTTTTTGATGATTATTCACTTCTTACACTTTTTGCTCTTGCTACTCTCTGCCTCTACACCATTCAAATCTCTTAATGATTCATTTCCATCATAATTTCCAACTGCTTTCATGCACTTGTTTCGCAATGTATCTTCTCCTCTTATTTCAATGGCATCCACCATTAATCTTTCTCTTCTTTTCTCATCTTTTGCATGTTGCTTCCAACCTTTTCTTTTCTCCGCTCTCTCTTCACAGCTCTCCACATCGATCTCATAACATTTCTGTCCTTCGGTCCAATCTCCTTTTATAATTCCAACACCACTTGGATGAGGAAATTTTATACACCGATGATATATTGGCCTACGCCCCTAATGTCATGCAACCATGGTCTTCCAATCAATGCATTGTAAGGGGATTCCACATCGACCACACGAGAACGAATATCGTGAGACAATCCTTGCGAGAGGTATCCTCATATGCACTTCTCCTTTAGGCTTGTTTGTCATGCCATTGAAACCATATATCTTGTATGTTGAAGGTATCAATGCATCCTTTCCCCCCATAGTCTTGTAAGTATGGTAAAAGAGGATGTTTACCGAGCTTCCAAAGTATCAATCAATATTCATTGTCGCCCGAAATTCTACTTCATCGTCTTCGCCATCTAATGGTTTTAGATTAATTTCCAACTTTACAACCAATGGATTATCGCGCGTCTCTTTGCCTTCAGGAATCTCTTTCGCGTTGAAAGAAATAATCTGCATTTGCCATTCTTTTAACTGTGACAGCTTCGCAATGTTCATCACTTCTTTATTATCAACATCCCTCGCAAAAACCCTGCTGAGTATATTATCATGAAAATCTTCAATTGTGCGATATGAGTGAACAATGGAGTTACAAAACAAATTTTTAGCTTTCGCCCCAACTTCTATTACGAACGTTCCCCTCCCCTTTGATGGTGGTGATAGGTGTCTAAAACACCTAATTTAATATCTAGTATTTATGCTTTCTTTGCGAATTTTCGTGTGAATTATGTATCTTATGTGTGCTTTTGAGTTTATTAGGTGCAATGGAGTCATCGGAGCAAAAAGAAGCGGAACTCGCTCAAATCCGGAATTTCTTTGTATCACCTTGAAGAGGACGAAAAGACGAAGGCAAAGGCGAAAGAACGAGGTTATTCCGATCTCGTATGAGGAAGTTAGAAGCCTCGAAGCAAGTTAAAGTTGTCGCAAAAGTGAGACAGCACAGATCGATTAAAGACAGACGGCACAATTACTCGGGGCAGTTCCGCGAACGGAAATGAACCTGTCGGTCTCGGTAGGCGCAGTGAATGAGAATTGTTAAGTGCAGCCGACCTATTTACTTAGGGCCACCGTTTTCTCCCATGCACCATGCGGACTCGACGGAACCCAGCTTGGTCGAGTTTCATGACCAGCTCCGGCATTACAAAGAGAAGAAGAACTCGAGTTTCTAGACGATGGGTACGACGATGGAGTTGATGCCGTGACTACCCCGAGAAAGATGGATCTGGTGCGTGGTCGATCAACCGATGTCGATGGAGCCGGGTGGAGTCGAGGAATAGAGAGTTGGAAGGACTTAACGAATGGAAGACGAGTATCGGTCGAGAGGATGAGAGGAGCAACGAGAGAAGGAAGATCTTGCCATGAAGCCGGATAATGAAGAACGAAGAGATGTTGCTATGATGGCTCGAGAAGATAAAAACGGTCTACGTTGGACGATGAAAAATAGAGGATTATCGGTGGGTATTGGCAGCGATGATGGTCGATAGAAAGAGGACTTTGTGGTTCCATGGTGGTGCATGATTGGAAGTCGGAATCGAGTTGGTTTACTGGGACTTGAACGTGATGGCAGTAGAGCTGAAAACTGAGTCGTGTTGCTGCTGTTGTTTCCATGGTGGAATAGGTTTGAGCTCGATGAAGAAGTATGGATATTCTGAGCTCGAGTTTACAAAACGAAAACAGATCTTTGAGGTGTTGTGATGAATGTGAAGAGATGCTTGAGATGAGAACAGAGAAGAAGATGTTGGCGAGAGAAGGTTGGCTCGAACTTTGCTTGTGATGATAATGAAGATTAGCCGATGGCTGGAGGAAGTCGTAGATGATGGAGTTAGGCGCTTGTTGAGTCAAGAACGGGAAGAAGCTCGAGAGGAGTATGGTGTGCTCGAGTAATACATGGAGCTGTCCGAGCATTTGAGAAACTAGCTAGCCGAAATACAACGAATATGGAGATTTACGAACAAGAAAAAGATGCTTGAGAAGATTTGCTACGACATGGAGAACCCAAACTAGATGCATAGCCGTGTTAAGGGAAGAGAAGTGTCCAGGCGTGCTCGGCTCGAGTGATGGCGATGGTTAATGGCGATGATGGAGTCGTTGTTGCCATTGTTAGCGAAATATATCTGGGTTTGGCTTGAGTATTTGCTGTTGTTGTTGAAATGGCAGGTGATGAAACTTAACAGAGACGATAGCAATGAGAGTATGGAACTCGAGAGAGATATTGGGTTTGTTGGCAGTGAAGGAGGAGATCGAGACTAGGTGTTGCGGTTGTGTAGAATTCGAGAAACCAAGAAGGGAGTTGGAGCTGTGAACGGAGTTTGAGAAGGAAGAAAAGAAGAAAGTGTTGTCAGTTCCATGGAACTACAACAGCAAATACTCCGAAAGGCTAATGAAATGGGCTGGACGTTGTCATTTGACTCGAGCCCATTAGCTGTTTTGAAAATTCTCACGGCCAGTTTTGGCAGTGACTTATGTTAAGGAATTTGGCCAGAGTTTGGCAAGTTACTTCGTCCGGGATTTGATGCACGGGACACAATTCTTAAGGAGTGCACTTTCCTAATTTTACGAGGTTTCCTAGTTTCTTCAAGAGAGGTTACAAAACTCTATATATATAGAGAAGCCTAGGCACAATTGGAGATATCTTGATTATTATTTTTTTTCTACTTAGTTTTCTAGGGTTTACACCATGAAGTCTTTTCTCTTTCTTCTTGTTATGAACTCCATGAATATGAACTAAGTTTTTATTATTGGTTGAAGATGTAGTTGGATTTTGCAACCAAGTTATGATTTTTATGAATTAGTTTTCTCTCAATATTATCGTTTGATTTCTACGGGTTATAATAATTGCATGATTGATGGATTGCAATATGATTGAATGTTTGTTTAGTCGAGTCTAGAATTGATTGAACTCACATCCATATCTATAGCTATTTTAGGGTTTTCATCGAGCGATAACCTTGAATACGAGTAGCATGATATGATTCTAGGTTGTAGTGATACATCCTCGTAATCATATGTAGAAATTGACCTTTGTTCGAATTGTTTGCGCAATGTATTACAATTGCATTGATTAGCTATTTACAAACTTAATGCTCCTAGGAATTGAACTTGATTAGCGCAAGGCGTTAGGTTATTCTTTAGGTAGATTTCACATATGCAGCCCTAATGTGTGTGTTGATAACTTTGGAAATTACGGAGTATTCTTGCAATAAGGTATTCTATGGCTTTTGATGATAGCGAGATTAAATACGAATTCTATTCATACATTCATAAACTTGTTTACAATTGAAGATGAAACCTTTATCCAATATTTCACATTCTTGATTTGCGTATTTTATTTGCTTTTTGTTTATTTTTATTTACACAATCAGAAATTCTTCCGGGTGTTTTATATAGGAAACCATAACAATTCGACAACCTAGACCTCTCTGTGGGATCGATCCTTTCTTGCCCTTGCTATATTTATATTTTGAGTAGTAAGAAAGTGTAATTATATTTGTGTCGCTTACGACAGCGATCAGGTGGTGGTGGCAATTGTTGAACTTTCTCTTCACTTTTTAGAAAGTGATTCACTTCCCTTGATCAATCATTCTAAGGATGATTCTTTTTATGTTTCTGCAATCGTTTGTCGGATGTCCATGAAAACGGTGGTAAGAGCAAGAGAATTCATGACTTCTATCACTTGGTGGTGGTTCATTCCCCATGTTCCATGGTGCGGGTATGTTTTCCATCGGAGTATAGCTTCCCAGATTTTTTCCACACTAGTATTCAGTGGTGGCATCTTGATTTCTTCCCATACTACTCTATGACGTCGCTGACCTCCATGATAATTCTGTTTTTGACTTCCATAGGTTTCTTGCGAGTGATCAAGTCTCTGAATTTTGTTATTGCCGCCACGGTTGTAGTTATTTCTTTCTATTTCAAACTCTTCTTGATCTCGGCTTCCCATGGCTACCAACTTTGGCTGTCCATCATTTATCACTCCCTCCTCGTTGCCCTTGCGAGGTACTCGCCACCGTGTGTATTAACCCGGGTAACAAACTTGTATTCGCAGATTTGAACTTGTATTCGCAATCGGGTACGACTCCACCTCATTTTTCCTTTCTTCCAAAGCAATATATTCCTCTTGCAATTCTCATGACTCCGTCATCGTGATTGTATTTTTAACTCTAAAAATTTGAATATATAGCAGGTTGGTTGCGAACATAGCGTTTATAAATGATAAAATGAGATATCTTTCATCTAATCTTCCGGCCATCTCGCTACACATCATCTTCCATCTCACAGTTAGGTGCCTTAAACTTTCGCCAATCCTTTGTTTTAGTCCAAATACATCTTCAATTCCTGGTCGCGAGGAGTTATTACTTATGTATGCCCCTAAGAATATAGCTTGTAGATGGTTGAATGACGTGATGGTGTTTCTTGGTAAACCTTCAAACCACTTCAAGCTTCTCCGTTAAGCTTGATGCGAAATATTTGCACAATATAGCGTCATGACTTTCCCATTGTAACATACATCTTACATACGCTTTGATGTGTTGTATTGCACAAGTTGTACCATCAAAAATGTTTGGTTAACGCAGTAAATTGCATTTTGGGGTATCCCACCTAACTTGCACCTCTAAAGTAAAAGGGGTTTTTGCGGCTTCCTCGATTGCCTCATCCAATTGTCTTCTTCCTCCACTTCCTCTACTATTCAACATCCCTCTCATCTCCGCCAACTCTCTTAAAATTTGTTCATTTACCTCAGTGTTTGGATTCATTGGTTTTTTTAGCTTGTTTCTCTCCTTCGCATTCACGTCTATCTTGATTTTCTTGTTCAAAGATTCTCTTCTCTTCTTTCTCTGCGACTTTCTCCTTCATCTCGCTCGCGAATGTGCACACCGTTGTATCTATCGTTTTCTCTTCTTGGTTGTCTATCAACTATCCTTTGTATTCTTTTATACTCTTCATTGATAGTTCCATTGTTGCGATTTTGCTCGCGCCTTCTTTCTCGATTGTCATGATTGTTATTATAGAATTGCTTCCTCCAACTCTTGTCCTTCTATTTCTCGCTCTCAATCTTTCCCTCTCGTGAGCTAAACGCGCTTGTTCAATATAATGTTTTTCAATGTCATCTTCAATTTCCTTTTGTCTCCTTCGTGTCTCTCTCACAAGCAATATTCTTCTTCCTTCTCCCCGATTTTCTTCATTAATTGTATCATTACGCCCTGACGACGCCTATTTTCTCGATTTCCGTCATTTTGACCATTCTCAGATCTTCAGGATGTGGAATATAACGATCTTTTACTATTTCTCTTCCTTCACGACCTCCTTCGCCAAAACTTACTTCCCTTTCTAAATTTTCTTCATTGACGTTTCCCTGCCGGTAATGTTTTACGCGCAGATTCTTGATCTCATTATTACTTCTCGATCTTCGTTTTGTAGCCTCCTATTTTCCATCCTTAATTCGTGGTTTTGCCTTGTTAAATTTGCGCGTTCTTCCGCTTCTAGACGCCTTTCTTCATGTACTTGTTTGTCTCAACGTTTCTAATCTTTGCGCGATTTCTTCATTTCTATGAGTTTTGTTTCTCCCATTTCTTCTCGATTTCTCTCCTCTTGTCCATTATTCATCAATTGCTGAACTTCTTCTCTTTCCTCCATAGAATTTGATCTCCATGTATGCACGCTCACTCTATCATAATCTATTACTCTATTGAGTGCTGGCTGAATTGGTGGTTGAATTGGTGGTTGTATTGGTGATTGTATTGGTGGTTGGATTTGACCTTCTTCTCTATCCCTTGCATTTATCCTTGATGGTTCACCTACTTCATTTCTCCTTTCTCCAACTAATCTCTCACTTCTCCTTACAACTGTTGGTCGTTCTGATGCATTCCTTCTTCTAGACATTTTTCAATTTTAGTATTGTTGAAAGGTATTCGAAATTTCTTTCTTGTTACTCCTAATTCTTTCAATTCACAAGGTTGATCTTCTACTCCATCCATGTTTCTAGCTCATATGTAGTTGCAGGAAATCCCACACTACACCCCTCACTCGAATTTGCTTAATTAATCCATTTGAAGATGAATAACAATATATTTTATTAATTGTTTCTTGAAAGGTTTACAAAGAAATGTAGAAACGTAGAGCCGAAGAAATTACAATCACTCTTAATTTTCTCTCTCCTAATGACTTGCTTAGCAATTCAAAAAAGATCTCCCAACAACAGACTAACTCAACCCTTTATATAGGGTAATACGCGGTGGATGACAAATAGGCTGTCCTTTATTTTCGGAATAACTCGCGAAGCGTCGCGAGTGTTATAAACGTTTTCCTTGCGACACCCCTAGATCTCGCCAAGTCCTCATACTTTTCTCATGTTTTGGCTATCGTCATCTATTGCGTCATTTATATTACCTCCCTGTGACGCCCTCGCAGTGTAGTCGTTTATTAATCTCGCAAAATATTGATGTCGCGATATTCTGATCCTACAGATTGAGAAGCCAGACCCAACTATTTTCTCTATAGTTGCGTGTTCTGATCTTGTTGTTTTCTATCGTATTGAGTACTATCTTCTCTAAGATTTGCTCGAGATTTAATCTCCGATAGGCAAGATAAAAAGTAGTCACAAACATCTTCGTCTCATCGTTTGTGATTCCACAATATCTTGTTTCGCTACCATACGATTAAGATTATTGTGAGGTGATTGATATTACTAGGCTGTTCTTTGGGAATATAAATCCGGTGTATCAATTGGTTCCTGTTCACCTTGATTTATCAAAAGGCGGAACAAAACTCTTAGGTATTTTTGTGGGAGACAGATTTATCTATTTAATAGACTTTTCTGCGTGAGACAGATTGGTTTATTAAGTCTTCAACTTTGGGTCGTAGAAACTCTTAGTTGTGGGTGAGATCCGATAAGGAAATCAAGTGCGCAGAGTCCTGCTGGGATTCAGAGGCGTAAGGAACGCGACTGTACCTTTATCAGTGTGCTTTTGGTTATGGCTCAACTATATTCTAGTCCAAAGTTAACTTGGAGTAGGATAGTGTCTATAGCGGCTTAATACAGTGTAGTGTTCAAATTTGGACCAGGTCCCGGGGTTTTTCTGTATTTGCGGTTTCCTCGTTAACAAAATTTCTGGTGTCTGTGTTATTTATTTTCCGCATTATATTTGTTTATATAATTGAAATATCACAGGCTGTGCGTAGTTCAATCAATTAGATAATCTAACCTTTCGTTGTTGATATAAATTGATTGACACTTGAACATTGGTCTTTGGTACCGTTCAAGTTGTTTCACATAATAATCAGGCTCACGGATTTCTATCTGTTTGGTTTGCTGATTACATTGTGAAACAGAGATACAACTCTTGGATATATTTCTGTTGATTGAGTCACATTTGTCTAGTTGATTCTTTTGGAATTTTATTGGAGTTTGTCCATACAGATTGCCTAAACGAAATATTAGGTGAGGTTTTTAGACCCCCTCTTTTTCAGGAATAAAATGGTTGGTTTGTAAATTGATAAAAGTCCACGAAGGTGTTGATTCGAATTGGTTGGTTTAAACCTTGACAGTTCCATGCGAGACTAGACATGTCTTGCGGATTGATGAAGCAAGTTGTTGTTAGTTGCGGATAGAACGCGAATTCCATAAGTAGAAGAGTCAACAGTATGTATCTCCAAGAATGAAGAAACAGTTGACTCCCACCTTAGCAATTTGAAGTAACCAAAAAATGAAAATCGACGAAAAAATAACCTAGAAGGTGTGCTTTATATAGCAACACTTACATGAAGTATCTTTTGAAGTACAATTATAACTTAGAAGGATGCTCTTAATAATTATAACCTAAAAGGTGTGATTTATAATATAACACTTACAAAATTGAAGTACAGCTATAACTTAGAAGGTGTGCTTTATAATACACTACTTATAAGAATTATTACAAGAGACAAAAGGTTGAGTAACGCTAATTAAGTCCTACAAAACTATTGCCTAAATACTTTAGTACTAAACCTATATTCTTTGGTTCGAGACAAATATCAAGCACTTCCTATAGACCCATCCTCGAAAATTATACCAGAATATTACGGATTACATAGAACTATTACGAACTTGAAGAAACTATTATGAACATATAGCAAGTAAAAACTTTAAACTTAAATAGCAAGGGAGTTAGTCGAGATACAAAAAAAATATATCAGGATAAAGAAGGGGATATAAAAATAATAGTTTAAGCGGAGTTACCTGGGGGCTTAGATCGATCAGAGGAGCTTAGGGTTGGGAACATAGGTTGAAATCTTCATTTGGACACACATATTCGGCATATACTAAAGACAACTCAAAATGAAAAGCAGATGCTTATAATAGGTTCTGAGTTTTAAGTCTAAACTGTAACTAAAAGTCACACCAAACAACCAAAAGAGAGGAAAACGAAAAAAGGAACAACATAAACCCAAACCATCTTGAACAGGTCAACGAGCGCACAACTTTACAAGCTAAAAATTTAAAACTATCTCTAATAAATATACTTTCATGGAAAGAAAGGTGACAAGAGGGAAGGGAAGGTAAAGAAATCAATACTATTAAGTAGAGACCTATATAAAGGAACAAGGATCAAAATAAAACATAGTGCATGAGAGGATTATTAATAAACAAGGCTACAGTCACATATGAAGCAACTACTCAACTAGAAAATTCCTTCTACACACATATGAAAATGTAATCACCAAAACTGGTGTTATCGCAATTTAATTATCTTTATGATAATTAATCACGTGCATGGTTGAAAAACTACGACCAATTAAGTTTGGGATTTTGGTCCGTTGGATGAAGATCATGTAATTATCTTTATCCGGTTTATTTCTTTACAAGAAACCATCCGTTGATCCACAAAATAGATTCTCCATATGGGGTAACTAAAACAATAAACTTTTTCTTATGGTTGATACGATTTTGGTATCGTTTAAACCGATCAGTATTGATATTGTCTTTTTTTTTTTTTTTGCAATATAAAATAAAATTGGCATCCCCATAATTAATTTTCTTTAGCCAATATGGTTTGATATTTTTCGTCGATTCTAAAAAGAATGACGCGGATCGTAGGTTTTTTAAGAATTTTTTATCGATAAATATGGTTTTATTTAACAATAAACCACTAGTTTCTATAGGTTCTAAAAAACTGTCATCAACCATTAAGAGGATAATTCTATACAAGATGATTTCTTTATTTTTCTTAAAAAGAAACAGATAAACCAACTAGATTTGGTTTCCCCGTTGATCATAAAGGGATATAACATCTTATTATGGTATTTTTAATTGCAAACATTTTCCTTGCTCGTTGTAATTATTCTCCAAAATTTGAAATTGTTCCACTTGTAGTTGGAATCGGACACTAGAGATCAAAGGGTGCGCACCCGGTAGCTAATTTATTACTCTTTGTGGCGACTATATTGATCTTGAAATTAATTTCTTTTAATAAAGAAGTGTCCATGGTTTCATTCGGAAGCATTATATCGTTGGCTCTACAGGTCACAATTTTTATTTGTTTATCTTTTTAGAGTTTTATTTGCACATTTTATATGCTTTTGGGTGTAACCGTTAAAGTCCATGGTTGATGTTAAATTCGTATGTCAAGTAGACTACGATTTTTAAGGAATTTTTTTATGGCTTTTGAAGCCATTATCTACAATCCAACTGGTATTCTAAAATTCCAGAATATATTATGAGTATATGTCCTTGATTTAATTGGATAATACTACACGAAACTAGTTTTTCGTAAAAGAGATGATAATATTTCCGTCATAATCAGGGGAGATTATACATTATCAGACGTTTCTCTCCCATCTTGATCAAATTGAAAAAGGATGTCATTTTCTAGGCGTGAAAATATCTCATCTAGCTTTTTCTATAAGTTATATCGTTTGAAAATCCAAACTCAATCACATCTAGCAAACATGTAGCATTTTTATAGGCTACATATAGCTCCAACAGAGTCTATCATAATACGGTTCACATTTTCAAAATTCATGTCTCCTATTTTAAATAGTAGGAGATTATCACGCCCGTGGGCACTGGTAACGGTAAATTTTGAATTTTTCAAAATATGCATACACTGAAAATTGTGTGAGATCGTGATATGCTAATATGATTGTTGAATATTCATTTATGGTAGCTGCTGAAATAATAAATGATGGGGGTTGTTAACCCCTCTGCAGAGGAATATCAACATATGTGATTGGTTAGCATGTAATCCAAATTAGATTGGATTATTCTAATTTCTTGATTAACGCAATATAAGGATCCTAGCTAGACTTGACATCATAAAAGCGTCAAGCCTGAACATTACAGGTTGGTGTTAGTCATATTTCGTATTAAGAGAAATAAGTCGTTTAAGAACGATTGAGGGTTATACTTTCAAACCCAAGGATTGGTTCAATAATACGCTGTTCTCCCTATATGATGCATTTTTCGTGGTAGTCTTGAAGTACTCGTATTGCATTCGCACAAAAGATGTGCTCGGAGAACATATTCAAATTTGTAATCTTTGGAGGATTCAAATTGTATTTAGGCAGCCACTTAACTCGATTATGTCTGGTTTAACAATCTTTTATATGTTTTTAGAAATTTGGTACCAAACCGAAAAATCCAGTTAATTACTTGATGATATCAACTTTATGTCTCGTGAGGAGTTCTTAAAAACACTAAAATCCACGCTTTTTGCGATAAGTTATATTTTCTTTTCTTTCTTAAATCAGCCGGTTAGAATTATGCTAGCATAAACTCGTTTTTGAGATAGACTAGAGTTATTATTTTGATGCTTGTTTTCTGTAAAACTCATATAGTTGGGTTAGCATCCATAAGTCATCAAAAGTTGCACTCATTTTCCTTCGTTTCAGGTTTTGTCCCATGTGGTTTTTCATGACAAGGTTTTAACGAGGCAACATCTATGATGTTTAAATTTCTTCTAGTGTTTATATTTATGCTATTTTTCCTTCGTCCATATTTTTTTTCCCATTGGGTTTTACTGGAAAGGTTTTAATGAGACAATTTTATTCAACATGGTGGTCATCCAAGGGGTAGTTGTATCAGTTATTTGGTGGATTCCCACTATTAACTAGGCCATTTTTTCAGACCAAATCAACATAACCATCTCCCTAGAAATTTAGAATATTTATGAACCTCATATGGTATGATCACAAATATAGTTTTGTTCACTTATGCCAATGTATCTATATCTTGGCTCTTTATTGAGGAAACTACATCAACTACTTCTGAAAATTATCTCCGAGAAGTTAGCAATCCGTGAGACAAATCCCCAATGTGTTTAAAGAAGTATGAAGACTCAACAACATTATAGAAGGCTTCATCAACTAGCAAATTTCTTCACGAAAGCACAACAATCATCTGAATTAAAGAATCGTTCATCGAAATTTGGAAATCTCAACTCAAAGATTTGCAAGCCAAGATTTAACTGAAGTACTTGACTATCACGTTGTACTTTTTCCTTCGTCAAGGTTGAGTCCCACTGGGTTTTCCTTGTCAAGGTTTTAACGAGGCAACATATGCATGTCCATCTCTGCTATAAGTTTTCTCATAATTGTATTCTTTTCCCTTCAGTCAGGTTTTGTCCCTTCAGATTTTCCTAATAAGGTTTTAATGAGGCAATTAGCTTAGATACAGTGGTCATCTAGGGGGAGTGTTATAAACGACAGTTTATCATGTAGATGCCCACTTTAGTAAGACCCTATTACTTGGGCACCAAGTATGTAAATCTATAAATAAAGTCCCAAACCTCTGTATTATATGCACAGATTAATATAAACCTCTCTCTCCTTCCCTCTACTTTGTGCCTCCTTCTCTCTTTCACAAGAGTGTGATATATGTCGGGAAATTTAAAGCTAATTGTTAGAGCATTGCTCGGTCGAACTCGCATGCGTTGATATCTCAAGCACGTTTGTCAATGTTAGTGATCAAAATTATAAGTCTTGATTTCTAGCCTATGTAGCTAAAGGTCTCGGACTAGGATAGAAAGTGTAGTTGAGCTCAAGAACTCCATGGAAATCATCATACAAGACGAAGGACTACTCGAGGAACCGGTGGAACTTCATCGACTAAAAGGTATGTGGAGACTTGAACTTATCTGTCACTCAAAAGTCTATTTACTCTATGTCCTACTCTTGAGACAAAAGTCATTTAGACGTATAGACTTTCATTATACACATTTGTTATTTTGAGCCGAGTTTAACTCGCCTATCTATTTCTCGAAATATGTGTTAGTAAGCTTTCTCTTTAACCGATTCATCTTTACCTAGTGACGAAAGTCATGATAAGTTTCAATCACTTTGGAAATTGCTCTGACGAAAAATGGTCTGTGAATAACGGCTATATAACGTTCTTTGAGAATGTTTCAATGATTGAAATGAGAGTTTAGATTACATAACCATTGGTAGGATATAAGCATTGTTGTGGAAACACATATATGTATAAGTCCTTATTCCTTGAACCAAAGTTGCGAACTTTGTTGATCAAGAGAAATGGAAGTGGCGCAAGCCAAGTCCATGAACAGCGAAAGTTCTCACCCGAGAATTTCTCGTTGGAGTTTGTGTACTCCTTCCATGAGTTTAAGTCCGCAAACCCAGTCCGCGAACTTGAGTAGGTTATATCTAAAACCGGTTGTTCTTGAACTAATATTTATATAAACTAAGGAATGCTTTTGCAAACCGTGGCTATAAATTTCATGAACCGATTCGAGTGAATCAAACCGTTTTTGCTTCGATTGTGTCTTGTGTAGTTACATAAGATCTAAGCAATTGAACAACTCTCTAACTAGTTCATTTGAGTCATTTGAACTAGTTATGGTGAAGAATAATATGGTTGATATGAGAGTGATCATATGGCTAACCATTTGTTTGACTACTCATTGAACCAACAAATGCTAATGTTTGGGTACGGTTCATAAACCCAAAATTGAACATTTCGTTTGTGTGTAACAAGCTAAGTTTTCGATCCAACGGTTGAGAAATATTAGCTTGAATCTAATCAGTTTTCATCTAACGGTGAATATGGAATGCCTGCTACTAAGCTAACATTGATTGCAAACCCGATTTGAAAGACTATATAAGGGAGAACTCTAGCAACTTGGGAAACCTAATCCCCACACTTTATGTGTGACACTAGTTTGCTAAGCTAGAGTTGATTCTCATTTAACCTTTGGTTTTCTTTAAAAACCAGGTTAACGACTTAAAGACTTCATTGGGATTGTGAAGCCGCATCGATACTACTTTTCTTGTATTTGTGTGATTTGATCTTTTGCTTTGTTTCTATCGAGTACAATTGAAATAATTGGCTTGAGATTTATATCTCCGATAGGCAAGATAAAAAAGAAATCACAAACACTTCGTCTCATCGTTTGTGATTCCACAATATCTTTTTTTTGCGTCCGATTAAGATTATTGTGAGGTGATCCATAATACTAGGTTGTTCTTCAGGAATATAAGTCCGGGTTATTGATTGGTTCCTGTTCACCTTGATTTATCAAAATACGTAACAAAACTCATAGGTTTATTCGTGGGATACGGATTTATCTATTACTATAGACTTTTCTGTGTGATACAAATTTATTTATTAAAATCTTCGACTTTGGGTCGTAGCAACTCTTAGTTGTGGGTGAGATCAGCTAAGGGAATCAAGTACGTAGCATCCTGGCGATCGAGGCGTACGAGCATAACCGTACCTTGGATCAGTGTGAGATTGATTGGGGTTCAACTACGATCCGGACGGTTAGTTTGGAGTAGGCTAGTGTCCGTAGCGGCTTAATACAAGTGTGTGTTCAATTTGGACTAGGTCCCGGGGTTTTTCTCGCATTTGCGGTTTCCTCGTTAACAAAATTCCGGGTGTCTGTGTTATTTCTATTCCGCATTATATTTGTTTATATAATTGAAATATCACGAGTTGTGCGTTGTTCAATCAATTAGAATATCCGAACTTTTGGTTGTTGATTTAAATTGATTGACACTTAGATATTGGTCTTTGGTACCATCCAAGTTATCTCTCTTGATAAAGACTCGCATTTCTATTTGCTTGAGTATAGATCAAATCGAGAGATTGAGATATAAACTCTTTGATATACTTTTTATCTAGATTGATTCTGGATGTCTAGTTGATTCTCTAGAAAGTATATTGGAGTTTGTCCATACAGATTGCTAATCGAATTGTAGGGTGTGGTTGTTAGACCCCCGCTTTTTCACTAATGCCAAGCAACAAAAACCGGCAAAACAACATAACATATATGTCGGCAACAGAAGTTTCAAATATTGATGATAACTTTCCTAATCTTGAATCATTTAGTTGGAATAAACCAAATTTAACAACGGTACCTAGCTCACCCGGTCATCCCCCGCTCCCTAAAGTTTCATGCGTTCCAGGAGGTCCCCGTGCTCGAGCCCCCAATGGCGTAATATGGCGAAATTAACATGGAAGGTAGACTTAGTTTGCCCCCTTGTGACACAATCTCAGCCCCCATCCGCTTCGGCTCCTTGGCTAGGGTTACCCATGAGACTCGCTGGTAGGCTAGCTCAGCAACCTGTTCAATTAATGTAGTAGTACGTTGTTGGAGCTTAGCTTGTTAGGCTTCCAACTAGTTAATGTAATACTCTTTATCTAATAATAAAAGTTTCGCTCTTAAAATAAAAAAAATCTAAAATTATTGTATTGTACGTTCTTTTTCTTTGAAAAGAAGTTGTTGTATTGTAATTTATTGGACGGTCCAACTAAATATTGCTAGACGGAATACTTCTGTTGGGACTGGATTGCAGTCACATTGCAAGGCTCGCCGTTGCATTTTTCCTATTAAAAAAAAATCATAACTACAGAGAAATATGGCATATCCCCCTAATACAAACTCCTCCTCCCTATAACACAAAAATCTCAACAATACAGCATATGAGTTAAAATCAAGGCGGTAAAGAACTTGTCTGTTTTTAGAAACGTGTTCATCGGACAAATTACAACGGCTAAACTTAATTACAAGTTACAAATAGATCTATTCTTACAAGCTGTAAAAACTTGGGAACAAAGTTTCTATATCTATATATAAGTAGTGATCTCAAGTGGTTCACTGTTACTACTATTACTTCTAATTAATCTTACTTTGTTCACTATGAAGGATTTTTATTTCTTGCAGATTCGTAAAAGAAAAAATGGGTCTTTTGGATCAAAATAAGGTCGAATCATCATCTTCTTGCAAGAAAAATTGTAAGAAAAAGAAGATTTTCAAGGGCAGAATGAAGGGCGTTGAGAAGAAATGGCATGAATTGAAAACTCTGTGCGGTGTTAGGGTTTTGTTGTATGTTGATTCTGAGTTCAATAAAGATAAGGATGGGAATGGATCGGTTAGGACACTACCATAAAACCCTAATGAATGTCAAGAGATTATCAAGGATTTTATTAATTATGATCCAAAAACAGCAGGGAAAAGAAAAAGGGATACCGATGAAGAAGTTGTTGATTCAGAATGTACGAAGATGAGGAAATTATGTAATGGCGATGTTAAAGAAGTTAAATTTATTGATCAGAAGTTGTGTAATTTATCAATTGAAGAGATTCAAAGGATTGAAAGGAATTTGGATCCCATGTTTGGTATGATTTCAGAGAGAATAGATGAGTTGATGATGGAGAAGAACAAATCTACTAGTGATCCATCTGCAAAGGGTTGTAATGAAGATGATATGGAATCCCCCTCTCTTCAACTTGATCCTAAATTTATGGAGAATAACAAATCTACTCAACCATTGGGAGAGGGTGGCAATATGATTATGATGAATGAATCCCCCTCTCTTCAGCTTGATTATCAATCTTCCTCACCTACGGATTTTTATAATTATAGTTCTGCTTTGGAGAAGGAGTTTAATTATCAGAATCATTGGAGTACTTGGAAGTGCCGAAGATTCGAGTAATGCTGAAGAACCAAGGATATCAAGCATTTGGATGAGAAGATACAAAGTTTATTTATTTTGTAATCCATATGTATTGATAGTTTTGTCATTAAAATTGACAAAGGGGGAGATTGTTAGAGCACTGCTCGGTCGAACTCGCAAGCGTTGCTATCTCAAGCTTGTTGTCAAGTTTAATTGCTAAAACTATAAGTCTTGATTTCTAGTCTACTTATAGCTAAGTCTCAGATTAGGATAGAAAGTGTAGTTGAGCATTAAACTTCACGACATTCATCGATTAAATATGAAGACTACTAAGGGGAGCTTGTGGAACTTCATCAACAAAAGGTATGTGGAGACTTGAACTCATCTATCACTCAAAAGTATATCTACTCTATCTCCTATTTGAGACAAAAGTCATATAGCTATATAGACTTCGATTATAAACAATTGATATTTCGAGCTGAGTTTAACTCGCTTACATATTTCTCGAAATATGTGTTGGTAAGATTTCGCTCCAAGTTCATCTTATATTCTTGATTTAAAGTCAAAAGATGATCATGTGAAAATCACTGGTAACATCTTACATGATTTGTGTGAGACAGTCATTTGATGTAGACTCGGAATATTTCATATTGATCATTTGATCACTTGAAAATTGCTTTGAAGCTAATAGTTTGTGTGAGACAGCTATTGTCGTCTTCTAAGAATGTTTCAATGATTGAAATGGGAGTTTAGAACAATTAACCATAATTGGATTTAAGCACAGTATGCGTACTTGCATATGTGTTGATCCAAGACCGGAATGTAGTATGCATATACATATGCGTACTCGCGAGGTCAGGTAAAGTCCGAGAGCTAGAGTATGCGTACTTGTACGCGTACTGGCGAAGTCATTGGAAGTATGAATACTACATTATGCGTACCTGTCGTGTAATTTGGATTCAATCAAACTTGGGAGTGTACGAGTATGCGTACACGTTTGCATACCGCGAACACACAAAAGTCCGTCTACTTAGGTATGCGTACACGTTTGCATACTTGAGTGGGTTATGTTCTAAAATCGGTTTGTTCATGAACTAATACATTGATATAATAAGGAATGCAATCTTTTGCAAACCGTGGCTATAATGTTCATGAATTGATTCGAGTGAATCAAAATCGATTTTGCTTCAATTGTATCTTGTATACTTCTATGAGAATATAAACAATTGAACAACTCTAGAACTAGTTTCATTTGAGTCATTTGAACTAGTTATGGTTAAGATGAACAAGGTTGATATGAAAGTTTTCATATGGCTAACTTTGGTTACCTATTGTTGAGCCAACAAAGGTGTACACGTTTAGGTACGATTACTCATATTTAAATGAAGTCACTTTTCATTTGTGTGTAACAAGCTAAGTTCGATCTAACGGTTGAAATATATTAGCGTGAGTCTAATCAGGTTTTCATTTAACGGTGAATATCGAATTCTTTGTTACCAAGGTAACATTGATTGCAAACCCTGATTTGAAGACTATATAAGGGAGAACTCTAGCAACTGCGAAACCTAATCCCCATACCTAATGTGTGATACTAGTTGTGAATATAGTCGATTCTCCTTTAACCTTAGGCTTTTCTAAAACCATGTAAATTAACGACTTGAAGACTTCATTGGGATTGTGAAGCCAGACCCAACTATTTTCTCTGTAGTCGCATGTTTTGATCTTGTTGTTTTCTATCGTAATTGAGTACTATCTTTTCTAAGATTTGCTCGATATTTAATCACCGATAGAAAAGATAAAAAGTAGTCACAAACATCTTCGTCTCATCGTCTATGATTCCACAATATCTTATTTCGCTACCATACAATTAATATTATTGTGAGATGAACGATATTTCTAGGCTGTTCTTCGGGAATATAAGTTCGGTATATCAATTGGTTCATGTTAACCTTGATTTATCAAAAGACGTAACATAACTCATAGGTATATCTGTGGGAGACAGATTTATCTATTCAATAGACTTTCCTATGTGAGACAGATTGGTTTATCAAGTCTTCGAATTTGGGTCGTAGCAACTCTTAGTTGTTGGTGAGCTCAGCTAAGGGAATCAAGTGCGTAGAATCCGGTGTGGTTCTAGAGGCGTAAGGAACGCGACTGTACCTTGATCGGTGTGAGATTGGTTATGGCTCAACTACATTCCAGTCCGGGTTAACTTGGAGTAGGTTAGTGTCTATAACATCTTAATACAGTGTGGTGTTCAAATCTGGACTAGGTCCCGGTTTTTTTTTTTTTTTTGCATTTGCGGTTTCCTCGTTAACAAAACTTCAAAACTGTGTTATTTCTTTTCCGCATTATATTTTCTACTCCCTCCGTCCCACTATTAGATGACCTACTTGGTTTAAAATTTTGTCCCACTATTAGTTGACCTATTTCATTAAACAATAGGATATTTCTAAAACTATCCTTTGATTGATTATTGTTAGTATAAGAAATATGTATAATTTGGTATCCATGTTTATATTCGTTACGTAGGTGTTTTAAAATGCTTTTCAATGATACAAAGTTTACGAAAATCCATGGTGTCGTTTGTGAGATAAATCATTTCTAAATTTGACAAGTTATTATCCATAAGGGTATAAGTGTAAAAAATACCTAAAAATACTCATTTCCATTTGTTGCATTAAGAATTGTGCAAACTTGAACTAGGTCATCTAATAGTGGGACAGAGGGAGTATATAATTGAAATATCATAGGTTGTGTGTAAGTTGAATCAATTGTGAATCCAACCTTTGGTTGTTGATTAAATTGATTGACACTTGGATATTGGTTTTTGATACCGTCCAAGTTATTTCTTATATTCAATCGGGTTCGCAAATTACTATTTGTTTGATTGCAGATTGAATTGACAAATAGAGATATAACTCTTTGATATACTTTTCTTAAGATTGAGTCTGATTGTCTAGTTGATTCTCTTTAAAGTATATTAGAGTTAGTCCATACAGATTGCTAAGCAAAATATTGGGTGTGGTTGTTAGACCCCCGTTTTTTCAAGACTTAAAATTGGACCGTGAAACAGAAGATGAGGTAGAAGACTCAGTACATGCCATCTCTGGTAATGTTTCTTATCCTACCATTAAAATTCTTGGTTCAGTTAAGAAACAAAGGTTGATTATACTTATACTTATAGATAGTGTTAGTACACATAAATTTTTGGATCATAAGGCTGCTAAATTGTGTGGTGTCAAAATACTACCTACTACTGCCTTACAAGTTTTCGTGGCTGATGGAAACAAGTTGGTTAGTGATGCTAAATGCCCTGAATTCCAGTGGAAGATGCATGATCATACCTTTCAGTTTGATATGAGACTGTTGAAATTAGGTGGTTGTGCGTGACATGGTTCTGGGTGTTGACTGGATGAAAGAGAACAACCATGCCATTTTTGATTTAAAAAAGCTCGCTATTTCCTTCACCACCAAATGTACTAAAATTCTTCTACAAGGTCAACCTGACTCAACAAGATTATCTTTTTTTTATCTCTGCTGAACCCCCTCCAACTCCAACACCGCACCCATTCAAAAATTACTTGGTTCTTATTCTTCTATTTTTCAAGAACACACATCACTTCCTCCTACCAGATGACCATATTCCTCTTAAGCCATCTTTATTACCTCCAAATCAAAGACCATACAAAATTCCTTATGTAGAAAACGAAGTAGTGGAAAGACTAGTGCAGGATATGTTATCATCTGGCGTTATTCAACCTAGTTATTCTCCTTTTTCTTTTACCAATATTACTTGTCAAGAAAAAAGATGGAAGTTGGAGATTTTGTGCGGATTATAGGAAGCTCAATGATATTACAATCAAATATAAATATCTAATTCCTATTATAGAGGAGCTTTTGGATGAGTTAAAGGGAGCTACTGTGTTTTCCAAGATAGACTTAAGGTCTGGCTATCACCAAATTCTGGTTTACCCTCACAAAACTTCTTTTAGGACTCACCAGGGTCACTATGAGTTTTTCGTTATGCCCTTTGGGATAACTAATGCTCCAAAGATCCTTTCAACCCCTCATGGATGCTTTTTGCACCACACTTAAGGAAATTTATCTTGGTCTTCTTTGATGACATCCTAATCTACAGCCCTGACATGGCTTCCCATCTACAACACTTGGAGATTTCTCTTGCACTTCTACAACAACATTCCTTATTTGCCAAAATTAGCAAGTGTATTTTTGGTCAGCTTCAAATTGAGTACTTAGCACACACAATTCCCAATAGCTCATTCTCATAAGCTGATTTAGCTGAAAATCTTGGCCCCAAGCCTTTACTAAAGTAAGCTATTGGCTTTTTATCTTGCATGAGCACTGCACCTACTCCCACATCACAAGCATCAGTCAATGTCAAAGGTCTTGGAGAAATCTGGTAAACTTAAGACCGTGGTAGAAGTAGCGGCTACTTTGAGCCGATCAAAAGCAGACTGAGCAGCTGAATTCCATCCAAAACGGTTCTTCTTCAGTAAGTGGCTTGAAAATGATATCATAGTTCTGAACAAACTTTCTATGATACCCAGTGAGACCCAAGAAGCCCCTTAACTTCTTCAATGAAGTTGGAGGTAATAATACCACTACTGATGATGGGTATAGCGTTTGAGCCTTTTCCGACTTGATCGACTTCGAGTTCCAGGGGTTGAACAGTTATGCAGGTAGCTTTACTGGTATGATCAACTGCTGCTGACTAGCTACTGCTACTGGCTGCTGAGTACTAATATTATTTGATTTTTGTTATCTATGTAATGATTCGATTTATAATGCCGTTGGTCTCCTGCATTCATAATTTCAGATGTGCAGTTTATTTCTTTTTTGATCTTGAATATCATGATTCATCTCAATGATTTATCCTTTTTAGTCTGATTGCTCCTTTGATATCTATCAATTCCTTTTTAGTCTGCATTCATAGCTGCAGTAACTAGAAATGTCAAAATTTACGGCCTTCTTAGCCCCATTGAATCAACTGAAGATTGAGATTTTCAGCTTCAGCAAGGAGGAGATTAAGCAGTCCAAACAAATTAGACCAAACAATTTTGCAAACTGACAGAGCTTGATAGAACTATTTTCCGAAATCGATACACTGAAAAGATCTTGAAATAAGATAAACAAATGCTACACTATTAAGCAGAAACAATAGCACAATTGGAAAACATCAAACGCTCGTCAACACAGATAATAATGCACTACAAGAATCTTAATGTAAACAAGTTGAATAGAACAGGCAGGTGAGCTGAGATTACAGGAAAATCCAATAACAGGGATTATACCTGATGAATATAGGAAATAAATATTATTACAAAGCAAATTACAGATGCAAATATAAACAAATGATAGAGATAGATGTTACAAAGAGACGCGATTACAGGATGAAATAAAAGGCTACAATTACAAACTACAATTCAGAAAGATATAAAAAGCAGAAATAACACCAAAAGAAAGAGCTCAATAGCTCAGATAATTTCATAAGCAGAAATAACACCAAGGATTAACCAGCTGCTGCTGAGAAGATGATGCTCCATTCCAAGGGTTAGGAGCTTTGGCGGAGCATGCATCACCAGTTGATGGTCTTGTTGGTTCGGCAAGAAAGGTGGGGCTAGGTAGTTTAACAGATGAGAGATGTGTTGCATGACTGGGCCATCTGACTAGATGCACCATCATTTAAATGTTGCTGAAGATCAGAGTATGTTACCTCAGAGGCTTGAGCGTCTGATGAAGAGCTAGAGAAACTATATTCAACGAATTCCATATCAGGCTGCACCATAACATGTGGGTTTTGATCTTGAGCCTTAGCATCATCAGCATTTGCTTGTTGTATTGCAGCTAAGAAAGCATCTGCCTCTGCTTGTTGAATCTCAGCTTTCTGTTGCGCATGTGCAAAACAAATGCACTCATCTAGCTTATGACCAATCAAGTCACAGAAATCACAGAATATGTATGGAAAAGTATGAATTAAAAGTTCAACCCATTAACCAGACCCATTTCATTCTCTGCATTAACACTAAATCTAATGGGTTTGTCTGAATCTGATACTTGCCTTGACAGTGATAGAAAATTTTCCTTCCGGGTGACCAATAGGATAGTTAAAAGACAAGATTTTACCATTACAAACAAGGTATCTACGCAGGTTCTCACTTGTAATTAGTTTGCCCAATTAATTCAGCGATTTCCTCCACTTTTGTGAGATGATCCTACTTCATAAGGCTAGCAAGAGTTTTGTGTGTCTGCTGTGTTACGATTTAGAGCCATGGCCTGTTAAACACCCACGGATTAACAATGAAAATCTTGACTGTGCACTCGACTTGGAATAAATAATTCAAAATTTCAAATGTACACTAACCTTGTCTTTTTTCAAGGACCCCCAAAGCTGTCTGCAACAATTCTCTTGCCTTTCTATCGGGAGTGCATCCAGCAGATTGCATTTCCTCATAAATTCCCAAAACCTAAACAGCAACAAAAAAAAGACCATTCAAGACAGAAGGGTATGCCATAAGGCTGACATAAAGGCTAAAAGCAAAGGAAGAATTTAAAAAGGATCAATTGTTGATTGGCTAACATTGAAAGAACATGTTAAAGTCTGAATTAACTGGATTTTGGTTATAAGAAAAAATCGGCTAGGGTTATAAGATGTATCAAATGAAAGACTACAACTGACCTGGTCATACTTTTTTGCCCTAATAAAAGCTTTCATTAGTGTGCTGTAGGTAACCACATCAGGACTGATGCCCTTCAGAAACGATAACCATATCATCATTAGTATTGGTGAAATTAGCATGATTATGAGCTTGGAAACTAGTATGCTCTGTAACAACTACGGAAGGATGCTTACAATTTCTTTTATGTGATGAAAAATTGATAGTGCCTCCAAATGTCTTCCAGCAATACCAAATGCGTTTATCAGCAGGTTCAGCATTATGAGGTTTGGTTCAATTCCTTCAGTTTCCATGAGCTGAAGAACCTTCACAGTTTGTTCGCATAATCCCTACAAAATGATTGGAGGGTTAAGTTATACTGCTGTCAAGTTGGATTGCGGAAAATAATTATCACAAAAACGACCAAGAAAGTGAGATCTACAACAATATATACAGTGTGTCATTGTGCAGTTACTCAAAAGCGAACAAGCACAAAAGAGATAAAAAAAATGAAAAATAAGACAAGTGTAAACAAACCTGTTGAGCATAACCATTTGCTAATGCACAAAACATGTTTGCTGAAAGCTGTACTCCTTCAGACTTCAAAGCCAGCACACACTCTTCAGCATTCTGAAATCTACCGTATTGCCCATAGATATCAACCAGAACAGCATAAATTGCTCCACTTCTCCAAAGTCCTCTATGCTTCATATTCTCAAAGTTCTTCTTAATCAAATCCCACTTCCCTTCCTCCCCTAAGCGGCTAATAATTGCAACGAAAATCTTAGGATCAGGATATAATCCTTCTTCTTGCATCTGAGTGAAAAATTCTAGAGCCATATCGACATTCCCACTTTTACAATGCCATCGAATTAAGGAATTATATGTCACTTACGTCGGGTTTAATGCCTTCCTTTGCATGTTCCTAAACATTGTTACTGCTTCATTCAACTCACCATATTTCCCAAATGTATCAATAATACTATTGTAAACCCGTCTATCAAGTGGAATTTTTGTCTCTGTCATTTCTCTCATGAGTTCTAATGCTTTCCTCCACAAACCATTATCCCTATATAGACCAATAACTTTGCTATATATATGGGAGTTCAAACTGAACCCCTCTGCCTTCATTTCAGCGATTACGAACCAAGTGTCTTCCAGCCTTCTAGCACCAACATAATATTCAAGAATAAGTTCAAAAGTTTCCTGATTCCTAGCTATCTTTCTTTGATACATTTCGTCGAGCACATTATATGCAAGCCCTAGAAGCCCTTTCCGAAGAAATCCTCTAAGAAGGACATTGTACGCCCTAACTTTAGGCTCAAATCCAGATCTTTTCATCTCTTGGAAAATTGAATCAGCTTCGAGAGTGCGACCGACATTTCCTAGAGACTCGATCAAAATATTATACGACGTAGCATTTGGATGAAACCCTAGAGATTCCATTTGAGCAAGTAACTCCATGCACTTATCAACATTTCCTTCTTTGGAATGCTTACGAATCAAAATATTGTAATTTTCACGAGAAATTTCCTCAGTCACACTTGAGTGCTTCAGAATCGTCAAATTCAAAGTTTTTGCAGCTTTTTGAAATCTTCTATGCTTGCCTCTGGATTCAGATATTTCGCATTTCGTAAAGGTTAGACGAGAGGAGGGAGACAACACGCCATGCATGGTTGGGAAGACAAGATGTGTCTCCATGCCTTAATTGAAGCTCGTCCACTGCTCTGAAGACTTGTGAAGCTTCAAATGTCAATCACAGGATTCCATTTGTAGACAAATGCTCATGCTGGTAAATAGAAGATATTCTGGAGTTTATCCCTGAAAAATTACGTTGAATAAAAACTACCAGGTAAATTGGGGGATATAAAAAGGAATCGGGGGATATTGATTACTTCTCCCAACCCATGGTGTCTGCTAAGGGGTGATTTTTGGGTATGAAAATACTAAAATACCCTTCCCTCAAAATAAAAATTTAAAAACTTAAAATCAAAAAACAAAATCATATCCCCATTTCCATCTCCACTTCTTATTAATCACTTTCAGGGTTAGAACTTTGAAACTCAAATATTCCCCGTTCCCTTTCAAATTCTAAACTCTCCCCACTCTCTTTCAAATTCTCTTCTCCTTTTCTACCGGCTCCTCACTTTGGAAACGATTTTTTTTTTTAATTCGGAAGTGATGAAGATCATGCTGCAAGTGATGAAGACCATGCCGGAATTGATGAAGACCATGCCGGAAACCCAATCCGCATGGTTGGTAACTAACATTCAATGTCAGTAACTAAGTACCGCATGCTCAATAGAAATTTATCAATGCCTCTTAGGTAGTCAAGTGAAAAAAAAATTGAAGTTTCCTGGATACTTTTCATCATGTGCCTAGGCATAGAAATTTAAGCAACATACTATGCCTAAACCTAGGATGCCGACATTCTCGAGAATTAACTACTTGTGCCGGAAGTAGACCGATTAAAAACCCAGAAAAAACTCAAAACGGAATATTTTTTTACATCGCTGGAAGTGATGAAGACCATGCCGGAATTGGTGAAGAACCACGCCGGAAAATGGTGCCGGCATGCTCGATAGAAATCTATCAATGCCGGTAGTCAAGTGAAAAAAACTTGAAGTTTCCTGGATACTTTTCATCATGTTCCCAAGATAGAAATTTAAGCAAAAACCATGCCTAAGTAGTTCCTAGGATGCTCGAAAATCAGATAACTG
Source organism: Papaver armeniacum (assembly GCA_023531295.1). Classification (NCBI taxonomy): domain Eukaryota; kingdom Viridiplantae; phylum Streptophyta; class Magnoliopsida; order Ranunculales; family Papaveraceae; genus Papaver; species Papaver armeniacum. The sequence continues at coordinate 204,529 of JAJJWW010008321.1, read as the reverse complement.
TGCCGGAAGTAGACTGATTTAAAAAAAAATAATTAGATTCTGAAGATCAAAACCAGAAAAAAATCGCGGGGGTGCTACGCCCCCCGGATAGTGGCAAACAATTTATGAAAATTTCCAGCAAATACCTAAGCATGGTTTTTTGGTAGAATTCTATGCCGGTTTATAATTCAAATTGGGGGATATCAGTTTACCGGCATGGTCGTAGTATGAATACCATGTCGGTACCTTGACTACCGGCATGGTATTCATACAACTACCATGCCGGCATCGAGGTTTTTCAGTTGAAAAAATGGCGGGTTTAAAGAAAAATTCTATTTTTCGACATCTTAGCAGCTTTTACTCGTGTGTTGGGGATGCTAGTATGTTGTGCAAGTTTACTTTCTTGTGTTGGTTCTTCAAGAAACTCTCCATACTCGTCAAAATCATCATTTAAGGGTGTTGGCTCAAGAAAGAATTGCAATTGAGAGTTGTTGTCATTAGCTGAAGATTCAAGATATGATCCTTGTTGTAGTTGAGCTAAAGATTCAGCAGCAGCAATCCTCTCTTCACAATCATCCTCCATTTTCCCCCAAAAAAATTTCTCTCTCAAAATATTTTTCCCTCCTTCTACTCTCACCTCACTCACCCAAAAACAAATAAAACACATACTAATCATTTATAAAAAAATCTAAAGATTTTTACTAATTATTATTAACCACTAAACCTGATTAGTGAGGGGTAGATTAGGATTTAAAAAAATACTTAGATAAGGGGTGACCCCGAATTGATATCTGGATCAGTTTTTGTCCTTTTCTTGTATCCCCCAATTCCTTTTTATATCCCCCAATTTCGTGTTCTTTATTTTCTCAAAAGCACTTTCAAAAGTTATTTATGTCAATAATTTTTGAAATTAGTGTTTGGTAAAAAAAAAATCAAAGTGCTTTTTATTGGAAGCACTTCCCAAATTCCTCAATTTTTATAAGCTGGGGAGGATGAGCTTTTAAAAGCTACAAAAGCATAAGCTGTGGCCTCACCTAAATTTAATGATTGATTTATCTTTTTTATCCCTACTTTATTTTATAAATGACAAAAGTTACCCTATATACAATCAATTTTTTTTATTGTTTCTTATATCGCATTCTTTAATTTTTTTTAATTTTTCAAACTATTTTATATACAATTTCATTTAATTTGTTAACAGTATAACTAAAAAATATTAAATATTAAATAATTACTTAATTTTAGTTTCATTTTTTATTTGAAATATATATATATAAGTATTTAAGTTAAATAATTTTTTAACAATCATAATAATAGTGGTAATTAGTATGAATATTAATATTATATAGTAAAATAATTAATTATTTTTAAACCCCATAAAATGAATAAACCTATCATTAGAGATATATCTATTTTTGTCATTTGCTACAACAACTATGGTTGAATCTGCAATTTTACCAAACACACTTTGATTGCTTTTTTAATCAGCTTCAACTTTAATTAATATTTTACCAAACGTCTAACTGCTTTTTTTTTTCACAGCACAACACAGCAACGCACAACAGAAAAGTGCTTTTACAAAAGTTGCAGCAATACCAAACTAAGCCTTATTCTAAGTTAGCTGATTCGACACTAAAAAACACATGGTTTTTTTTTGGGGTAATTTGCTTTTGCCTCCCCTGTAAAGATTGGTAATTTGCATTACTTCCACTGTAAAGATTGGTAACTTGTATTACCTCTCCTACAAAAAACCACGTGTAAGTTTGTGATGAATCAACTAACTTGGAATAGACGAAATTATTGACGAGAGGAGGCTTTGCTAATTTTATTTTTGTTGGAGAGGTAATGCAAATTACCGATATTTACAGGGGAGGTAACGCAAATTACCCCAAAAACTATGCATCATTAATGTTTACGGCACCACAAACTCTTTCTCGTACACCTACTTTATAAATAAAAGCGTTGTGCATGATGCCTACAAGCCTACAAAAAATTACAAAAACCACGGGGTATATGATTTATGTAATCTATGGACAAAAGTCGGTCACACCCAAAATTATGACTCACACCTCCACGGGATCATATCGTAGCTTGACACACGAAAATCTTAAAATTTACGCTTGATTAATCTAGCACACGTAATGAGACATGAGAAATAGAATAACTATGACAGAAACATGCTAAAATAAATTCTTGTACTTGATGGTCGTAAACCTGAAACAACTCTTTACCCATGCAAGACTATAATTTGCATTCTCAATAAAATTCCAATTTTTTTTTTGATGAAAACAAGAAATATATTACTCAAGAAATATAGTACAACATGTTCAAAATCTCATTTTTATCAAAAACATTGGAAATAACACTATATTTTAAAACCATGTGCTGAATGTGAGAGAACCTGTGTCGAAGATGCTTTACTCTAGCTTCTTTTGCTATGTGGTCCGCTGCAGAGTTATATTTCCTGTTTATATACTTTACCTGGGCTTGCGGAAGTTCCTTCAGAATTGAAATCACTTCTTGTATGGTGTTATCCGCAGTCCACGGAGAGTCTTTGCAAGACTTGTTGATCGTCTCCGCCAAAGTTTTGCAGTCCGTTACTATTGAGACAGTGGACAATATATTTTTACTTAACCATGAAGATGCCTTTAGTAAAGCTTTTGATTCTGCATGAAAGGCTGAGGAGGCCCACTCTGAACTAGCTTCAGTATACATATTTTCCACAGAGTAAAGTAAAAAAGTATATCCCATGGTTGAATCTTCTTTTTTGAAAACCGCATCAATAAATATTATCCAATCCGAATATACGTCAGACCATTTCTCTTTGGGGTTATTTCTTCTTTCTATCTTCATTAAGTTTTGGAGCCTTGCCTGAGTATTCTGGTTTAGAAATTTCTTGATTTGCTCTATAAGGTGAATGGGGTTCAAAATTATTTTCTCAAAAACGACCAAACATCTGTGCTTCCAAATGAACCAGGATATAGTAGCTATTTTATCCGATAGTTGATTGAAATCTTGGTCCGTGATCCACTCTTTTATCCAATTTTCTATAGAATCCGAAGTAATTCTAGCGGTCACCGCTTCTAGAGAGAGACCAAACCAAATTGCTCTTGCAAAGGGGTAAAAGCGAAAAAGATGTTGTTCTGATTCTTGCTCTTGGGAATTACACATAGGACACTCTGTGTTTATGTCAGAATTATGCGCCTCAAGTCTTGAGTTAGTTGGAAGTGCTTTTTGAGCTAATTTCCAGACGAATAATTTTATTCTTGGGTTTACTTGGATTTTCCATATTTTTTGCCAGAGAAAAGAGGTTAATGAATTACTCTCCTGATCTTGGTTTATGAGAAATTTATAAACATTTTTTGCCGAAAAGGTTCCTGAAGGATGATGTTGCCATCTAACTTTGTCTTGTTCCTGTCTTTTTGGAGTAATAGTTAGGATTTTCGCTTTTTTTTCTGGATCAAAATAAGTATCAAGGTTTTCTTGATCCCATGTATCCTCGGGAGTGATCAACTCATATACCCTCCGTGGAACCGGCTCTTGAACATTAATGGGCTTCTGAATGATATATGTGCTAGGAACCCATTTGTCTTCCCAAATTTTTGTGGAAGCTCCATTTTTTACTTGCCAGATAAAATTTCCTTTAATGATATCCGAACCTTTTTTTATACTAGTCCAAATCCAAGATAATTTGGAAGATCTAGAGAATTCCAGAGGATGAGATTTTGGGAAATATTTAGCTTTGAGAAGTTGAGCCCAAAGTTGATCTTGCTCTGAGATGAGACGACAAGCTAGTTTAGTAAATAGAGATATGTTAAACTGGTGTGGATTCTTAATTCCAATACCTCCTTGGGAAATAGGCTTGCGATGATGCCGGCCCAAGCCCTAATATATCCTCATTTGCTTTTGGTCTTGTCTTTTTTCCACCAGAAATCTCTTTGGATTTTGTCCATCTGATCTAGCATTTCTTTAGGAAGAGCTAGCACTTGCATTTGGTAAATTGGATAACTGTTAGAGCATTGCTTTGTTGAACCCACTAGCGTTGGTATGTCAAGCTAGTTTTCAAATTTAGTTGCCAAAACGCATTCTTGATTTAGTATACTATAGATAGTTTCAGACTAGATTAGGTCTAAGAAGAGCTATTCTTTAAGGATGAAGACTGAAGATTACAAGAAGACATCAACAAGGACTTCATCAACAAAGGTATGTGATGATTGATTTCATTTTTATTCTTGATCAATTCTACCTTTCTAATCTATCGAAACAAATGCTCACTCTATGGAACAATTCGTATGACGGTTAATATACATTTATGTATATATACTTGAGGTTATTTGAGCCACGACTTTTGTGAAAATAACCTTTATCCTTGGAAAGGTTCTCATGTTATAGTGAATGAGCTTACGAATTCAACGAGCCAAGAATCACTCAATTCCGAGTTATAACGATGGAGTTATGAGTGATTTATTAAAGTAACAATTATAAGTGTTGTTGTAATTGTTACAGTTCGTTAGTGTACGTGTGGAAGAAGGTGGAGTCCCCTTAACCATATTAGGGGTGCCTTTAGCAGACGCCTTTGGGGATGCCCTGGGGTGCAAATAACGATGGGTTACCCCTTATCATCTGGGTGCCCCTTATCCATTTGAGGGGTCCGAATAGCACGCGTCCTCCGGGTGCGCAAATTCCACTTTTTGAGCCAATTTCCCGCACAAGTGTATTTCTCCAAAAACACCTACAAAGACACAAAAAAGCCATAATAAATACAAAATCGAGCACTAACAAAATATACAATTGAGATTAAATCAGACACAAAAATGTGTCTATCAGTTAGTAGGAAACAATCCATGGACTGCTTGTAACGGTTCACGGACTTGGGCCCAATTACGTGACTAAAAGGCATTTTTGGTCAAGTTGGTGATGTTTCCTTATCTAGGCAAGATATATTTGATTACCATATTATAGTGTTTGTGATAACTTTAAATTCCTGCCTAAGTTGAAATGTGATTTATTCACATAAATACAATATTTATTTGCTAATTAATTATTTATTTAATTATTTTGGCAAGAGTTGTAACTTAGGAAAGACTCCCAAAATTAGGAGAGTCTTGAAAAAGGAAAATATCTTTGCTTAGTTTTCAAGCTATGTTTCACTATAAATAAGGGTTCGTGAGTGCAACACGTTTTTCATCCCCTTTGGAAAATTGGTGTAAGCTCATAAGGTTGTTTTCCATGTCTTCTGTTCTTCATGAACAAGAGTGAGATAAAAGTCTTTGTATTGGGGATCACAAAGCCGAGTTGGATTAATCTTCGTGATTGATTATACAACTTGTAATCTAGGTTTTTCACCTCTTGTCTATTCTAAGGTTTTCTCTTCTGATATAAAACCATTCAAGAGTTGTTGATCATAAACCCTAGGTTTTGATAAATTTCAGTTTCCGATCATGTACCAACACTTGTTAGTCGAAATCGGAAGCTAGAAAGAAAACTTCGATTAAGGCACCTCGTAAAAATCCTTAAGAAGTTTTAAACAAGATATCTCTAGATTTATTCTAGTTGTTCTTGTTGTAGAATAATTAGGGTTCTCTTCCTTTATTGAAGAGTATAATAATCCCTAATCTACAAGTTTGTTTTGATATTACTTTTACCTAGTAATTGTTTTTATCAAAATAAACACAAGATTTCCAAAACCTTGATTCACATCTAAAGGGAAATCAAACCGGTGTTTTGTGCAAACAAAATATCGAATCGTATCAATCGTGTTGTTGTATCTTCTAAAGAGAGCCTTGGGTTCTGCTAGAAGATTAACGAGAAGAATTCCTAAAGACAATCGGTTTTGTGTCAAGAATTTATTACATCTAGTCCGAATAGGTAGTAGGAAATTGGTGTAACAGCTTATAATCAGTGTGTGTTTATTCTGGACTAGGTCCCGGGGTTTTTCTGCATTTGCGGTTTCCTCGTTAACAAAATTTATAGTGTTTGTGTTTTTTTTTCCGCGTTATATTTTATATAATTGAAATAATACATGTTGTACCTTAATCAATCATAATTGTTAAATCCGACCTTGTTTGTTGGATAAGACTTGATTGATCTTGAACACTTGATTTTGTTATTTTCACATTGTTAGACCAGTCCGGACTAACCCTGTTTCAAGTGGACACCATGTTGAAATATTCCTTTAGTGATTGTTGCTTAAAGAGGTTTATACACGGTATATATTGAATAGGTTGTGATTAACACAAAAGATTTTGGTTCAAGAACTTCACACTAAAATCAGGTTTACGGACTTACTTCTGTTTAACCATTGATTGTGTTGAGTAAGAGATAAACTCTTTAGTATTATTATTTGATTGATTTTTTCCTTTCGTAATATTATTAAGGTTTATTCCATACATATTGCTAAGCGAAATATTGGGTGTGGTTGTTAGACCCCCGCTTTTTCAATAACCTTGAAGAATGGATTTTATTAGAACTGTTCTGCCAGCTTGAGAGAGCAATTTAGATTTCCAGCCTTGAAGTGTGGCATAGTATTTTTGTAAAAAAGGTTCTAAATTTTCTTTTCTATTTTTTTCAAATAAAAGAGGAGTTCCCAGGTATCTATTATTTTTTGTCATTAAAGGAACTTTTAGAATTCTCGCAATGATTTTCCCATGTTTTGGATGAATTCTAGGACCGAAGTAGATATCCGATTTCTGTAGGTTGACCATCTGTCTCGTTATCTCCCCAAATCTTGATAATATGTCTAATAAGTTTTTTGCCTCACCTAGATTAGCTTTTGTGAATAAAAAACAGTCATCTACGAAAAAAAGATGAGAGATGTTCGGGGCATCTTTATTTATTTTAAGGCCCAAAATTTTCTTTTCAGAAACTGCTTTTTCTAGGAGTCTAGAAAGAATCTCCATGCAAATTAAAAATAAGTATGGTGAAAGTGGGTCACCCTGTCTTAGACCTCTGGAAGTGGTGAATTTCGGACCCGGGGAACCATTTAGGAGGATAGAAAAAGAGGTGGTTGAAAAGCTCATCTTTTTTAACATGTACAAATACTTCGGAGGTTCTCATTAATATTATCCCGTCTCATTGTGAAAAAAATTTAGATCACAACATCACCAAATCAAAGATGTATTATCATATAAGAATAAATCATTTCTTAATTTTATTTGCATTGTTGATATTCGTAAAAAGTTCTTATGAGTTGCAACGTTTTTCCATGTTTTCCTTCCCTAACCTTCTTCCTCCATAACCTGCCCTAGGTAGGTGAACAGAAATATGCACAGACAGTGGGCGTACGAAGGAAACGTGTGTTATTAAGGATATTTAGGTCAGAGTCAACTATATTTACTGGAGCGGCCTAGTTAGCGAATTGACTACAGTTTTTGCTCTCCTCAGATCACATTTTGCTCTCCCTTTAATAAAAATCTCACTGAATTGCTAACCAGGCTTTAATATTCTCTGTTAGTCCTCAAAAATAACCAACATATATAAATCTTGTAATGTTCGAGGAGAATTACGGATGAAACATAGAAATATAAGAGGAAGGAGAAGAAAAATATTATTAAGAGAGTAGTTTAGAATCATTACATAGTTTCCCTTATATACAACCTTAGGAATCTAGTTGGACCGCACATACATGGGCCATAGGCCCTGTAACACTTCCCCTTGTGCGGTTCAATAACAAAACTTTATACATATTGCTTTACATATAGTTCTTCAAATGTCGTTCTCCTTGATGACTTGTGCCGGAGTCCATTGCCTCATTAAAACCTTGACAAGGAAAAACTCAGTGGGACAAAACCTTGACGAAGGGAAAAGAGTACAACGTGGAAGATGCAAGTAAAGGTGATCTGTTGCAGATCACCTTTACTTTGCTTTGTTGAAGTTGACTAGTTGCTTCACAACTCCTAAGGCAGAAAATCCTCGTGGGAAAGACAATAGCCTTAGCTGGGAAATTACATTCCCGGTGTTTGTTGTTGTCTCATTGAAAACCTTACCGAGTAACAAAACCCTGTGGGGAAAAGTAACCCCGGTGAAGGAAAATAGTTTAACACACCATTAAATGCTCCACCTGATGTCAAACAATTTTCGTTGTCTAATGCAATCAAAAGGAGTTTATCACACTTTACTTTGGTGACTTGAACGTTTATAAAACCCTGTTGTTGATTCTGGAAGTTACGTTGCTTAACAGACTATCGCATTTCATTTCTTTGATTCAGATATTTTCAGTAATATCAACACGATCTTTATGTCTTCAATGTTCAACATAATTGATGTTTTTAGTGTTTTCGCTAAAAACCTTGTCGAGTAACAAAACCCTTTGGGAAAAACTATTCTCGATCGAAGGGAAAAAGTGTACAACATAAATTCAATTTCGAAGTAAAATATGTCGACATCATATCCTTGGATCCTCCCCACGATGTCGGCATCTCCCCCCGATTACTTTCGAGTTGTTCCAGACAGTTCCTTTAGTCGTGTATTTTTCGAAACTGGATATTGGTAATGACTTAGAAAATAATCTACCATATATACTGATTACTTTCGTTGGAGAAGAGATTATTGTTCCTTCATAATCAACAAATTTTGGATTGCACTTTCATTAACATTCCTTTTAATGTCTTTGTAGGGATAAAACAAATTTATGTCAATGGTTACTTTTAAGTACATATTTACATTCACTATACCATTCCAATGACGTTGTGTTGGCGCTGAGCTATGTCTAGCTAACAAGTTCCCCGAGGATGTAAAATTTAATTGAGTACATTATTATACTAAGTACAACAATGCGTCTATTATACTTAGATATGGGAATTTCATCTCCCATCAAATCTTCGTCATATTCCTTTGGACGAAATGGTTACTTACTTACATTTGAACCTCGACTAATCATGGGAGTGCTATCAGGATGCATGTCTTTGTTGAATTCCTGACAACTTTAGACATATGCAAACTGGTGGATTAATATACCACAAGCTCAGTATTCGATCGATCTTTCCCTAGATTTTTCATCTCAAATTCGGATTTTAAATAGCTTTTAAGGTCTCTTATTACATCAAGAGTACACATCATGTTTGTACCATCAACATAAATAGACACAATTCCAAATCAGGAACTTTCTTATGAATATGCAAGGAAAAATAACTTACTTGTCTATCCCTTCCAAATCAAGTAGCCACTTAGATGGGTATACCACATCCGTCGGATTGCTTGAATATATAAGTGAGCGTTCTATCTAAATGTAAACGAACTATGTGGTTTAGAGTCATTTGATTTGGGCAACAAAAGTCTATCAAGTACTTTTGTAAATATCTTCTATCTCTTGATTCTTTCAGAGATACGTAACAACCACATACATATGCTGCATTTCAAGTCCTTTTGAAATTACCAAGCTAATTAAGTAGCGGAACTCTATAACGTTCATTACAAGAGAACAATTCCAGGGCTTTGTGAGAAACCTCGCGCCACAAGGCAAGTATTTGTACTTTAAGACTACTTTCTTCTCATTATGCTTTATGAAAAATTAATTATGTATGTCCAATAGGCTTTACACTTGGTTGGTTAGCACTACCACACCAAATACCCATATATTTGCCAAAGAACTAAGTTCTACCTGGATTGTGTAGGCAAAATATGCTATTTATTTGAAATTAATCAAAATAAAGCATGGTTCGATCTCATTGTGCTCTACTTCTGGAGCAACTATTTATGGATTATATCATCACTGTGCACGCATGATCCTTCCATTGACTCATGTGCATTCTCATAATCTGTCAGGATTTCATTGTTCTCTAGAATTTAAAACTTCGGAGCATCCTTCAGTATTGATTCATGGACATAATCAGAGACAATCAAATGAGATGATTTCATTAATGATACAAATTAGGTTGTGCCTTACTCATCTACTTCCTTTCTAGGTGAGCATTGATCGAACCTGGTGGTCTCTCCATCTTCCTTTATGGAGCCACGGCCTCAACTACATTTCCACCAAGTGTAGTTGCAACACCTAAGTCTATGGTGTACCCCATACCGACGATTTCTAACCTTGCAGGAGTATTTGCAGCTGGTATGTGTGATCTTGTCACTTTAGCGACATCAGTGTACATTCTGAAAATTGATTATTCTTTGTCACTTCACATTTACATTTGTGGAGTACAAGAATCAATATGAGAAACAGTGGGAACACACCACGACAATTCATTTCGTTCCCTTAGAAAATACTTTTTCTTATCTCCCCCTAACGACGGGAAGACTGTCTCATTAAAGTGATAACCTGCAAATCTAGCAGTAACAGATCTCCTGCCAAAGGTTTTAAAATGCGGATAATTGTTGAGAGTAAATATCCAAAAAAATTACTTAATCATTTTCGTGACCCATCATAGTACGATGTGGACTCGTAATGGCACATATATAGTTCAACCAAAAATGCGTAAGAACACAAATGTCGTTTAAATTCGATTTACTAAATCGGTACGCAGAAAAGGTTGACTAATATTGGGTTCTAAAACGAATTAAATAAAGATGCGCGTAATATTTCATATCCCCAAAGCAATAAAAGGTAGGTTGGTATGCATAACCTATTCCTTAGACACCATCTCAGAATCGATGAGTGCCAAATAGTGCATATTTATACACCTTTTATTGGCATTTTACTCATCTTTTGCGCTAAGAAATCGATATTATCCCATATTCTCGTGTTTTCTTTGTTTTCAAGAATAAATATTTGTATTAATTAATTTTGTGTTTTTAGGTAATAAATAAAGCTCTGGAGAATTTGAGGAGCCAAAGAGCGAAGAATTGGAGTCGAGCATCTATGGAGCAGAAAGCCAAAGCCCGCGCGCAATGAGTTGCAACCCAACAAGTAGCAACTCATCTACAAGACATGGGCTTGAGCTAGTCCCGACCACACCCGATCCGAGCTCCGTCCACTCCAAGCCGTCGAAATTTCGATCTTCTACATCCTACGGTCGCTGCTCCCACTAGCATCGATGTTCGATACTCCGCTCAACACCAGATCATACCAAAACCGCTTACCATCCTCGGCTGTTCGTATCTCCATCGCCTCCATCCTACGCTCGCTAGGCCCTTCTCATCAAACCCCCACAGTCCGCTCAACAATGAAATGACCCTACCCTATACCCCCAATCGAGCGAGACCATTCCCCTTCCATCTTTCTCTTTCTTCTCTTCTCTCCCGTCTCCATCAGTTGCAGAGAGAGCTCTGCTCCTCTCCTTCCTTTCCCCTGTCACAGCCACCTTCACCATCACCCTATCTCACCAACAACCCCATCAGTAGTACCGCACCAGTTCTCTAGGTCTAGTCATCTCAATCATAGCTTCTCTCAAAACCCTAGAAGCTAGGTTTGAGATAACTAGAACTAGGGTTTCACCACAGTCGAAGCAAGGGAGTTGTTGAAGCTGAATTGACAAGAGCAGAGGCGATTCAGAGAGAGTAGAGGGTATGGGTTGTTTTACTTTGTTGTTTTTAAAATAAATTAGGGTTTTGAGTTTTTGATGATTGCATGTATAAATAGCAAGAGGGGTTTGTGTAGAAAATTATGCCCTGGACTAGCCGATTACTTCACTTAGGTTTTATTTTGTGCTTTAATTGTTTTGTATCATGTTTTAGTTCAAATTGCTAGGGTTCGATGAAACCCATAATCTATTGCTAATGTTGGTTTATATTTTGTTAATTGTTCTTGATTGTGCTTTAATGCTTAGGATACATTTAATCTTAACACCTCGGTATACGCCTTTCCAAAGGTATGTCAAGCATCCACCGTAGTCGACTATTTCCATGTTGTGTGTGTTGCAATTCATACCTCATTGCTTGTGATTGATCCTCAGACTAGTTGTGCCCCGAGAAGACAACTAGTACTTGGGAGAGATACCCTAATTGCGATTAGATATCCATCTTAGGATAAGTTTGATCACCTGAGTAATGAAACTGATTTGTGATTAGCTGTACTTTGACAAGACAGTTAATACTAGGAATTAGTTGATTGCCTTAGCTGATAGTAAGCTATCCATTGAGACCCTGGATGAATGGCAGACTTGCCATTATAAGGGACGAGAACATGATCAAAGTTGAACTGACTTAGCTGAGATTGGGTGGTGGATTCGACACCTAGTATCTCTATCTCGTTTTACTTCTTTGCCTTAGCTTAGAGTCACCACACTACTACTCACCTAGCTTCACAAACACTTTGTTACCTTGTCACTACACCATATCGCCTGAAACTCGCCTTAGAAAGCCCTTAGATCACACATCGAGCACCACAAGTCTCGTGGTTCGACCCGCACTTGCTCGACCCTACAACCAAGACACCGTGCACTTGCGGTATAACCCGTAGGCCATAATTTACCCATCTTCGAGGCCTACCAAGTTTTTGGCGCCGTTGCCGGGGACTTGGCGTGTGCTTTCTTAACTTCTTTTGGCTTGTTTAAACTGTCTTCCAATCCATCCCTGTATATACTTGCACTTGTCGTGTTAATCATTGTCTTTCAATATTCCCCGTATATATGTGTTAGACTTTGTCTTATTTCCATGCCATTTTAGGGCCGTAACTTAGCATCTGCTCGTAACATAACTTGTCGCGGTGCATTGTAGCCTTGCATTGTAGTATAACTCAGTTTATATCCTTCTTAGCTGTAGCATATTTGCATCTGTAACTTAGTGCACATCTGCATCTGCATCTTGCTCCATTGCTTTGCACATCTGCATCTGTAATGGGGTCGCTTCTCATACATTGCACTTTCAAATTCGGTTGTGTTGTGCATTTGTGCATCTTTACATCTGTTGAGCTGTGCAAAATAGAAAACTTAACTCTCATTTTGAGCCAGCAGGTGCCTGAGCTTGCTGTTGTGTTTGCTGATCTGTTGAGCTTGCTGTTGTGCTGCTATGCTTGTGTGCGACTTGAAAGGTGAGTGGTGCCTTATGCTAGTCTGTGCTTACCTGTGCTGATAAGCCAGTAAATTTGTGTGAGACCTTGTGGTTCTGTGCTGACAAAGCCTTGCCTTGCATAACTTCAATCTGCTCTGTACTCACCCACCCCACGGCGTGAGGTCGTGTTACAACGTGGATAGCCAAATCCAACACAAACCCTGAGCATAACCATCCGCCCTGAGCTCCAGCCCCTGAAGCTGTTGAGCCTCAGGGCATACCTGCGAGCCACCACTGTTTTTACCCTGTGAAAACCGAGTTATTGTGTGGCCTGAGCATTTTGGTGTGCACTGAACTACCCTGAATCTGTGTGTTGAGCCATTGTCTGCCTTGTGCTGGGTACAATCCCTGAGCTATCTGAGAACCCTTTTGAAATTGCTGTTTTTGGTCTATGCTTGAAATTGTGAAATCTTTGCTGTATGATCAGCTGAAGCCCTCAACCTGGGCTGAACATAACTTAGAGCCCACACCCCAATCCGAGGCCCGGCGTGCCTTCAACTAGGTCGAACCCACATAACCCACACCGCCGGGCTTTGCACTTAACCATCAGCCCCACAACCTCTGGCCGCCGGGTCAATCCGCACACAACCCCAAGCTTTGTACATGGTTCTACACAACCACTTGGGCTTACACCAAACCAAGCCCAACTCAACCTAACTGGCCGCCACAATCAATCCACCTCTGGGCTTAACAATTTCAAATAGCAACTGGGCTGAACATTCCCAACAGAACCAAACTTTCCCACCAAAACCAAACTTTCCCAACAAAACCAAATGAAACCCAATAAACCAAACCAATCCCACCAAAACCAAATTAGATTGTGAGTTCAATTTGAGAGCTAGACCATGTCAGGATTTTGGTCTGCATCTGGGGATGGAACAAATAAATCCCTTAGAGAGCTTGCTTACGGGCACCTTTCACAGGATGAACACCCCACATACCATAGTGACTTTAGGGAACTTTATGGGCCTTCTCAGGGCCCCGACCTCACATACACTAATCATTATGATCATATACATCATCCACCACAAAGTTGAAAATGAACAATTTTCTCATACCCGATCATCACTTTTAGATCAATTAGAAGCTCAACTATCCGCTTTAAAAGGCAATCGCTTTAGAAAGGCAATCTGTCGAATCTAGTTTTTCTAGGCAATATGAAATGCATGCTTGCACCTTATGTGGTGGCTTAGACCACCCGCCGCGAGTATTGTTATATTTTGCATGCTTTTAGACAAAGTCTAGGAAAACCATGATAATCCAATGTACGAAGTGTCTAGAAGTGACTATTGGGACCATAATCAACCCGCACACATGCATCATTCACCACAAGTGGGGAGATGAACAATTTGATACTCCCCAACTCCTAGTTTGCAATCAATAATGGAAACACTCATGGAGCAAAATGCTATACTTGAGTTGAATGCAATGCATGATCATCCATATAGCAATATATCTGAATTTCCATTCTCTAGTGAACCACATGCACAACCATACAATGAATATCCATATGAGGAATGCATACCCACTAGTGAAAACTCTCCTTTCATGGAACAACATAATGAAATTCTAGAATTGAATCAAAACCTTGAGCAAAGGTTTGAGAGTTTAGAACTCAAATTGAGTCAAATCTGTAATGCACTAAATGAGGAGAGGGAGGAATTTCAGGGTGAAATGAATGTTAGTCCTAATGAATTGCATGTTGAAAGTCCTACTCATGTAACTAATATTGAATATGAGCCTCACTTTAGAAATAAATGAGTGGACTAGAAATACTACAATTTTGAATCGGAAAGGCATTTGTGCTATGATGATGATGATGATGAATATGATATGTTAGAAGAGCATGTGTATTTTGAAAATGTAGTAAAATATTTAGGTTCGTAGACATTAAGTGTCTCTTCTTGAACCCCATGAATGATGCTTCTTCTAATATTCATATATGTGATGATGATGTGGAACCCGTGCAATTATCCTGTGAAAATGAACATGATTTACCCTCTTTTGACTTTAGGAAAGTGTGTGATGGTACAAATGATTTTAAAAATGAAAACAACCTAGATGTACCTAACCTCTCTCCTGAGTCACAAATTGAAACTCTTCCACCAAACCTAGGTATAGTCTGTCACAAAATTGCGAAACCAACTTTTCTAAAAATGCCTAACTTAGGCTTAGAGCTTTGTGCTTCCCAAGTCCTCTTGGACTATTTTGCATCAAAGTATAACACTTTTAAAGAGCCACAGTTGGAATGCGTATATCTGCCTGTTATTAGTAAAACTCATTTTGAGTTAGACCTTTTGCATGATGTACCTTTAAAATTGCAAGACTTTGTGCTTTCAAACACACCCGTTCACAAGTTTAGGTTTGGGGGAAACTCATTCCCATTTGCAGTCTTACTTGCACTCTCATTTTATTTTTGTGTAAGGCTGTTAATGTGTGTACATATTTTCAGTCTTATTTGTAAGGCTGTTAATGTGTGTAAGGTCATAATTTGCAGTCTTATTGTTGGTTTATGGTGCATTTTCATTGTATATATCCAGTAGGACTTGTTAAATTTTTCTTTTCTTGATTCGGTTGAGTCTTCTTGCACATATATTATGCTAATCCGATATGATCTCCGTTGAGAATATTGGATTCTAGCCTTGACGAATGAAGCTCAACCTTGCTCTTGCCGACATCCGGTAATCTCTTCCCTTTTTATCTTATCAGCATAGTTCTCGTGGTACGTGTGTAAGATCGTAATATCGCAACAAACAAGGTTCGCGGGATTGATAAACGACAGCATCGCGAAGGAGTCGCAGGAGCTAAAATAAACAACGCAATGAATAACGATAGGCAAAACATAAAGAAGACGTGAGACCTGGCGAGGGTTAAGAAGTGTCGCGAGAGCGAATATTTGTGCATCTGCGACACTTCGCGGGACATTCCCGAAAATAAAGGATAGCTTAGCTGTCATCCACTATGTATTACCCTATATAAAGGGCTGAGTGAATCTGTGGGAGGGAGAGATCTTTTGGAATTGTTAAGCAAGTCAATAGGAGAGAGAAAGTTTAAGAGTGTTTTAATTTCTAAGTGTAATTCTATTATCCTGTGTAAACATTTCATGGACTCAATCAATAAATATTCTTGATCTTACATCTTTCAATGGATTAATTAAGCAAAATTGAGTGAGGGGTGTAGTGTGGGATTTCCCGCAACTACATATGCGCTAGAAACAGGGACTGAGCGAGAGATTGACGTAGAAATTGGAAAGAATTTGGATTAACAGAGAAAAGATTTGGATAAGATACTCAAGAATTCATTGGAAAAGAAAATGGCTAGAAGAAGAAATGTACAAGGGAAACCAACGATTGTAAGAAGAAGTGGGAGACTTGGCTTTGGAGAAAGGAGGAATGAAGCGGGAGAATCGTCAAGGATGAATATGAGAAATGATGGAGAAGATCAAAATCGCCCACCGATCTCCCCAGCAAACGCGGTGTGGATTATGATAGAGTAAGTGTGCATACTTGGAGGTCTGATTCGAAGACGAGAGGGAAGAGGAGCAAAATGGTGAACAATGGACAAGGAGGAGGCGAGCAAGGGATGAATGAAGAAATGAATCCGAAAACGAAGAAATGGCGTTATTAGAAAGATTGAGACAAACAATACACGAAGAGAGACGACTAGAGGCGAGAGGAACGAGCAAACCTGACAAGACAGAATCATGAATTAAGGATGGAAAATATGAGATTACAAAATAGGAGATCAAGAAGTGGCGTGAGATCAAGTTCAAGATCGAATAGGGAAGAAAGAAGGAGAGTTTTACCAACAGAAAGTACCGAGGAAGAAAACCAACAAGAAACACAAAATCCAAGCACAGAGCATGGCGAGAGAAGAGGGGAAATGGAAGATCGTTATGTTCCTCAGCCCGAAAATCTTCAAAATGAGCGGAATAGGGAAAATCAAGGAAACATGCAACTCCAAGGGCCGAACGACCCAGCTGCTGAAGGGAGAATAATCTTGCACGGGAGAGAAGAATTGAGAAGAAACCGAGAGATCGAGGATGACATTGAGAGACACTACATTGAACAAGCGCGGCTAGCTCGCGAGAGAGAAAGAATAAGAGCAGAAATGGAAAATCAAGAGATGGAAGAGGCAATCCGTCAGAATAACCATGACAACCGCGAAAGAAGGAGGGAACAAAATCGTACCAATAGAAATATTAACGAAGAATATGAGAGGGTGCGAGATGAGAGTTGAGAGACATCCAAGAAGAGAGAACAACCGATATAATGGCGTGCGAATTGATGAAAGAAATGAAGAAGAGCGTCGCGAGGGAAAGAAGAGGAGAAAATAACGAGCGGGAAGGTCAAAATAGGCACGAGCGAAGAAAGAGAGAGAGCGAGCTAAAAAGTCCAAGTAGAATCAAATTACGAGGCAAATGAACAAATCTTAAGAGAACTGGTCGAAATGAGAGGATTACCGAATAGTAGAAGGGAAGGAGGAAGGAAACAATTAGACGGCCATCGCGCAGGCCGCGAAGAATCCCTTCACGCTAGAAGTGCGGATGGGAGGAATACCTCCTAAGTGCAATCTACCCGCATTAACCAACATCTTTGATGGAACAACCTCATGCGGTACAACATATCAAGGCTTATATGAGATGTATGTTACAAATGGGAGAATCATGATGCTATACTATGCAAATATTTCGCATCGAGCCTAATAGGAGAAGCACTAAAATGGTTTGAAGGTCTCGCCAAGGAACACAATCACATCATTTAACCATTTAAAAGCCACATTCTTGGGAGCATACATAAGTAACAACTCTTCGCGACCGGGTATTGAAGATGTATTCGGGTTGAAACAAAGGGTTGGCGAGAGCCTAAGGCGCTTGACAATAAGATGGAGGACCATGTGTAGCGAAATGGCGGACGGGTTGAGGAAAGATATCTCATCCTCTCATTTGTGAATGCTCTCTTCGCGACTAACTTGTTATACATTCAAATTTTTAGAATCAAAAATACAATCACGATGGCGGAACTACGAGAGTTACAGAAGAATATATTGCCTTAGAAGAAAGACAGAATGAAATGAATTCTTATCCAAATCGCGAACACAAGCTCGATCGTGCGAACGCAAGCTTGTTGCCTCAATTCATAAATACAAGGGCGAGTACTTCGCAAGGACAAAGAAACAAGGAAAGCCGATGAGGAACAAGGGAAGATAGTAGCCATGGGAAGCCACGATCAAGAAGAATTTGAACGAGAAAGGAACTATTACAACCGTAATAAAGAATAATAAGATTCAGAGGCTAGATCATGTGCAAGAAACTTACGGTGGACGAAGGCAAAATAACCGTGGAGGGCGGAGAAGTCGCAGAATAGTATGGGAAGAGATTAAGATGCCTCCACCGAACGCTAGTGTGGAAAAGATCCGGGAAGCTATACTTGTGATGGAAAATGTCCCAAAGACCTTGGAACGTGGGAATGGAACCACCGCCGGGCGATAGAAGTCATGAGTTTTGTTCTTACCATCGCTTCCATGGGCATCAAACAAACGATTGTAGAAACATAAAGAGAATTATTCTCGGGATGATTGATCGGGGGAAGTCGAATCACTTTCTAAAGGGAGAAGAAAACAGCCGTACATTACCACCACCACCACCAGAGATGCACAGAACAGTGTCAGCGAAAGGAAAGGAAACATTTGTTATAGAAGTTGGAACAAAAGCTAGAAATTTGAACTGCAACTCTATCGTCCACTCCTATCGCACAATCGAAGATTTCCATGACAACGTGCTCAGTAGAGTCTTTGCGAGAGATGCTAATGATAAAGAAATAATGAGTCTCAAGTAGAACGACGATTAGAAAAGTGGCAAATTTGAAGACTATTTCTTTCTCTGCGGATGAAGTGCCAAAAGGAAGAGAAACACATGATAGCCCGTTGGTTGTGAAACTAGAGATTAACCCGAAACTAGTTGATGGAGAAGATGATGAGGCGTGCTTGTTTGGCGATCAACCGAATTCTAATCGACACCTAAGTTCGGTGAATATTCTCTTCTATCATACTTACAAGACGATGGGAGGAAAAGATGAGGATTTGATCCCCTCGACATACAAGATATATGGCTTTAATGGCACCGCAAACAAACCAAAGGGAGAGGTTCACATGAGAATACCTCTACAAGGATTATCAACCGATATTTTATTCGTGTGGTTGACGTGGAATCTCCATATAATGCGTTGATTGGGAGGCCATGGCTTCATGAAATCTTGGGAGTCGCATCAACATATCATCAATGTATAAAATTTCCACATCCAAATGGCATTGGTATCATACAGGGAGATTGGAAGGAGTCGCAACAATGTCATGAGGTCGATGTAGAAATCTGCGAAGAAAGAAATACCAAAAGAAAAGGTTGGAAGCAACATGTGAGAGATGAGCAGAGAAAGGAAAAATTGATGGTGGATGCTATAGAAGTAAGGACTGAACATACCTCGCGAGGTGAATACCTAGAGATAGGCGAATACTATGATAATAAAGGAGCAAAAGATATGAGGAACAAAAGGCATAAGAAGTGAATAATCAACAAAAACAAGAGAAAAAGCAGCAATTGAAGTAATGATGTGCGAGAATCTCGCAAATAAGAGTATATGGGAATTCGGTTAAGAAAGAAAAATGAAAATACAACAAATGAAACAGAATTGTGCGAATACTTTGTAAACAAATGTCAAAATAATGAAACATGAATGATTGAATAATTTAACAAATATGAATGAGTAAAAGAATGGGACGAACCTTTATGGCGTACACCCTAGTTCGCGAATAACATTTCGTAAGAGGCAAATGTAAGACCTAAAGTGCGTCATATAAGGGGGTATCTCTCAACATGGCTCAAGGGGAAGGTTACACCGCTCCTGAAGCCTGAGTCATGAAAATTTGGGGCCCATGAAAGCCTATCCGGGAGAGGTACCTTGGATTCCCAACTATATATATAAGGTTATACCCTGGTTGGGCGACCGAGGGTCTCTTCCAAGGAGTCAGTGTATGCTCAAGGCGCCGAGGTACACGGTTGAGCGAGTGCCCGGATGGATGAACCTACCCCGGCCATTCTTGGCAAGTCTTGGCATATGTTGCACTCGCCCAAGAAAACTCCACTTAGGGTGCAGTCTCGTAACCATAAACCATATAGGTATAAGGGATAAGAGGCTGCGAAAACAACTGGTTGTTGTTAAGACCGGATGGGAGGAGCTAGTCTTGTATGGCCGATGTTTCGCCTCCTTGAAGGGGCAACCGGGGAGATGATAAGGGCGACGCTCTCCAATAGGGGAGTGTCAAAACAGAGACGCAAATGTCATAAGGCTATGTTTTCGCAAGAGAATTTAGGCTCGTCATATTTGTGCAATGATCCTGCAGAGGTAATAATACTAACGCGAGGGTAAGGCGAGATCAATGGGTCTTTACACGAAAGTGTACGGACGTCCTGCGATTTCGTCGCACGACGGCAATGTCATGGGGCTTTATGTTCGCAAGGATATCTAGGCCTGTCATATTGTCGCAACTAAAACATCCTGCAGAGGCAACAATACTTGGAAAATGATAAGGCAAGATCAATGGGTCTTTACATGCAAGTGTAAAGACGTCCTGCGATTTTGTCGCAATGAAAGGTGGCAGTGGAAGACCTCTAATTAGGGAGGTCTAACTCGGAAGACCACACAAAAATGACAAGGCAGGTCAATGGACCCTTGCTTGAAAATGTAAGTATGGCTTGCGACCTTGTCGCAATAAGAAGAGATAAAATACATTTATGAAGATAAGGCAAGGCAAGTAGAATTCTTGATTTATGAAGATACCGCGACCTCGTCGCAACAATACATTTCAATAACAATAAAATTATTATCCAACCACATACATGATGACAACTAAAATCTTCCATCTGAAGATAAATAACAGAGGCAAGTATGGGAATGGAAAAGATGGAATATTGTTATTCATCTTCTGATGAAAGAGTTATACATCAATAAGGTTAGCCAATTATATTACAAGGAAGAACTACCAAAAAAGGGGGTGAAGATTGAATTCAAGGGGGAAAAATCCAAGAAGTACATTATAGTAAAGATACAGAAATGTACAGATATTACAGGCAGCGAAAGAAAACAAAAAGAGTTATCTCTTTGGTGATTCTTCTCCTTCATCTGATTCTTCGATTCTATTATTTTCATCGCGAAATTTTCTTCTTCGCTAGCCTCACTATCGAAACGTCTCGAGACAGCATTCTCGAACCTTTTCAAGAAGCCGGGGATATGAATGCGAGGGATATTGTGGTCCTTACAAACATACTCCATGGCTCTATTGCGAAAACGAACAGCATCATTGTTGAAGTTCTCCACTGCCGTTAGAAATTGTTTCTTCAACTTGAAATATTTATTCTCACGAAGGGAGAGACTCTTTGCGAGCTGTTCTTTTTCAGTCTCAAGTTCTCCAATTCTCGTTGGAAAATTCCTGGCGAGTTGTTCTTTTTCAGATTCAAGCTCTTCAATTCTAACCTGAAGCCTCTTCTCAGATTCTGCAAATAAGTAACGACAAGTTAATAATTTACAAGCAATACTACGAAGTAAGAAGCGATGAGGTATAATAAGTAACCTTCTCTATCGGATATCATATCTTTAATCAAGGAAGTATGCTCGGCATGAAGACTAACATCAACACCTAGGTTATTCCCGGCATTATCTAAAACTTTCGCAGCCCGTGCGAATTCATCATCACTATTAATAACAAGAAGAGAACGAACTTGCTCTTCTCGCCGCTTAAGCATGGTATTCGATGAAGGAGTTCATCTCGTTCAACTTGCACACCAAGAAGAGATTTGTGGAATTCTTCTAATGCCTCGTGCACCTCTGTTAGTAATGCGATCGTTCTCATCTATGAGATCACTAATTTTCTTCCTTAAAGTCTTGATTTTCTTCTCTAATCAAGATACATTCGTTTAAAGCGATTAGTTAAATTTAAACTAGATCTTTGTTCGATCTCCAAAAGATGATATTTGGATTGAAGATCCTTTAATGAAAGGAGGTTAGTTTTATTTGAGGAACTACTTAGAGATTGATTGAGGTGAGCGAGAAGAAGATCATTATCCATAGGTTCAGGAAATGTATGGAGAAGAATAGCCTCATCGGAGAGATTATATACATCTGCGAAGGTAATAAGTTAGGTAGCAATATGCAACCGATAAAATAGAAATAATAAAAGGAAGTAAAATCTTATACCATAAAGTTGTTGATTAGCGTTCTGAAGAGTGGACACCCTATCCCTTTGGGAGTCAAGTTCGGTATTTAACTTTTGAATTCTCTCGTCTTTATCGCGAGACGACGCAGGCTTCAATTTCTAATTCTCGAATCTTCTTGTTCAATTGCGAATTCTTCTTTTCAAGATTGTTGCGTCTTCTCTCGAGATCTGAGGCAACTACAAAAGAAGTCTTTCCAACCTATGAAAGAAGATAGAAGAACTGTCAATACATATATATTTAAAAATTTAAAATTAACAGGGAAATATGATTGCATGCATACCAAAGACCCAAGTGCGTTCAAGAAGTCGGGAGACACAATTCTAGAGGCTCCATTGAAAGAATTATTGCCCTCTAGTAAAGCAAAGATTACACACATTTGCGAGAGTCCCGCAAAGGGAAGCTAGGGAGCATCTCCCATTCCTTGGAAAGAATCTGAGAAGATGCTAGATAACTGATCCATAGGAGAGCCGGCCAACGGAATCTCTTTAGCGAGAGAGGAATTTGAATTATGGTTGTCCTCGTCAGAAGATTCGGAGCTTGAGCTAAGGCGAGAAGAAGATTGGATTTTTCGCTTCTTAGTTAATGGAGCAGAAGATTTACCCTTGCGAACGACAGTTTTACCCTTACTTTTAATCTTCGCGGCCACAGCTTCTTCAGCTTCAACCTTCACATACGGTTAAAGATAAGAAACAGAGGCAACAATATTGTTTTAAATAACAAAGGAAATATTTCTTACTTCATTCGTTAGCGATCGAAGTATTGCCAGAGTACTCTCCAACGGATTATCCTTGTAGCTTCTTCTCAATTTGGCGATCTGAAAAATTTCACAAACTCAACAAATATAAAGAAAAATTGCAAAGGCAAGATTTGAAAAGGAAAACATACCTCTTTTGCCTTATCGGGCCATTTGAATTCCCAAGGATGATATCCTGCGAGGCTCGCAGGAAGAATATGCGAGCCCGCGATATAAGGGCCATTTAAAATCAAGGGTACAACCCACCACTTCTCATCTTTGGAGTGACGAGGAGTAGTATTATTGCCGGGTGCCGGTCAATATCTTGCATGAGCAATTTATCCTCGTGGACGTTACCCTTCTTTTTCAAAGCGAATACCCCAAATGAGATTTCGCATTCCTCATCTTTATCACTGAATAATTTTCAAAAAAAGTTCTCTACAGTGTACTTCTCAGCAGCTATTTCCAAGTCTGCGAAATCGGGGTGTCTAACAGTGTTAGGGTATAAAGATCCTTTGCCAGTACCACGATTCGCGAACTCAAGCATTAGGCGAATGCAATCGCCACTTAATTGATAAACAGCCCGAGAGAATTTTTCATGGGCCAAGATTTCATAAAATAAAGGCATCTCAGGATTGTATAAGGGAATGGGAAGTCCCGCGAGAAGCTGACCTAGCGAGACTATAATCTTTTGATCATCACATTGATGATCGAGAAAATAATTTTGCAAGAAAAGAATAGATGAAGATTCTTGATCGGGAATGGTTGATAGAGTGAAACCCTTCTCGAGCAACTTCTGTTGAACTTCATCAAAAGAAGATTTGTATGCACGATTAATAAAAGCCATTATCAGTATGGGAATGGATGGGAATTTAGAGATTAGGATCAGCGCTAGAAAGGACGAAGAAAAGATTTGCGGTAGCGGAGCGCAAATTGCGGAAGGAGAGAGTCAAAGAAAAGTTGCAGAGAGAAACTAAAGGATGAAAAGGAGGGGAAAAGAAAACTATATATAGGGGAAGAAGATCCTCGAGAAAAACGAGGTCATTTAATGCGAGAAGAGACATGAATGGTCAAGAATAAGCGGTTGAAAGAGACGTGTCAAGAAAAGACATTAATAATCAAAATCCGTATAAAAGTACAAAACTGAAACAGATAAAGATAAGCAGCATCGCGGCAAATCAAAAGAATCACTCTCATGATACTCTTCCCTTCGCAGAGAAATATGAGGAGAAATAAGAGACGATACTTTGTATATATCTCAAAGAAGCTTGAACTTCGCAAAGAATAGAGGCAAGTACGTACTTTTCAAGGAAAGTATTCTTTTGCTCGTTCCTTCATCAACAAGAATCAAAGATTGCTACCACAATAGATTTTTCCTTAAAGATCGCTTGTCAAGCAATATTCAAGGAAAAAGAGGCAAGATGTAGGATCGTAATATCGCAACAAACAAGGTTCGCGGGATTGATAAACGACAGCATCGCGAAGGAGTCGCAGGAGCTAAAATAAACGACGCAATGAATAACGATAGGCAAAACATAAAGAAGACGTGAGACCTGGCGAGGGTTAAGAAGTGTCGCGAGAGCGAATGTTTGTGCATCTGCGACACTTCGCGGGACATTCCCAAAAATAAAGGATAGCTTAGCTGTCATCCACTATGTATTACCCTATATAAAGGGCTGAGTGAATCTGTGGGAGGGAGAGATCTTTTTGGAATGGTTAAGCAAGTCAATAGGAGAGAGAAAGTTTAAGAGTGTTTTAATTTCTAAGTGTAATTCTATTATCCTGTGTAAACATTTCATGGACTCAATCAATAAATATTCTTGATCTTACATCTTTCAATGGATTAATTAAGCAAAATTGAGTGAGGGGTGTAGTGTGGGATTTCCCGCAACTACAACGTGACTGTTTAAATTTTTCCTATCTGTGACACATTGAGGACAATGTTTGATTTAGGTTTGGGGGGTGCATTTGCATTTAGAGTTTTTAGTCTTTTATTTTACCTTTTATTTTCAAAAACAAAAAAAAAAAAAAAAAAAAAACTCTTTTTTGTAAAACCTCCAACTTTTAGAGATTTTAGAGTCACTAGCATGCTTTTAGCTATGTTTACATAGAGAATCTGACCGAAATAACAGAACTTGGAAGTGCGGAAAACGCAATCGGGTTCCTTAGTTGATTAGAGCGTTAAAGTTGGATTTAACCATAATTCTGAGGGCGAATTAGGTGCTTTGTTTAGATATTCGGTAGTAGAATTGTGATCACCCATAGTGGAGACTACCCATTTTACATCAAGCGAGGTACCGACCTTCACTCTTTGTGACTTTCTAGAAAAGCTTTTAGAGTGTGTGTCACCGTACGTCAATTCCGGGTAGGAATGGTGAGCTACCCAACTTCGCACCACTTTCAGCACTACTTTTGATCTCTTGAGTGCTAATTTTGTCAATCATGAGGGTGACGTCTAAAGATGAAAACTCCTTCTAAATACCGATTTGTAGTTAGCATCATTCTCTCTCTCAATCAGCAAGACCCATAGAAACACATCATCGTCAAGAACCTGGAGCAGAATCAGAATATTGAAAGAAAAGTTGAGATAGTCCAAGGTTTTTATGCAACAAAGAAAAGAAAGAAAATAGGATGAGAATTAATGAAGTTTGTGAAAAATTGAGTTTATCGTTTTATTGTAACTTAAAAAAAAAAAAAAAAAAAAAAAAAAAAAAAAAAAAAAAATTATTCAAGTTTTTGTAAAGTTCAGAAGTTCGTCATCAACAGTTGAAGACCGAAGATTGAAGACGTTTCTATGGTTTCTTATGAGAGAGTGATATTAATTACCGATCGGGTGAGAAGTGAGTGAGTATTCCCACCCCTTGCTAATGGTTGATTTCCTTTCTTAGAGATCATCAGAAAAAAGATTCTTTTGTCCACATTTACGTGGAGTCTCCGGATTTTATTTCGGAAGGTTATCCTTCTTACCTACAACGTGTGCGGGATTTCTCTCTTTATTCCCGCTGCACACATGAGAGACTAAAAAGCGATCTTTTGAGTGCAATTATCATAAAACCCTAATGGTAAGGCGGAAGTCGAGGCTTATGATCACAATCGAATCCGAATTCTTTCATATGGTATGGTTACTTCTCGCTCAGCACTTAAGGATGAGAATGCGTTCTTCGAGAGTTCTAACTTCGTTACTAGCATGCGAAACTCTATGTCCTCATAGCTTCTTGGAGGCTTGAGACTCTTTTACACTCAAGTTGGAGAAGGTTTTGTGGGTACACCTCACAGTAAACCCTCACGAGACTACAACTCGTCCACTAGGGACACCTAGGGGTTTAAAGGCTTAGTGCATACGCTAAATGCATTCGAGAGACCTACGATAAAGTGGTATAGTTAGGATTTCTTATTTTCTTTTCACTTGAGGACAAGTAAAATTCAGGTTTGGGGGTATTTGATGAGTGCCAAATAGTGCATATTTATACACCTTTTTATTGGCATTTTACTCATCTTTTGCGCTTAGAAATCGAGATATTATCCCATATTCGTGTTTTCTTTGTTTTCAAGAATAAATATTTGTATTAATTAATTTTGTGTTTTTAGGTAATAAATAAAGCTCGGAGAATTTGAGGAGCCAAAGAGCGAAGAATTGGAGTCGAGCATCTATGGAGCGAAAAGCCAAAGCCGCGCGCGCAATGCGGTTGCAACCCAACAAGTAGCAACTCATCTACAAGACATGGGCTTGAGCTAGTCCCGACCCGCGACCCTGGATCCGAGCCCCGTCCACTCCAAGCCGTCGAAATTTCGATCTTCTACATCCTACGGTCGCTGCTCCCACTAGCATCGATGTTCGATACTCCGCTCAACACCAGATCATACCAAAACCGCTACCATCCTCGGCCGTTCGGATCTCCATCGGCTCCATCCTACGCCGCTAGGCCCTTCTCATCAAACCCCGCTGTGCCCGCTCAACAGCGAAATGACCCTACCCTATACCCCAATCGAGCAGACCATTCCCCTTCCATCTTTCTCTTTCTTCTCTTCTCTCCCGTCTCCATCAGTTGCAGAGAGAGCTCTGCTCCTCTCCTTCCCTTCCCCTGTCACAGCCACCTTCACCATCACCCTATCTCACCAACAACCCCATCAGTAGTACCGCACCAGTTCTCTAGGTCTAGTCATCTCAATCATAGCTTCTCTCAAAACCCTAGAAGCTAGGTTTGAGATAACTAGAACTAGGGTTTCACCACAGTCGAAGCAAGGGAGTTGTTGAAGCTGAATTGACAAGAGCAGAGGCGATTCAGAGAGAGTAGAGGGTATGGGTTGTTTTACTTTGCTGTTTTTAAAATAAATTAGGGTTTTGAGTTTTTGATGATTGCATGTATAAATAGCAGTGAGGGGTTTGTGTAGAAAATTATGCCTGGACTAGCCAGTGCTTCACTTAGGTTTTATTTTGTGCTTTAATTGTTTTGTATCATGTTTTAGTTCAAATTGCTAGGGTTCAGATGAAACCCATAATCTATTGCTAATGTTGGTTTATATTTTGTTAATTGTTCTTGATTGTGCTTTAATGCTTAGGATACATTTAATCTTAACACCTCGGTATGTTACTTTCACGGTGTATGTCAAGCATCCACCGTAGTCGACTATTTCCATGTTGTGTGTGTTGCAATTCATACCTCATTGCTTGTGATTGATCCTCAGACTAGTTGTGCCCTGAGAAGACAACTAGTACTTGGGAGAGATACCCTAATTGCGATTAGATATCCATCTTAGGATAAGTTTGATCACCTGAGTAATGAAACTGATTTGTGATTAGCTGTACTTTGACAAGACAGTTAATACTAGGAATTAGTTGATTGCCTTAGCTGATAGTAAGCTATCCATTGAGACCCTGGATGAATGGCGAGACTTGCCATTATAAGGGACGAGAACATGATCAAAGTTGAACTGACTTAGGCGAGATTGGGTGGTGGATTCGACACCCTAGTATCTCTATCTCTTTACTTCTTTGCCTTAGCTTAGAGTCACCACACTACTACTCGAAACATTTCGGCACAAACACTTTTGTTACCTTGTCACTACACCATATCGCTTGAAACTCGGTTTAGAAAGCCCTTAGATCACACATCAGAGAACCACAAGTCTCTGTGGTTCGACCCGCACTTGCTCAGTCCTACAACCAAGACACCATGCACTTGCGGTATAACCCGTAGGCCATAATTTACCCATCTTCCAGGCCTACCAGTAACCTTTGATGGTAGCCTCTGCGAGACCATTGGGTATAAGATGCTCTATATTGATCCTATTATACATGCAATATTCATCAAGTCTTTTTGATGTAAATTCTCTAGCATTAACAAGGGTGGTTAGCCTTTGCACTTTGCATTGTGTAATATGTGCTAGGAGTTTTCAAACGCAAATTTCTTGGGAACTATAACTAGTCCAAAATGTCAAAACATTCATCAGATCCATCCATCACTTTAATGGCCCGCATTCTGCATGAATATTTTTCTAAAATTTCACCTTGTTTTCTTTGTAATATGGAATTTTTACCATTTGAATCTTAGGATGGTCTCGATCCTGTTTTACTGAAGATTTTGTAAAAATGAGTGATATGCTTTCTTACCTGAAAGCATAATGGGAAGGGGGGTTGTGCATCTAGTACTTTAGAGAACACTTATTGAGAGATATACCGTTAATTCGCATTATGTCAATCTTTTTCCCATTGTCTTGTCCACTTAAATACAGTTATGTACGTATGATTCCTTTCAAAATGAAACATC
Organism: Papaver armeniacum; assembly: GCA_023531295.1. Classification (NCBI taxonomy): domain Eukaryota; kingdom Viridiplantae; phylum Streptophyta; class Magnoliopsida; order Ranunculales; family Papaveraceae; genus Papaver; species Papaver armeniacum. Next base: position 175,854 of record JAJJWW010008321.1, on the reverse strand, counting down.
ATGTCACAACCAAAAAATGCCTTTATGGTTATGTCAAAGCCTAAATGAGTCAATTCCCAACATTTCATTGTCGGAGTCAATATGGATTCAATAATCCAAATACTATAGTGATTTACATTTCACTAGATTGACTCATTAGTTTCTCTAAGAAATATTTCCTTCCAAATATATTAGAAACTATAAAAGATGAAATCAATTACATTCTCATCATTGTGAGGTCCCACATGATATCCATTTGCATGGGTTACTTTGGAATTTAACAAGGTGTGGTTATCTCTCGGTACATGAGAGATTTTGTGACGTCTTTGTTCTATCTTGAAAACAAATTTTGAGCAATGCTGCACTCGATGATCCAATCCTCGTAGTCACATTATAAGGAAATAGTTCAACAACTAGTTTAAATTCCTTAAGCTAGTGGAACAAAAACAACTATGAGTTAGACACTTGGGTCTTGAGAGTTTTAATAAGTGGTGTGGCCTTATTACGTAATAAAAGTGGGATTCAACTCAAGTAATTTAGAGTGAATATATATTACGTGTCACCAAATATATCTCAAGTGCTTTAGAGAATTTATGTCTCGTGTTTTCATTCCATAAGTGCAGACATTGGATCTCGTTCAACTCAATAAGATAGTCGATTGGCCCAGCAAAGTTCTTGTTGCCATTAAAGTTGATGTGAAAATTGGTTGCTACTATGATACACACATTACATTGTATATACCAATACCTATGACCAGGTGCATTTCCAACTCTTTCATTTATGATGGAAGCTAGAATTACATTTTAGCTTCATCCCATAATATATATGTCCCTTTTCTCATGCTTTATATGAGTCATTACGTCTAACCCTTATTACTTCGGGGTTCTTTCTATTTTCAATTTTGCAACATTTAGCTTAATTTGAGAAATTTCTTTATCTTAATAGGCCAAGAGAATCTCACTACACATGTCAACCACTTACGTTAGGTTGAGTAGAAAAGGTAGTTCTCTTGTTGTCATACTTCAACATATACAGTTTCGTTAATATCATCGATGAAGTAGAGAAATGGAAATTTTCTGACTCATATCACCTTTTGTGAGTACTTCCACAAATTGGAATACATGTGATTTTATTTGCAAAAATGTATCTTTTTAAAAAAAAAATACCGACTCTTAATAGTCGAGCCAGTGGATTGCATCCCACTGAACATTTCAAATTTAGGAAGAGAATATCAAGTACACAATAATGGTGCTCAAGTACTTCTAAACCCCAAATAAATACATTGGAATTGAGTTGGTACATCCAATTAAACAAAAGACACCATTCAACTATATCCAATATCATATTCAAGAGAACAAAATAACACTAAAACCAAAACTCTTAATGATCAACAATCATAATTTATTGATTGTCTATAACTTTATATGATATGGACTTATCTTAAGTCCATCAAATATTCATGTTCGATTAGTTACATACCTTCCTCAAGCTTTGGTTCCCATTATGTATAGAAAAAACCGGACCGGGCTTGGCCGCGCACGGCTCGGAACGAACTGGAACATGACAACATAGGCTGGGACACCTCTAGGAACCAGAACGGGACAGGATAGGACAGCCCAGAACCGAACGGGACAGGATAGGACAGCCTCAGGAACCGGGATGGGACAGGACAGCTCAGAACGAAGCGGGACATGAGAGGACTGCCCCGGAACTGGATGGGACAGAGACAACCGGAGCCGAAACGGACAGGGATCCGGGTTGACTCGGCTGGGACAGGGGCATACCAACGGGTTTTCATCCTACCTGATTTCTTCCTCCTCGGAAGATGCTCGGAAGAGACCATTAAACATGTTCAAGGAAAGATGCCATTCAAAATGATAGTACAAATCAGATCCACACAAATTTGAAAATAGAACAAAGAACAAATCTTTTTAAATTTACTAAAGTCTTGATCTAAACCTAGAAGTGGTAGGTAGGCATATTATATCACACATGATAATCAAACAAAATAACCATACAAATCAATTAAGTGTGAAATCAATTAAGCACAACACAATATAAAAACAAGCATATATAATTGAATAAGGGTATATGATAGGCATGTCAGTAATTCAAACATGGCGGGCAATCAACAAGTATCCAAATCATAAATCACGTCCAGTGAGAATAAATAAATACTAGTTTAGGCATACCGTTTGCGATGAACAATTTTGATTGGAAATTTGATATGTAGATCTCCAAGCTCAAAATTTGGAGTCCTGTTAATAAGAGGGAAAGAATGGATTTGAGGAGGGAAAGAAATCTCGAAAATTTCAGTCAAAAGTTCAGTTGAAGTCAAAATGTCAAAGAGTAATTCATTTCATCTGAAATGCCAAATCTAACCTTACTATCATCTTTACTTTCTTACCTGCATCGAAAGAAACTAAGAACTTAGCGAAAATAAAAAATCGAAGGAAACTAACATCTAAGTTAATTAGTCCAAATATGATTCAAACTTTTAATTGATTGATCTTGTTACGACATATTAATTATTACTTTTGAGAATTAGAGGAACCCTCGCTTGATGACAAGCTTTCCTTTCGTAAGTTCTCATCCTTTATGTACTCATTTAACGCACGACTGGATGAACTTGTTTTCATTAACAACATCAGCCGATGTACCATTTTCAGTCAAGAATCTGTTCCCTTTCTCTTCTTTAGGTTCATAATATTAGTTGATGGAGTTCATGAGGAAATGCAAGATGGTATCATTATTTTAAGTCAATTGTAATAAGATGTCTTGCCAATACAAAAAACACTCATGTATGATTCTGATGTGGATGTCGATTTCGCGAAGGTAGTTAGGAATTTAAGGTTCATAAGAAAATGGGAGGGTGTAATTGAATTTAGGTTAGTTTGGTCTTTCTTTGTAAAAAAGGAAGGATATTATAGACATTTCAATACTTTTTAGAAGAGTCAATCCCTCCTCTAAAATTTCAATTCCCTCCCCTTAATCCTTCCCTCCTCGAATCCGTTCTTTCCCTCCTATTAACATGACTCAAAATTTGCGGCAGCGATAGGCTCATATTGAAGTATACCTTCAGTACGGATTTTAAGTTCTTGTGAACACAACTCTCATTAAATCGGTGCTTTGAAAAATGTTAACCCAAAAAAAAAAATCGAAAATTCAAAGGCTAAAGCATCGTGCCTGATAACGTGTTTGAGGAGAATTACGGATGAAACAAGGAAATATATGAGGAAGGAGAAGAACAATATCATTAGGAGATTATGGTAGAAGCATTACATAGTTTCCCTTATATACAACCCTAGTAATCTAGTTGGACCGCACATCCATGGGCCATAGGCCCTGTAACATGTAAAATATTTTTTGAAGCATAAATAAGAACTGTTATAAACCATTGTTTATTTACTAAGATGCCCCCATGGCTAAGATTAGGGTTTCTTCTATCTGTATAAATAAAGGCCTAATCTCTTGTATTTTACACACATCTAATAAGATTTTCTCCCCTTCTTCATCTCTATTTTGTGTCTTTTCTTCTCTATTTTCTAGTTCCACAACACGTCATCATCACGTAACCCTAATCACTGAGCGATATATTATCAAAACAGAATTCGAAAATTATTTAGCGGGGCCGAGCGGTTGGATACAAAGGTTTTCTTCAGGGATGCATAATTCTTGCGGCGCGGCCATCACAAACTTTAAACTCTCTTTATTAAGTTATTTTTATAATATTGGTTCACATCTCCATATTTATGTGTTGGATCGTATTCCACTACTGATTTTTTTTTTTTTTTTTAGTTGTCTTTTTTGCATGAGTTGATTTTTTGGTTGGAATAGCATCATCCGTCAACTGGGGACGCAGTTATTTATTGGATTGGGAGTGCAGAGATTAAATAAACGACTAATGGACGGAGTATGTGATTTCAAAGTTGTATACGTGTGTTCCGGTCAAGCAACTAATGATAGACGTTTCCAAGTGATGGTCGTCCACCATTATACAATGAAAATCTCAACAATTTTTTTTAATTATTGTTTAATTTTGAGTTTTTTTTTTCCGTTTTGTTATGGGTGATCAATATAGAATAATAAGTTTGATTATCCGGTCTTCTCTTATTCTTTTTAGAAAGAAAAAGAAAAAAAAATCCATTGAAATATGGTTTACAATTTCTATTCCTAATGAAATTGTAATCACAAAAAATTGGTGTAGTCACAGATCGGATTACCTTTATGGTAATGAATCACATGCATGGTTGAAAAACCTCAGAAGCTAATTTATATTGGTATCTTTGTCCATTGGACAATGATCATGTGATTCATATTTGGTTTCTATTCTTTACAGAAACCATTATATTACCCCACAATGGATTTTTCATAGCAAACGACATTTGCTTTCCAGTCGACTTTACGATTTTGGTATATCGTTTATACCAATCAATATTAGTTTTCTCCATAAATTCTCTATAATGAGAAGTAAAATTGGCATTTTAAGTATTTTTAGCCAATTTTGGTTTTTGATTTCTATTCCTCTGGAGAAATCTTCATCAACCAAAGAGTATTTTTCTATATAGAAAAACGACTACCATTTCTTTATTTTCTCCAAAAGAAACATATAAACCAATTAGAATTGATATTCTATCTATACTACGAAGATTGAATATCGTTATCATGGTATTGATAGTTGCAAATACCAATAAAACGAGGAATTGCTACATTCTTGTTGGATAATTTAGCAATTTCAATTTTTCTTGTGGTAATTATCTCCAAATTTTGGGATTGCTCCATTGGAATTAGAACACAATTGGACACTCATGATCAATGGGTGCGCACCCGGCTTGTTAGCCTATATCATTAGTCCTTGTAGTGACTAAATTGATCTTTAAATAAGTTTTTTTTTTATACCAAAAGTGTCCATAATTTCATCTTGATTATCTCATTGGCCCTATCACGATTTTTATTTTTCTGGAGATTTATTTTATTTGTACGGCTGTAACCGATAAAATCCATGGTTGATGTTCAATCTGTATCTCTAGTAGATTACAATTTTAGGACAATTTTTTTCTATGGCTCTTGGAGTCAATATCTTCTGTCCACACACTGATATTCTTAACATCCAGAAATTACTATGAGTATATGTCCTCGAATTAATCGGATAATACTTTACGAAATTTATTTTCGTTTTTATAAGATGAAAATATTTCCGTCATAATCAGGGGGAGACTATACACTACCAGCAAAAGTTGGTGTTAATTAACTTGAATGTTATATCAGTTTCTCTCCCATCATGATCAAATCGAAAAAGGCTGCCATCTCAAATAAGGCGCGAAAAAATTTCATCATGCTTTTAATAAGCTTATGCCCCTTGGAAAGGCAAATCCAATCACATGTATGAACTTTGTAGCATTTTGAAAGAGGCTGCATATAGTGCTCCAATTGAATCTATCAAAACAAGATCCACATTCTCATGATTCAAATCTCCTCACTGGAAGATAAGTAGATTATAATGCCGTGGTATTGGTACCCCAATGATTATGTGAAGTTTTCAAGATATGCATACACTTGAGAATTGTGTAGGATCGTAGTTAATTAATATTGTCGAATATTCATTTACAGTAGCTACTGAAATAATTAAAGATGGTGGTTGTTAACCCCTCTGCAGAGGAATATCGACATATGTGATTGGTTGGCATATAATCCAAATTATGTTGGATTAATTTCTCGATTGACGCAATTTTGGATCCAAAACTTAACACCTTAAACATGCCAAGCCTATTAATTATTGGTTGGCATAGTCATAATGCGTTATTATACGAGAAATTTGTTCGTTTGTAAAAACGATTTCAGGGTCTTAATTATTTTCAGACCCTAGGATTGATTTATTAATTGTTCTCTTTATACAATGCACTTGGCGTGGTAGTCTTTGAAGGTCTCATATTGCATTCACACAAGAAATGTGGTCGGAGAACATATTAAATTGTTAATCCTTGAAGGATTCAAATTATATTTAGGCAGCCACCTTATTTGCTTACATAAAATTAACAATCCTTTATGTGTTTTTTTTAGAAATTTGGTGCAAAACCAAAAATCCAGATTAATTAGTTGATGATTTCAACGTTATAGGTCTCTTGAAGAGTCCTTAAAAACACAAAAATCCACGCTTTAGCAACATAATTCTATTTTTCTTTCTTAAATCTGCACTTGGAATTATGCTAGCTTAAACTCTTCTTTAAGATAGACTAGAGTTATTATTTTGATGCTTATTTCTTGAAAACTCATGTAGTTGAGTTAGCATCGATAAATATGTCAAAAGTTGTACTCTTTTCCCTTGGCTTCAGGTTTTGTCCCATGTGGTTTTCCTGACAAGGTTTTAACGAGGCAACATCTCTGACGTTTAATTTTTTATTTTATTTTTTAATGTTGATATTTGTGCTCTTTTTCCTTCGACCAAATTTTTTCCCATTGGGTTTTATTTGCAAGGTTTTAGTGAGACAATTTAATTCAACATGATGGTCATTCAAGGGGGAGTTGTATATATTTTGGTTGTCTAGTGGATGCCCACATTTGATTAGACCAAATCAACTTAATCATCTCCTAAGAATTTGGATTTCCTTCTCACAAATACGATTTTTGTTCACGTATGATAAGGTATTCATATCTTGGCACTTTGTTGAAGAAAATACATCAACTATTTTTGCAAATCATCTACAAGAAATTAACAATCCAAGACTCAAGTACATGAAGACTCGAGAACACTACTATTAGAAGACTAACGCAAAAGAAAACTTCATCAACTGGCAGATTTCTCACGAAAGCATTGCTGTCTCCAATATTCAAGAAATTCGTTTATCGAAATTGTGAAGTGTCAACTCGAAGATTTGCAAGCCAAGATTTAACTAAAGTACGTACTTATCAGGGGGAGCGCAATCATCAAAGGTGCATTTACCGGACTTATCGCGTTGTACTCTTTTTCCTTCGTCGAGGTTTTGTCCCACTGGGTTTTTCCTTGTCAAGGTTTTAATGAGGCAACATTTGCGTGTCCAACACTGTTTCAAGTTTTTACGTGCTTGTACAATTTCAGGTTTTTCTCTTTTGAGTTTTCCTGATATGTTTGTATTGATTTAGCCACTGTGGTCATCAGGGGGAGTGTTATAAACCATTGTTTATTTACTAAGATTGCCCCATGGCTAAGATTAGGGTTTCTTCTATCTGTATAAATAAAGGCCTAATCTCTTGTATTTTACACACATGTAATAAGATTTTCTCCCCTTCTTCGTCTCTATTTTGTGTCTTTTCTTCTCTATTTTCTAGTTCCACAACAAGAACCATTTTTTGGGGACCATGGTCTTATTAGGCCACCTTCCCTATAGTTATAAGGGGTGTCCTAAAGTGTGGAAATGACTAACCTACCCTTAACCTAATTTAATTTAAAACTAACCTAATAACCACATATATATATATATATATAACCACCACCACCACCTCTATGTATATAACTGAATTTAAATCATTAACATATTTACTCTTTTACCTAATTAAAATTATAACTAATCTACAACTTCTTCTTCCTCTATTCTATAATTTTTCTTTTTCTCTTCTTCATCAATTTATGATCATCTAACCCTGATCATATACAAATCTAATCAAAATCATCAAATTTTTAGCCTGGTCGATTCATTGAATTTTCATCGTCGATTAATCAATCTTTTATAAACAAACCTATCCATAAGTATTTTCCCACAAACCCATTACTTCTAATTCGTTTTTGATTGAAATTTTGAGCAGTAGTCATCAAAATATGGTTTAAATGGAAGTTACAGTGGCATGCTCGGTTAGGAATAGCTTAAAAAACTAGTTTGCTAACCGAACATGCTAAAACCAAGAACACGAAGAACACTTCGGTTATCACGAATTAATTTTTCTTAACCGAACTCAAAGTTCGGTTGGTTCGCAAAGAAGGCTAAAACTATTTTCTAACCGAACTTTACCACTATTACCAAAAAAAAAATAAATCAAATGTAACCGAACTGTGCTATTTTTCCCACTATGTTGATTTTTGATTTAACCGAACTTTACCCACTATGTTTGGTTGGTTCGCAAAGAAGGCTAAAACTATTTTCTAACCGAACTTTACCAATATTACCAAAAAAAAATAAAATCCAATGTAACCGAACTATGCTATTTTGCCCACTATGTTGAGTTTCAATTTAACCGAACTTGTCCCACTATGTTCGGTTTGTTCGAAAAAAACCTTGACAAACCGAACTCTTAACTAATTGTGTGTAGTTCGGTTAGATATTGGTTGGTATAAAGTTTGCGAAACAACCGAACTTTGTACACTAATGTGCAATATGATTTTACATAAGTTCGGTTAGCTATTGGTTGCAAACTAACCAACTTATAGACCCTAAAGTTCGGTTACATTTCGGCCAAACCGAACATAACACTCATAATCCTATTTACAAAGTTCGGTAACATGTCCGTTAACCGAACTTCAAAAACCTCCATTATTGGAGAGTTCGGTAACTGCGTGTTCAGAAAAAGTAACCGAACTACACTTTCAGATGAGTTCGGTTACATGTTCTTCACACAAGGTAACCGAACAAGCCCAAATATACTTAACAAATTCACATTTTTTTTTTGAAATTTTGGATCAATTCAACCAACATTATCTAAGTTTGAAGCATACCTGGTACCCCAAATACTCTTCCTCCCATTGTGGTTGGTAAAATCCATGTTTTACTTCTTCATCTTCTCTAACTTTATTCTCTCAATAATTCTACTTCTTTTTAAAAAAACTCATCGATTTTTAATCTCACTAATTATCTTTAACTTAATCATTTCACTAATCATTACACTAACTATTATTAACACTAACTAATCATTACCCAAAATTAATCGGGAGGGTAATTTAGGTATTAATAAAATATCTAGATAAGGGGTGACCTAGATTTACTTCTAAATGTCTTACTAAAAATAGAACCATGGTCCCAAAAAAAAAACCATGGTCCCTAAAAACGGTTCATAAATAAATCTTGTAATGTTCGGCCTTGTCAATAGAACCGGCCACTGTTGCATAACCCAGTGGACAAACTACGACACCTTCTATAACGCCGTCAACATTGCACGCTCTTCGAGGTTTTTCTTTGATTTTTATTGCGTTATGGATTAGATTAATCTCTTTGGAAAAACAATTTGATTCGTTCTTCTCGTGATCAGCGAGGAGCTAAATATATTACTCTACCAGATAGAATCATCGAACGGGGTTTAACATATGTGAGAATACAGAAAACGAACAAAAAGAGGAAGTGCGATGAAGATGAAATTAACATACTAGAGGTACATGCACTATTTTTTTTTTTTTTTTTGGATTTTTGATTTGGATTTGCTCTACCTTACTATTAATTATTGAATCAGATAAAAGAACCAGTTGTTGATGGTACAATCGAAGAAGAAAATCAACCCCCATTTGTTATTGTAGTCCATGGACCTATCAAGGTGATTAGTCATTTTACAGTTCTGAAAATTAGGGTTAGTTTCTAACTGCATTTGATATCTGAAATTGTGTAGTCCCTCGCGTACCACGTTGGTAAAATCACTAGTGAAGCATTACTCTGGCCGTGATGAAACTTCCGAGCTCTTGTCAGGTATATTATTTGCTCTCTTTAGTCCTGTGTGCTTCTAATTAGACCAGTTATAATGATTTTGTTTAAATGTTTGTTTTCTAGGTAATGGAAGGCGGATACAGTTTGTGGAATGTCCAAATAATGTTAATGGCATGAGTGATGCTGCAAAGTATGCCGACGCGGTGATATTTCTGATTGATGCAAAATATGGTTTTGAAATGGTAAGTCATAAAGACTCACAACTTAAAAGTTTCAATAATCTTTGCCTCAGATATGATTTTGGGGACTGCCATCTGCTTTGTATTTATAGATCTTGCTTCGTGCTTTATACAAGGTAGAACTAGTCTAGATTTGTTTTAGAACATTACTCAGCTTTTAGATTTTGAGGGCACTACACCAATAAGTGTGATTGGGTGACTATGCGTATCTTCCCATGCCATAACAATCTATCTTTGCTACTCATTGGAACTCCCACACCCCAATCTGCTTAAATTTGTGAAACCTCATGCTTAATAAAGCTCATAATACTGACACATGTAAATGCGAGATCATATGATGCTTAATTCTTCACTCGCTATGTCTGACCCATCTATACCACTGTCTGACACCAATATACTTACCTGTACCGCTGTTACATTAGTCTCTCTAATTTGTGATTTTTTTGTGTCTGGAAATTTGTTCAACTTTTGAGAAAAGCATGTTACCATGGTTTTTCAACTGCAAAATGCTTTTGTTGACTGCAGGAAACATTTGAGCTCCTAAACATTTTATGAGTTCACGACATTCCTAAAATTATAGGGGTGCTCATGTTTGTTGATGGCATTGGAAATAATCATAAAATAGCCAAACACCTCAGGGATCAATTCTTTGCTGAAATAAATGAAGCAAAAAATCTTTTCTGCTTATCTGGCCTCGATCAGGGGTTGTAAGGCTCTTGGATGAACATAGATAAGTAGATTCTTACAATTCATGCCCCTGTTTTATATCATTTTGTGATTATGTTAGCCAAGTCTTTTAAAAAGAAAAAAACTAAAAAGGACAGTATCATCTAAGTTTCTTATCCAATTTACACAATTATTAGGTATCGGAAGCACGATATTGGCGAACTGGCAAACTTCATACTGAATAAGGAGTTTCACCCTTCATCATGGTGAGCCCAACCTTATGTTCTGACAAAATATTTTGTAGATGTTACTCCTGTAAAAAAGGTGAACATGGATGAAAAATGTCATAGAGACATATTTATCTATGGCTACCTTCGAGGTTGTGATATCAAGAATGAAAATAAGGTAATTCTTGTAGATAAACTTGGTTTTTATCCACTCTTTGGATCTAGAGATGACTTGTGCAAACATATGTTTCTTGTTTTGTCACATTTTTAGATGTTTCGTTATGTTGATGTTTTTGGTTGGTTTTCACGTGATAGTAGTAGGACTCATAATTTTGCATGAGACCTTTCCATCTAAAGATTCTAAACCCATTTTATGTGGTCTATATTCTTCATATTTTCTTAACTTGTGTATATTTGTTAGATTGGGAAGAAAATACATGCATAATTTAGGCAATAAAATATAAATAGAGTGGATCACCTTTTCTTGATTTTTTTGTTTTGTTATGAACTGTACTTCTCTTGAGATTTTGTTAACTTCTGCATGGAGCTCAAGCAAACACAAAACAAGTGAACAAAAAGGCCTACAAACTTTACGAGTAGAGAATGGCACTCGTAAAACTTTAACCTTATGTTGTTGATTGTAGTGTATTTAAAGATTACCAGCATTTTGTTCCACAAATGTATAGATGACAACATTGCTGGTGTTGGTGATTTCCCTCTATTTGGCGTAACAAGCTACGCTGATCCTTTTCCTTTACCTGCTGATACTCGCAAAAGGCGGAGATTTCAAGACAATGGAAGTTTCGAAGTTGAGGTTTTAAAACAGGGACTTTCCTAAAGATGAAGGTTCATAATGTTCCCTCTGATATGGTCAAAAATCTTAATCCACGTCATCCTATTCTTGTTGGATTTGTCGGTTTTGAAGAAGACAATTATGGGTATATGCAGGTTGTTATGCCATTCTCTAAGTTGTATTTACTATTGTATCTCGTTTTTGGTGGATTTGACTGTTAACCTGATCCATTGGATGATTTATTCTTTACTGTTCTTTCAGGTGACACTTAAGCGCCATGATTGACATAGGAAACTGTTGAAGTCTGGCGATCCGGTCATTGTCTCAGTTGGTTGGAGAAGGTACCTGACGACACCTACATATGCCATGGAAGGCTGCCATGGACTTCCCAAGGAATGTCTTTAAAAGCTCGATTACACCCCCAAAAACAAGGAATGTCTTGCGATGTTTTGGGGCCCTCTTGCACTTCTCAGTTGCACAGAGCTTGTCCCGAATAAGCACATTAAACACAGCAATGATTTTCATTTGAGACCGAAACCACTCTTCAACCCACTTCCCACTTCTCCTGGCCAGTTAAGATACATCCTGTTATAAGAAAAGTTAAATGCCTACATCCTGCTTTTCTTACACCCATTTTTTTTTCCCCACTGCCATTATTCTCGGTTGTTTGTCGGTAGGGCTGTCAATGGATAAAAATCCATTGGATATTGGCAATTCTGATAAGGTTAAGGTTAAGAGTTATCGGATATCCGGTATCCGATAATATCCGTCGGAATTCAAAAATTCCATATCGATAAGGTTAAGGATAAGCTATCGGATATCGGATATTATTCTGATAATTTCCGTTATCTACTCATGATACAAAAAACTTCCAATAATTTCCGATAATTAACATTAATATTCAATAATTTCCGATAATTTCCGTTAATATTCGATAATTTCCGATATTTACTTAGGAGAGACGTAATCAAATGGCTAAAGAGTAAACCTAAAGGGTATTAGGTATCGAAAATTTCCGAAAAATTTATGATATAGTTATACACCAACGGTATCGGATATTAACCTAACGGAAACTCCCTTAACCGGTACCGTTATGTTAATAAACGGAAACTCCCTTAACCGGTACCGTTATGTTAATAAACGGATATCCGCTACGTTAAGGTTATCGGATATCGGATAATCGTTATGTCAGATATTAACCTAACGAAATCCGGATATTCGGAAACGGATACCGGATATCGAATATCCATTAACAGCCCTATTTGTTGGTTCTTTTCAAGCCTAAAAATCAATGCCCCCAAGTGCCTGGCTTCTAATAGGGGTACCAATTTGCTTGGTGGTCTACAATTCCAAAGGTCTAAGATAGTCTTTGATGGAATTTGGTACACCCCTATGTAAATCGGTACACCTATTAGGAATCTTGCTAATTTACCAAGAAGCGAGGAACTCATAAAATGCATGATATTTGCTTTCTTTAAGAAACAACGGTGTCCAACTTCAGAATTTACGTACAGTTTGAATACATGACTGCCTTACCAGCTTGTAACTTCTTACTTAAAATCGTCCATATAGGTCGACCTGAATTTGAGAGAAAAGTCTCCCATTCCTCTTGTGCAACCTGTTTATCTTCAGTTGAGTACTACATAACAGGAGTTTGAATAACTTATTTGGTTATGGTCTAGATACACCAAAAATTGTCCCGAACTACGAAAATACTGGTGTAAATTGGTTTCTCTACGAAAATACCGGTGTAAATTGGCTTCTCTTGTGTGTCAGTTGCTTTTGTAAAATCAGTTTTTAAGCTTTACCATTGAGTCATAATTTCGTACTTTCTGGTTTTCGTCTTATACAATCTAAGTGAATCTACAAAGTAGTTTTTTCTTCTACATTAATGGTTCTGACTTGTGACAGACGGTAACTTAGTTTACATAGGTAGGCCGAGGCTTTTGTGCCTGTCAGTGAGGAAAAACTTGCATTTTAGCTGATCAAATTGGTCAGGAAAAACGCTTGCTTACCTGACACCAGTGTTACAGCAGCTCTGGCCGGCAAGAGGAGCTACAAGGACTTGGTAAATCCTCCATTTATGTATCTTTCTTTCACTATTTATAAATTTTTTTGTAGTAACAAAAAAAAATGTCATATCCGTAACCTATAGTCAAATTGATCAGGTTTCCATTAATGACCGAACATGTATCAATAAGTTGAGTTTTTTTTTTTTTTTGTTAACCAGTTATTTTCTTGATAAGATAGAGTAATTTCTGGCTTCTAAAACTGGCACTGAAAGATTGCTCATGTTGTATATGACATTCACTATGTTCTTGAATAAAAACTAGTTCACAAGCTTGCTGCAGTAGTGTTTGTCTACTAGTTGCTAGAACCTTAGGAGCACCAAGTCAAAATATCACGTGAAATTTTACCAAATTTTAGTGGCACAGTATGGGTATGTTGATTCATGTTACAAGTCCCTCTACAAAATCAGAACAGTTTTTGCGTACTGTGGTTGTTGGGTTTTCTAAAAGACTTGAAGTAGTTAAATGAGTGACTGTTTATTGCTTTAGCTTGGGGCTGATGACCTTTTCGAAAAAGAGCTTCACAGGGTATTGATTTCAATTATAATGTTTAACTTCCCATGGGATCCTAGCGAATATGTACGTCGTGTTAGGAGAAGCTGCAAGGGGTGCTGGAGGAGGCAGGGAAAATCTTTCGTATTCATTGTTGGAAAGCAGGTTACACTTGCACAAAGAATATTGAAAGAAACTTGTAAGGGCACCCGTTACATGATATTCCCTAATGCATATAGTCCAAACTGTGAGAAGCTAATTTCCTCCAATATCTTGCGCCATGCTGTATTATCTGTGACATGGAAACGGAAAAGAATACCAAACATTTTCTGCATTTTCCTAGTAATTTCTCTGGGAACACGGTGAGCTGCCCTTTGTGCTTTTTCTGTCATAGTATGTAAGATTGAAATTCATTGAAATAGAATATTTTTGTATCAGATTGTTGTATTCAAAATTGCTGTTAAACGGACTAAGCTCACCAAGGAGTTTCAGAAAATAAGAGACGCCTAAACAATGCCAAAAACCAACCTTAGAAGAGTGAAATACTGTAGTTGCGCCTAACAACAGTTAAACTATTACAATATTAGTTGCTGACATCTCCCCAGAGTGCAGATGATAAATCAATTAGGCTTTACCGTTTTCCAACAAGCTCTCTTGGTAAGCACGCTCTTCCGCCCGATTCCGTAGTTTCCACAACCTGAGCTCTTGTTTCTGCAACATGAGCTTTCGTTGCAGCAACACCACCTCCTGCATAGATCCATGACCGAAAACTTCTCTGTAGAGAATATCAGCTATTTCTTCATCTTCTTCAATTTCATGTATCCTTAGCTCCTGATCTATTCCCGAGTTGGCTAGATGCCAAGCAGCCTTAACTCTTGACTTTTCAATAGGAAACAAATACAAATCTATATAACCTTCACTGGCAAACTCTAAAGCATCATAAAAAATCTCATCAATTAATGGTAAAATTTTATATGCGTTCTTCCTTTCACGAACTTCATTTAATATACTTGCTGAACACTCAACACAATAGTGCTTTTTCTTTCTCGGATTCATGGGATTATCTCTTGGTGGACAGTCACAATCATACTTGTGGTTCCAAGTCCGCATAACATAGCTAAAAACAGATTCAGAAACGCAATTAAAATCGAAATGTACAATCCCATATTTCATGGCGAGCTTCAAACCCAGAGACACTCCTTGCAACTCGTGATAAAAAGGAGAAACATAATCATCAAGAACCCCCTTAGATATAACAATTATTGGGTTCCTCATTCTGTCACGTACAATAACCCCGTATCCCATATACCAACCACAAACTTCAATTCTGAATTTTTGTGGCTTGCATGTTTTAATGCAAGCTTTAATTTTGTCATCAGTGGTTCCCCAATCATCATTTACAATCTTCAGCCAATGAGAACGTGTTGGAATAAGATATTCCTCTATTGCACCATACTTACTCAATTTGGGAACCGTAATCCAATATAGATGAGCCCCCACCAGACCCTCCCATGTTGGCTGATCTTTTTTCTCAATTATTGTTGCAGATTCTTGTTGTTTTGTATGAGTTTGGCGCTGATCTTTACTCGTTTTATCTTGTAGACTCTTGTTTTTATGTTTACCTTTATGAGGCTTTCGTTGCTGCTGCTGTTGCTCTGGAAGAACTTGGCCCTTATCCCTACTCATGGTAGCTAGCACACTCTTCTTTTTCTTTCGACGTTTACTCGACTTTCGCTGCTGTTGTATGAAAGATTTTTCAGGATCAGCTTTTAAAAATTCTGACGCCAATAATATAACTCTTACGCCTTTATTATCAATCCAGGAAAATACATACCATATATGGAAGGAAGTTCCCAGACCGAAAGTGTTACAGTATTATTTTTATTTTTTTTTATTTTTTTTGAAGCAGATATCAATCTTGCCTTATATCTCGGAATTTCTTAATATAAATTCCGCAATAATTTTAAATATATTTGGTAAAATATTAAAAAGAAAAATTTTAACTATAATTTGTAAACGTGGGTAAACACGTGAATACGTGTTTGATTATAACGGCCAAAAACCACTCACCAGTAATCACGCACGTTCTAGGGTTTTTTTTGAAAAAAAAGAAGAAGGAATTCTCTCTATTTATAGAGAAGATTCGTAAAGGGAAACTGCTACACTAAACCATGAAGACAAAGAAATCAGAACTTCTCGAAAAATCTTCTACTATGAAGACAAAAAAGTCACCACTTCTTCCGAAAAAACCTTCTACTGGGAAGACAAAAAAATCACTTCCGGAAAAATCTTCAACTATGATCTTAGATGATACCTCTTCCATCAAAATGGAGAAGAGGTATCATTTAAGATCGAGTAATCACATCACCAACCTCCCGGCATTTGTCATGTATGACATTTTCGAGCGTTTAGAAGATGATTTGATGTGCAGGTGCAAGTCAGTGTGTAAGCTATGGAAGACTCATCTTGAGTCTTCCGATTTTGATTACGTTCCTAGTCCTCCCCGGCAGACGGCGAGAATGTCAACCTGGGGGGCATGGAGAAACTCACGGTTTAGATGAAGTTGTTCAATGATCTGTTTGGCTATTTATTTATTTTTGTTTAATGAAGGTGTTTTCAATAGCAATATCAATCAATTTAAAATTGCATTAAATGTAATTTTTCAAATTTGATTCATCAATAATAAACTAGTTTATTATCTTTGCCGGTTCTTTTTATAATTTATTTTAGTCTCTGTTGCATGTTATGGAATCTTTATCTCAAAGTCTTTCACAATTCCACTCCCGTGCGGCCGTTCCAAAGTAACGATATGATGTGTTGCAGATAGTGGTAAAGTTTATACTTGTGGAGATGGTTCATTTGGACAACTAGGGCCTGGAGATTATGACTCCCATCACTCACCTATTCATGTTTCGTATTTCAGTTCCAAACATGTTGAACAGACTATATCTGGGGTGCGCCATTCGCTTGTTTTGCTGAAAGGTAAATAGAACCAGATTTGATTGGAAGGTAATTGCATATCATGTGTGATTTTCTTGATTTTGAAAATTCGCACACTACTTTTGAACCATTAGGAATATATTGTGATTCTCCTAAGCTATGGATGAGATTCATGAGAAATTATTCTGTGATCAGTGAGGAACGTACCGGGGATTTGTATCCAACTAAATACCTGTTTGGTTACAGAATGGAAAGCATCTATCGTCTAGTTTTTTAAAGCCATCTCAAGTACGTATGAATCATCTGGTGTCGTGTTGGTGCAGGTCAATCAGGAACTCAAATTTATGGGTTTGGTTAAAGAAAGCATGGTCAATTGAGTGTTTCTGTTGACGGTACTAAGAGATTATCCAGCCTTCCCCAAGCTATTAAGGTACCTGAAAACATAGAAATGCATAATGTTAATGCAAATGGAGATCACAGTGCAGCAGCAGCGAGTGGTAAGTTCTGCTGAAACCAGTGTCTTTGCAGTACATGCCACGTTATTTGGCACTATTGATTAAAAAATGGAATTCACTTTGGAAACTGAAATATTAGGTTTAGTACCTTAGAGAGAACTTGTGATGAATGTATTAAGAAGTTTGATACCAAAGTCCCAATTATTTCTTCTAAAAAATTTTGTGACGCTTCAAGTGAACAGAAAGGCCTGCAAATTTTAGAGTAGAGGCACTCGTAAAACTTGAACCTTATGTTGTCGGTCGTAGTGTATGTGAAGATTACTAGCATTTTGTTCCACAAGCGTATAGATTGACAATCTATAAGCTGACCAAACACAATGCTGCCATAATAGAAGAAGCGCCGAACTCATAAAATGCCATCTGTCTGCTTTCTTTGACAAACAACCGTGTCCAACTTTAGAATTGACGGACAATTTGCTTCATCAGCTTGAAACTTGTTACTTAAAATTGTCCATATGATTTTATTTGACGCCCTTAAGTTGTGCAGCGCTAAGTACTTGCAGATCCATGTCAAAATTTGTGGTTCCTTTCAGGTCTATGGCAGCAACAGGCGGTTTTGGACAGAAACCACAGTTAGAAAGCTCCAACGAGATATAGATGTTCTCATACCACCTGGTTGTTTTCTTTTGCTGCATAAAGAGGGCTTCTTGCAGCTAACAAACCTTAAATGGTAAGGCAACTAGCATTCTCTCTGATACATTACATACATACATACATATTTCCCAAATGAAGAATAAAGTGTGTTCTGATAACTTTATACTGTTTCAGATGTGCCCGATCTGCTAAGTACAAGTGCACAAAGAATAGTTGAAAAAGGAACTTGAAAGGGCATCCGTTACATGATATTCCTAATGCATATAGTCCAGACTGGTGAGAAGCTAATGCCCTCCCAAATCTTTCCCTGTGCTGTATAATGTGCCACACTGAAAACGGAAAAGAACACCGAAACATTTTCTGCATTTTCCTAGTAATTTCTCTGGGATCCTGGTGAGCTTCCCCTTGTGCTCCTTCAGTGTGATTCTGTATTTGGGTGATCTCACCTCATGCCATCAAAAGCTCTCTTGTACCTAAACAATCAGGATGGAACAAACATTAATGTCCAACAACATAGGTTTTTCCTTGTCAATCCAGTTAAATGAAAGTATAATAGAAAATTTTCGTATTAGACTGTTGTATTCAAAACTGTAAGAGGGGAAACAATTTTTGCTGGCAAAAATCAGGTCTGGTAAATGAAACATGGAGAATCCTGGAATCAAACTGGCACTGACATTAGTTCACAAGAAATTCTCTGCTATTTATAGAGATGAAGATTATTTGCTCATGTTGTGTACGACATTCACTATGTTCTTGAATAAAACTGGCACTAACATTAGTTCGCAAGCTTGCTCCAACTTAAACTTAAAGGAAAAACCAGATTAAGAGCTGCTTAGCTCCATTCATGTACCACCAACTTCCATAACTCTGCGTCGTTTTCCTTTTCCCAGCTTGGTTATATGTATACTAGTATTTAAATTGAATTTGGGTTCGTGCGCCTACATTTTTTGGATGATTTTATTTAAAGCCCTTAAGTTTTGCAGGTACTAAGTCCTTGCAGATCCATGGCAAAATTTGGGATTCCTTTGCGGTAGCAGCAGGTAGTTTTTGTCATAAAACACAGTTAGAAAGCCTCCAACAAGATATGGATGTTCTCATAGCAACATTTGGTCATTTTCTTTACCTGCATAAAGGATAAAGGAGGCTTCTTGCAGCTAAGCTAACAAACCTGAAATGGTAAGGGGTCATCCAAGTTGCTTGAGTCCTTGCATTCTCTCTCTCTCAAATGAAGAATAAAGTGTGTTCTGATATATTTATACCGTTGCATTTGTGCCGGATCTACTACAAGTACTGCTGTATTAGATGAGGTCGATATACTATTCGCCGATGAAGACTGTCACCAAGTGTTGCATAGCTTTCGCAATTTTGCACCTGTTACTACACAATATCTCTTTGTGACTGCAACTTTACCAGTTGAGATTTACAACAGAACAAATTTTTAATCATGTAAGACTGGATGGAATTCAGTGAAATGAAAGTTAAATAGAATATATTTCGTATTAGACTGTTGTATTCAAGATCAAAACTGTAAGAGGTATAACAGTTTTTGTTGGTAAAACGGTAAGTCAGCAATGACAGTTGCCATTCTGCAACCTACTTCTCCCGGCTAGTTAAGCTACGTACACATCCATAGAATTGCACGTATAAGACTAACTAAGAATACTGTTCACATGGACCGTGCACAATAGGCGCACAACAAGAACGTAAGTTGACCACCATATATAGAACCTAGAAAAGACCGGAAATATTTGTTTTTAAAATTTTATCACTTAATTATTTTTAAATATATTTGGTAAACAATTTGAAATTCAAAATCGTGGATGTACTGGAAGTTTTGAGCATAACTGCCATAATTATATTACCCACTCGCCACTCGCCAGTAACCCACGCACACGTTTTAGGTTTTTTTTTTTCTCTATTTATAAAGAAGAAGATACGTAAAAACAAAAATCACTACCACAAACAATGAACACCACCAAAAAATCACATCAACTTCCCAAGAAACGGAAGTATCATCTTAGGTCCAGTAACGATGTTACTAGGCTTCCACCGGATATCATGTACGAAATTTTCATGCGCTTAGAGGACAAGTCAATGGAAAGGTGCAAAGTTTGTAAACTATGGAGAGATTATCTTGAATCTTATGATTTTGAAGACGCTCTTTATCCTCGGCCTCGCAGAGTAAGACGAACTGCCAGGATGTCAACCCGGGGAAGAAACCACTTCTTTGGAAAGAAGAACATTTGGTAAGAAGGGAACAAAAAGAAAAGTTAAAATGAAGATGTGTTATTGTTTTACTTGCATTTTTCCATTGTCAATAACATCAATGTAATATTGCATTTCTCGTATCCGATAAATGTAATTTCATTTTTGATTGAGAAATAAAATAATATACCCCTACTATGAGACCCATTGCAAATATACCCTTTTGAACTTTACAAATACCCTAAGCATAATACATTACTAAAATACCCTTTTTGTGTAATGTATATACAAAACCATTACCACTAACAACTATTCAAAAAAAAAAAAAAACCAACAAAATAAGAACCACCACCAACAACCACCACCACCAACCACCGCCAACCACTACCACCACAACCACCACCACCGACGACCACCACCACCAACGCCAACCACCACTACTGTCCACCACCTCCGCCGCCCACCACCACCGCCGCCAACCACCACCACCGCCAACCAGCACCGCCATTTTCCTCCACCACCGCCAACCACCACGCCAACTACCACCACTGACAACCAGGCGCCACCGTACACCACCGACAACCACCACCACTACCACCACCGCCACCAACCGCCACCAATCACCATCAGCTGACCACCATTCCTCCACCATCATCTAGAGGCAACTTAATGAAAGTTGTCTCAAATGCGGAGGCAACTTCTTTGAAGTTGTCTTCAATAATGGAGGCAACTAGCTCAAGTTGTCTCCACATATGGAAGCAAAATAGCACAAGTTGTCTCCAAAAAAAAAAAAATTATACACAAATAAGTGAACCTAGTGTGAGTCGAACACACATCTTCTGACATATAGTCAGTTGTGCTACCATTGCACCACAGGTTCGCAACACCATCAGTGTTCAACCAACAATTCAAACCACCACCATACAACACCACATCCTCCATCTCTGCTACTGCAACTCTACCTGCTGACTTCATGACCACAATAACCGTCTATGCACACTTGCAACATGAGCTGATAAGTTGCCGGTCACTTCAATGACCCTACTCAAACACCATCGACAACCACAAGCGGGTAACAACTTCTTGTTACGCTTTCAATACTGGATACATATTGAGTTCCTTCTCAACTTCCTAAGCATTCATCTACCCTCTTGACTTTAAAGCACGAGCATCAGCAGCACAACCATCATCAGCAACTCAACACAACCCCATGTTACCATTGCACAACAAATTCGTCACAACTACACTAAGATATAGGTATAAGACAATTTCCGATGAATGAATGGACCCAAAAACATAACCAAGTTGCCTCGGAACTGGAATCAACTAGCTCAAGTTGCCTCCAAAAGTGCGAGCAACTTTCTCAAGTTGTCTCCAGAAAAAGGAAGCAACTAGCTCAAGTTGTCTCCAATAATGGAAGCAACTTGGTCAAGTTGTCTCCAATAGTTTGAGCGCATCCAAAAAAGTCCACTGCAACATATCACCACTACTTCTAACACAACAAATGACTCCAATGCAACATCCACTACCTGACCATTGGTGCAAACAAATCAAATTGGAAGCTCAACAAACCTCAATATCATCTTCTCGGCCTCTTAACATCAACATCACCAATGCACGGCCTTCAACTACATCTCATAATGCCGGTTGACCAGTAACCTCAACAAATCCCATCCGTTGTCATCTCGAAGCCAACCACAACTAAACTTCATCTCGAAGCCAACCACAACTAAACTTCATCTCAAATCCCATCTGCACTATAACTTCATCTCAGAAGCCAACCACAACTAAATCCCATCTATTGTCATCAACTCGACCCATTCTGATTGTATTTGCACTTATATCTCAACGAACATACAACAAAAAATAAAATTAAATTCACCACTAAAACAAACAAAAATCTTACATGTTAATCTCGGGATCAACTTATACAACTCTACGAATCTTCAAATTGAAATCACCAAATCGGAAAATGCAGGAACGGGATCAATTATCAAATTTAAGCTACTCTGTTGGTGGTTGATGATTTCAACAGAATTACCCAATCACTCAAATCTCTCTCTCGAATCGTGGCTGGAAAAGAAACCATACCTTGGGAATAAGCTCCACCACCATCATTTGTATACTCTTCTTCTTTCCCTTCCTCATATCACCACCAGCATCTTCACCACCACAACAAACAATCTTAACCACCGGTGTCTCAATCGCTTTGGATTTTACTATTCCAACCCGGAACCACCGCAATCTCCATCAATTCCGTCGTTCTAAATCTATCTTTTTATATCTACACCACTACAGTTACAATACCACCAACACCCACTGAAACTTCAAAACAGAAAGAAGATAATCCATTTTTAATCGTTTTAGATGATTGGATTTTCAGATCCAACAAATTGATAACGATTTTCATTCCGTCTTCCAAACCGATGCGGAAAAAAATTGTATTAACCAACTGTAATCATCGATTTTAGGTTTTTCAATCACAATCCAGTTAAAATCGACATGAATTTGAAGTTTCTGATGCTTTAGATTAGGTTTAATCATCAAGTTATCCACAGTGGCGATGAAGATGAAGGTGTCGGAGATCTGGTGATGTTGGTAGTGGTTACGGCGGTGGAGAAACGCTGTTGATGGTGGTGGTAGTGATGAGTGAAAGTGGAGGAGAAATATTAGATCGATGGTGGTGTTGGCTGCGGTGGTGACGTAGGTGGAGATGGTAGTGGCGACGGAGATGGAGGTGTGGTGAGTTCCATTAGTTTTCTCAGTGAGAAATGAAGAAGAAGTTGTAGTATAAGATGTAAAGGTTAAAAATGGGATTATGTAAATTATTTTTCTATTCATAATTTCAATTATGCCATTAGGGGTATTTGTAAAGACTCATAAGGGTATTTGTGATAGACCCATGGATAGTAGGGGCATAAATAACATTCCCACAATAAAATACCTATTAAAGTTTAATTGTCTTGCCTGTCATTCTTTATAATTTTTTCAGTTTCTGATTCCGGTTCCATGAGAAGAAAAAAGAAGAAAATAAAAAATTTATCAATGCTCATCTGCTATTATCACTTGTATACAATTTAGAGCGAAAGTGCTACATTTCCCCACTCCTTTCCCCCATTACGTGTCATGGTTCTTAGCCCTTGATTCCTGGATTGAGATTAGCAAGGGTCCCATTATTATTGGGTTTAACCAACAGATGCTTGACACATGGGCGGGGGAAAGCAGTGGGGGAAGGGAGCGGGGGACGTTTAGCATTTTCGAGTTTAGAGGATGATTCATTGTCTTGCCTTGGCTAAGAGACAGTCAACCATTTGTACCGAACAGTGTTCTGACTTTTAGATCGCGTTTTGATATTTTGGTTCATCCATCATGTCACTGCAGAAGCAACTGAAATATTATCAAGGTCATCTGAGAGCCTAACTTGACCAATAGAATGACTCTAAAAATCAGCTGTTTAAGCCAAGCAAGCTTACCTCAGAGCAATTATATAATTATTGCTGTGCACCCTGCCATGCACGAATGCAGCGGGGCGGATTAAAACGCGATCTTTATATCTTCAGTCGGACGCTCCCTGAAACTCACCTCTTGGTTCACATAATTGTTTTCTGTTTGGAGTTGAAGTTTTCTTTTTAGATTAGATCTATCAATTCCATCACTATTTCACAAAACGTGTGAAAGTGTGTTTTGGATTCATAAAATTCTTGAATTACATACATAACTAAAGTTCATTTTGTTTTCCTATTTCTTTAAATGTCTTCCAATCTCACAGGTACATCCCCAAATGGGCCAAACTTACATACATAAATATATGCACTTGTGAGAGGATGTGCACAATCCTAATCACTCCCTGTACGCTTCTGCTGTTCCATCTAGTTTTCCTATTATGCTAATAAAGCTCGCGAATCATGTTGTTTGTATTGATTTTTGAAAAGTAAATGTAATATTTTAGCATCACAATAACGTTTTAAGGTACTAAGAACCCAGAAAGTAGTGCAGGCAAATGTAGATAAATCTGTGATCTATCACCATAATTTTCAGATGCACAATTTAAACTTTCCATTTTCTAGTTTTGTTGTGCAAGTTCAGTGACTCGAACAGTAGAACCATCAGGTCAAAAATGATAAATTTTATACCTGACAATGAACACTTGAAACCATGTTTCTGAGGGTTATGCAGAAACTGTGATGCTGGAGGGCTTTCGTTGTACAGTTCGCAATTAGGAGACATCAAAATATTGAAGAAAAAAAGTCTGAAAACAGAATCTACATTGAGAAAGCTTAACCTGACAGGATCCATTTTATGGAAAAAAAAAATAATAATAAAAAAAAAAAAAAACTGTTTTCTTAAAATTCGTCTTGGTGAAGTTGTTCATTAACATGTTTTCTTCTTGGTAAGTTTGGTGTTCATCAAATTCATCAGATGTTGGCATTACGGACTTGGATGAATTTGTATCTAGGTTTCAAAGTTTAGTACCGTAACTGGTGATAAAAAATTCTCCATGCCATCAGCATTTGAGCACTGAGTTTTTGAGCCCACACTAGCTTCTTATTACTGCTCATATAGGCATACGTGCATCTTCTATTTTACTTTCACAAAATCTTGCTCAGGTCGTCGTTCAACATGTCAATAACCTGCCACAAATATCATTTATGTCCCAGTGCATGAGAAAACTAACATTGAATCAAGAATAAAAAGAAAAGTAAATGAACAAAGACGGAGTTCCAAAGGGGAAAACATGCTGGTAAGGCGGTTACAAAAGCATCAAATATTGTTTATCAGTAGTTATAGGTTTCCAGGTTCTCAAACAAGCTCATGCAAACCCTCAGAGTTCCCTTTGCTGCATTTCATTATGGTAATGCACCATTACCTTTTCAGCAAACAGTCCAACCTCTTCTTTAAGCTTGGCTTTCCTCAACTTCCTACAATATATAAAAAAAAAACATAAATTCAGTCAATAAGGTAACAATATCTTGTAAACATGCTGAGAAGAGTATTTACATTGATGCTGTCATCAGGTAACACTAAACATTTCTCCTCCAAAAAGGGCAAAAGGTTCTCAACGGCTTGACACGTCTGCGGGATATCAGAGCAAGCACGTAATATCTCCTCCGCCTTTCTTATGTCAGCAGAAAATCCAACTAGATACTCCTGTGGTGAGCCAAAGGTGAAGGAATCATCTGACAAAATTGAGAATCAGGTATACTCTATATGTGATGGAAGTTATATACAGCCATATAGGAAGCACATGTACCGTGAAACGATCTCTAACGAGATCTAGGTTGTCAACCTTGAATTGCTCAGGTTCTATTGTTTGTTTCGTCAACAGAACCCCCTTGGAACTTGCCTGTATCATCAATTCTTCTTCCCTTTCATCGGAAAATGCAAGAATATCAGTCCATTCGTCATCAGCTACTAGCAGCTGTTTAATCCATCTCCGAAGGTCATCTGGAATCTTTTTCAGTAAGAGACCGTGAAGCTCATGGAGCACCTGTTGCAAGCTCAGCCATTTAAGAAGAGTATGCAAATCAACATAAAAGAGAAAAGGAAACAGAAAGGTCACACTAACAGTAACAATTGTTACTAATAGAGTCTGAGTTAGGACTAATTATACCATGGATCTTTTTCTATAAGTGTAGATATTTGATAACTGTGCATTGAAGAATTCCTTTTTGGCCTCAGCATGTTCGTGTTCCAATTTAGGCAGAAGATCCTAAATAATAAGATGCGGAGAAAATCAGTTAAGCTAAACTTACAACAACAGTTTCTAAAATGAAAATGAAGCACTTATACCCTTAGTATGCCCAAATCAACATGTATGTCGCTCCTGGTTTCATGTATATTGGGATTAGTTGTATTCAGAAGACGCACATACTCACTAATAATGCCTTCTCCATCTAGAAATGGATACCAGTCATTCAAGAGAGCTGTCAATTGACACCTGAAATTACCAAAAACGATTATAAACGAACAAATAATGAACAAGAACCCCAAAATTAATGATAATGAATTGTAGCAAAGAAATAAAACAAACCCTAGTTACAAAATATTTGAAGAACAATAAGACATTAAACTACCTTAGTTCCAAAAGTTCCTCCCGTAACTGTTCTAATCTCATTTTGTAATAATCAGCCATCGTTTCTTCTGGAACGAAGGAAAGAGATTTCAAAGATGAACAAAACCTCTAACCTTTAAAATTTGCAAAATTCTTAAATTACACAACTCAAGTGGTAAAATTACCAATTAATGGGTAAAACCGTAAAAGTACATTTTGTCTTCCTATTTCTTTAAATGGGCCTGCTTTACATAAGTATTGGTTGCATGCACTTGTGAGAGGATGTGCACAATCTTAATCACTCCCTGTACGCTTTTGATGTTGCATCTGCAGGCAAATCTAGATAAATGTGTGACATGAACACTTGTAATGTTCTTGACTCGAGCAGCAGAACCAAGTTCATTTTCTTGTAGAAACTTTCCATTTCTAGTTTGTTTTGCAAGTTCAGTGGCTCGAGCAAGTAGAACCATCAGGTCAAAGTTATAAGAACAGATTTTTACCTGTGACATATATCATGTTTCTGAGGATTATACAGAAAATGTGATGCTGGAGGCTTTTGTTGTACAGTTGGCAATTAGGAGACATCAAAATATTGAAGGGAAAAAAATATCTGAAAACAAGATTGACACTGAGAAAGCTTAACCTGACAGGATTCATTTCATGACTAATTTAGCTTCTTTTCATAGAAAATGACAGTCTTGCACCTCCACAAATTGTAAAAAATAACAGGGAAAAAAAGTATAAAATAATAATAGAAAGTGACAGTCGACCTTCCCCAACCTTCCACTTCACTATCAAACCACTGCTTCATCACAAAGAAATCTTCTATTCATTGTTTTTCTGTCACTGTTTTCTTCACATTGTCTTGGTGAAGTTGTTCATTAACAAGTTTTCTATCCAGTAAATGGTTTTAGGGACTTGGGTGATGGACCAATAAAAAGGCTTTGGAATCTGTGGATCGTGCACTTGTTTCACTTCTAGTCCCTGATCCCTCCACTGTGATCATGATAAGTTTGGTGTTCATCAAATTCATCAGATGTTGGCATTAAGGACTTGGATGAATTTGTATCTAGGCTTCAAAGTTTAGTACCGTGACTGGTGATAGAAAAATTCTCCATGCCATCAGCATTTGAGCACCGATTTCTTTTGAGCCCACACTGCTTCTTATTACTGCTCATATAGGCATACATGCATCTTCTATTTTATTTCACAATCTTGCTCCGGTTGTCGTTCAACATGTCAATAACCTGCCACAAAAGACATCATATCATTTATCATTTATGTCCCAATGCATGAGAAAACTAACATAGAATCAAGAATAAAAGAAAAATAAATGAACAAAGGCGAAGTTACAAAAGGGAAAACATGCTGGTAAGACAGTTACGAAAGCATCAAATATTGAAATATGTTTCCAGGTTTCTCAAACAAAGTCATGCAAACCTTCAGTGTTCCCTTTGCTGCATTTAATGCACCATTACAGTCAACTTCTTTTCTTGGCTTTCCTCAACTTCCTACAATGGATAAAAAACATAAGTTCAGTCAATAAGCACCAGTGTTTCAAGTTCAAATATGTTGTAAACATGCTGAGAAGAGTATTTACCTTAATGCTGTCATCAGGTAACAATAAACATTTATCCTCCAGAAAGGACAAAAGGTTCTCAATAGATTGACACATCTGCGGGATATCAGAGCAAGCACGTAATATCCCCTCCGCCTTTCTTATGTCAGCAGAAAATCCAACTAGATACTCCTGTGGTGAGCCAAAGGTGAAGGAATCATCCAACAAAATTGAGAATCAGGTATACTCTATATGTGATGGAAGTTATATACAGCCATATAGGAAGCATATGTACCGTGAAACGATCTCGAACGAGATCTAGGTTGTCAACCTTGAATTGTTCAGGGTCTATTGTTTGTTTTTGTCAACAGAACCCCCTTGGAACTTGCCTGTCTCATCAATTCTTCTTCCCTTTCATCCGAAAACGCAAGAATATCAGTCCAATCGTCATCAGCTGCTAACAGCTGTTTAATCCATCTCTGAAGGTCATCCGGAATCTTTTTCAGTAAGAGACCGTGAAGCTCATGGAGCACCTGCTGTGAGCTCAGAAATTTAAGAAGAGTATGCAAATCAACATAAAAGAGAAAAAACAAAAGGTCACTAACAGGCAACAGTAACAATTGGAACGTGGAGTCTGAGTTAGGACTAATTATACCATGGATCTTTTTCTATAACTGTAGATAGATAACAACTGTGCATTGAAGAATTCCTTTTTGGCCTCGGCAAGTTCGTCTTTCAATTTAGGTAGAAGAGCATATCGAAGTAGTCTCTAAAATGAAAATGAAGCAATTATACCCTTAGTATGCCCAAATCAACATGTATATCGCTCCTGGTTTCATGTATATTGGGATTAGTGATCTTCAGCAGACGCACATATTTACTAATAATGCCTTCTCCATCTAGAAATGGATACCAGTCATTCAAGAGAGCTGTCAATTGACCCCTGAAATTACCCAGAACTAAACAAACCAATACATACAAGGAAATTAGATAAATATTGAACAAGAACTATAATACTAACATTTAACCCTAAAAATACCTCCAAAATGATGAATAAGTTGTACCAAACAAATAAAACAAACCCTAATTACAAAATAAAAGCAATATTTAGATAAGAATAATTCTGGAAAACAACAAGAGATTAACCTACCTTAGTTCCAAAAGTTTCTGCCGTGACCGTTTTGAAATCCGTTCTTAAAAACCACCCATCGTTTGTTCTGTCTGGGACGTAAGAAAGAGATTTCGACGACACGGAAAAACAACAAAACACAGATCGCTATTCTCCCTTATATGGGCGTCTAGTCTAGTCTAGATGAAGGCATGGGCACGCGGAGTCATGGTTTCTGTACTTAGGAATTAAACGTTTAGTCCCAAAATTAGTGGGCTTTTACTCCCTAGTCATGTCCGATGACAAGAATGACCTTTATGTAAAAATGGCTTCACTGTCCTCCAATCCGCTAAGCTCTGCATAGGAATTTTTTTGTAAGTTAAAATGCATTCAAAAAGATCAAAAAAATTAATTTAGGGAGTTAGAAACCCTTACATCGGATTGAGTAGAGCCATCTAATGTTGGGCTAATTGGATCCACCCAAACATTTATCTACCTCCAAAGCAAATTTAATACATGACGGAGGCTCATTTCTCCCCGTTAAGGAAGTTTCTAAAGAATTTAGCTTCCTTAGCCAAAATATCGACAACGATTTGTTGTTTTTGTCACATAAAAAAATCCAAAATTTTTTGACAAATTTTTAATTCTCTACTAACTTCATCCATGATGGCCACGATTTTGCCAAGTAATTTGAGATCGGTATCCCATTTAGATAGTCAAACAGATTTTCCACGATAACCTTACACCGAAATTGGAAAGCATTTCTTCTTTAGCCCATTGAGTCGTTGCTTGTATAAGCCCTAACGCTTCACAACTGCTTACGGAGATGTGGTTGCAATTGATCCATTCTTCCTTGTTCAAAATTTCTGCATCGGAACTTTATGTTTTAGTTGTTGATTTTTAACTCGATGGTTCTTTTCCTTCAAATTGCTTTGGTTTCTCCCTAAATCTTATTATTCTCTGTCTAGTTTTGTTCTAAAACCTTAAAAATTGGGAGAGGTGGCAGCAGATCGGTGGTAAGGTTTATGAATAGATCAGATATGAAAAAGGAAATTCAGAAATTCTATATGTGAGAATCGATGTTCATTTGATCTGTTAGATTTGATTGATGTGACAGTTCACAATTAGGAGACGACAAAATATTTTAGAACAAAAGTTTGAAAACCGAATTTACACTGAGAAAGCTTAACCCGACGGGACTCATCTCATAACCAATTTACAGGGACGGTCCTGGCTTTTTGGTGGCCTCAGTCGAAAAATAATTTGTGGCCCCATAATACAAATTTTTTTATATAACAAAACAAAAAATAGCACCACTAATTAGGAAAAAAATTCACCATTAGCCTATACATAGCTAGGTTTTTAATAGGCAATTAGTACGGAATCCATGATGAAGAAAAAAGTACCACGACCACTTGAAATCTGGCCTATCCTTTGATTTTTTTACTAGCCAATACCGAGGAAATGAGGGATTTTTCATAAGAAAAAAAGGATATTCGTTTATTTGAAGCATAACAAATTAGGATTCAATATATGCTCATACATTCTTATGTACGAGTATATGGATATTTTCCAATTAATACTCCCTCCATTTATGGAAAGAGATACTATCACTTTTTTTCAATTTGGCTTATTTTTAGGCTAAAATGAAAAAGTGATAATATATCTTTTCCAAAAGCGAGGTAGTATCTTTTTACATATAATTTTCTATATAACATGATTTTTTTATTTGTTTATATATGAATATACTTTTTCTCAGAATAATCCTTGAAGACATTACAATTTGCTTGTCTTGTCTATTGTGATAGGCTAGGGAGGCAAAGCCCAAATTGTGTTTTACAAAATTGCAATCAAAAAATAAGTGTATTGTTGTTTCAGATTCAAGAGAACATAAAATGAATTTATCATCTACATTAATAAGTTTAGCTTGAGTACGTCTTGCTAGGAGACAGTTAGTTAAGAATTTCCAAATGAAAAGATTAATTTCTTTGAGACATATATAGATTCCATAACTTCTTCAATCTTTCCAGTGTATGGACATATACGGCCATAGTTCTTTTACCCATTTCTATTCAACTGATACTGGAATTATACCTCAAAATTCCAACAATCCCTCACATGAATAGAAATTGTCTATAAAAGTAAATCGAAAACAAAAGACAAATAGAAAGATTACATAATGAATGTTACAACGTCGGAATAGGTGGCCTTGAACCATCCATAGTGAATTTTTTCGAATTTACTAGTCGCATAATGACCATTGGTCTTGAACAATTCAACTTTACAATATAAATTTGAGACATGAAATTCGCATTGTTTCTTTCGAGCACCTTTAGTTCTTACGTTTTTTGTTCATTTTGGCCACCGAACGATTCCGGTATTCACGAGTGTTGTTAGAGAATATCCTAAGTATTCTCATAGAAATGGCCTTGTTTCTCACTCATATAGGTGATCTCCCATTTAAGAGTAACCTATCTTAATCTACTTATAAGTATATAAATCCTTAAAAAGCATTGCTTAGCCTTTACTCTTGTACAAGCAACACCGTATGATTTTATCATAAGAATGGGTAGAGATTTATATCTTGTAGGTGTTTACTTTTAATTTTACATACGTTCATTGTCTCTTTGAACCGAGATCATGGGATCTCCAATTAACTAGGTAGAGTTTATTGTACAAAAGTTCGTATTTCAATAGGCTTAAAACTCATTCCCCTCGATAACATCTATCTCTAGAATTCAAATAAATTAATTCTTTATTACGCGCGGTCGTTAGAGACTATTCTCTAAAGATTATTTTTTTCAATTTTGTAGCCAATATACAATGAGTTTACAAAATATTGGATTCTTTTTCCAAGTTCAAACATCTCGTTTATAAAGCATTTCAATAAAATTATGTTCTCCTTTCGATATTTGGTCGGACGCCCTTATATCATGTTCTTGCATCATTTTCATTTATGCCTTAGTTGCTCAACATGAACTATTGAAACTGAAAGGTGAATCACCTCACAGTAGGAGGATTTATTACCTTGCAACCAGGTTTGGTGCTTGGTCCACGAACACCTTGTCAAAACTTAGTACTAGACGGTAAGTACTAACATAATGATGAACCATCATTGTTGCTTTGTGCATCCCTTAGTTTCAGATTGAAACTTCCTCTATCATGTATGTCACTTGTCATCTATGACTTCATGTTATGCAAGTACTAAAATAACTAGAAGTATGCGTTGAGATGCACTAGTTTAAACCCTTTACCGAATTAGAAAATATATTTATTTGGCTTTGTTCAAAGCAATATAGTTTTCCTAACTTTTGGTTTAAGAAAAAGATCGACTTGAATCTTCTTTTTCAAACTTCTTGTAACATTTTCCATTACATGGTAAAGGTTAAGAAATTATTTCATACTTATCTTTGAAACATTATTAGTAAAATTTGTCATAAAACCTATTTGGATAATCATGAGTAATGATCTTAGAATTAAGCTATTTTTCGCATAAATTTCTCAAATCGTATATTTTAAAGATGGTTATTCAAGAAAAGATCATTCTTTGCGACTTTAATTCATACACTAGACTCAAAGGAGCATCAAAATGGTCGGAAACCACACTGTAACAGGGATGATAATTTTGTGTGCAACAAAATTCAGCAACATGACTGAACTTTGTAAAATCTCAAAAAATTACTTGTGTTACTCCAAAAATTCTGAATTTTTTTAGAGATAATTATCAGCATGTCTTGTAGACATTTTTAAAAGGACTAACCCAAATTCGTCATGAGTTGGGAGACAAGCATAAATCTCTACAACAACTACAATCTGACTCATTGCAAGGTTATAAAGTTAGAAAGAACAAACAATGTAAGTAGAACTATTACTGTATTTATTAATAGAAGACATAACAATTATTAAATAAATTCATGTAAAGGATCACGTAGTAAGGTAATCCTACAATTATTACACTACACGCATATGAAAGATCACATAATAAAGTAATCCAACAGTTATTACATTGCATTAATCTAAAAGAGCCCACTAGTAAGGTAACCTTTTCCTACATAAATATCATTCTTAGTTAACAAAACCTTTCCAGACACAAGAGGTGATTTTGAATCTATTATCCAAATATCAAAGTATTACGAGTATCAGACATGAAGCACATTGTTGAGAGTCAGTTTGTTACCCGAAGTCATTTTAAGTACAACCTTTACCTTTCCTACATCACTTGAAAAAGCATTATTCCCCATGAACACTGGTTCTTCTTCGGTAGTGTCTTTACAGGTTGTAAACAAAGCTTTCATGAACTTGAAAATAGTTTCAAATTCATGGTGAATAGTTTGAAATTCATGAACTTGAGACATCATTGTTTTGGAGACAACCATTTTGAGATCTAGAAATTTCGCAACAATGAACTTTCTCAATCCTCCATCGTCAGTTTTGTAATTCGTCTGCAAAGAGGTCCGAAAATCATTTGCTGTCTTGATTGGGTTGTATATAGTATAAATCATATCATCCAAACCATTCAATATATAGTTTCTGCAAAGGAAATCGGAGTGTTTCCATGCATCTACAACATCAACAGTTTGCTTATCTTTCTCGTTTACTTTGGTGATCACACTGCCTTGTAACTTGAGGAAACTTTGTCATAGAGGTAGGGCTATTGAATCTCCATATACCTTATCTTGCCTCTCTTTGGCTTACTTAAATTCAGATCATTCTAAGAGTTTTGTTAAATATATACCTAGTTGCCTCTTTGAGGAATAGAAGTTGTCTAGAACAATATAAGTGGAGTCATCATGCCTTTTGTTTGATGGATTCTCTAAGTTGTTTGGTTGAGTCAGCCTTGCTTGTGTTCACAAGAATTCCCTTCCAATTTTGGATGTTTTTCTAGTGTATACCAAAATCGTTCATCACTAAGCGTAAAAAAACACTGTAGGTTATTTTATTAGTGAAGAACCTAGTAGTTATATTTGGATTTATAGTTATTTGGTATCCATTTAT
This sequence comes from Papaver armeniacum, assembly GCA_023531295.1. Taxonomy (NCBI): domain Eukaryota; kingdom Viridiplantae; phylum Streptophyta; class Magnoliopsida; order Ranunculales; family Papaveraceae; genus Papaver; species Papaver armeniacum. The sequence continues at coordinate 141,823 of JAJJWW010008321.1, read as the reverse complement.
CTGCCAAGATGTCAATTGAGGACTCAACATGCACCAACCTCCCACACAATACAACTTAGAATGCTTCTCAAACCCTATTTAATATATTTCTAGCTCCATAAAGCAAAGTTCAATTTATTGGTTTAGCATGCAGAGCACCAATGTTGAATACTACTAACAAACGATGAAGTCAACTATAGCAAATAATTCAAGATTATTAAGAATTTTATGCAAATACTATACAATCTTTAAAAAAAAACTAGCGCTCTATCTTCCTTTTTGGTTAAACCGTAAAGATTATTAGAACAAAAAGAAAAGAAAAGAATATTTAGCTTCAAACCCACATTCTAAATAATTCATTAATAGGTACCTAATATTTTCATTTTTTTAAAGGAACCCAGACGTGGAGCAAGGAATGTATTACCCCGTGGACCTATATTGTATGGGAGGTTGGTGCATGTTACATTACACTGATATTTTTCACACGTCCGTTCAGATTGCTCCACGTGTACTCCAAATATTGGTATTCATAAACATATAGACAATATTCAGATTCCTAATAATTACAGTACGCATAAATGAAATGTGGCCTTTTCTAATACCAAATATCATATGGATTTTGCATATTTTATCATATTACAACCAATATTTGCCAAATTTAGAATGTAAATGCCAATTTTGTATGTTTTCAGACTGATAGTAGTGTGTTTGACTAGCACATACATTTCTTGTGAATATATTTGGAGAGAGGGATAATTGAACTTTGTGAAGCAGGCATTAGGGATGTTTGCTAATGGAAGTTAGAGTTTAGAATACGAGCCAACTCCTTAACATCTAACAGATAATCACTAACATAATATACTTTTTGCATTTTTCAGGCCAATAATGGGAAATAGTAACGAAGACGGAGAAACTTTTTTGTGCCGATCCTCGATTATTATTTAAAAATTACTTTTTTGGATGCTTGGGATGTGCATAACTTTTATTACTCAGTCAAGAATGTTCATTGATCTATGTCGCACGCGGTCTTTCTATATTTTATAAGCATTCAAATTTACAAGAGCGATAACGAGTATCTCTATCCTTGGAAAGATTCTTAAGGGGATATCGGTTCAACTATATTTCAAAAGCATTCAAATTTACAAGAGCGATAACTAGTATCTCTATCCTTGGAAAGATTCCTAAGGGAATATCAGTTAAATATTGGAGTCTACTTCCTGACTTATGCAAGATAACATAATCCACATATATCATTAAGTGTGAGAGATGACAGAGCAAATAAGATATGTTTGGAACGGCTATTTTCATTTAGAGGATCAATACGAGGAATTTAAATTATGTTCTAAAGGAATGCAGTTACAAAAGAAAATTATAATTATTATTGCTTTACTTCTAATCCATTTTGGGATTTATTTCTAACCCATTTTGGTTGTTATGCAGAAAAAAAGTGGGAACTCCAACTGATGAATGCTATGAATATTTCCCAAATTTCCTTTTGGATATACACCAGGTACTTCAACTTTATTACCTCGTGTTCAAGCCCGGTGTCAGATTTAGCTACCGATTAAGGCGCATTTATAGTTTTCCACTTCATGAGCTCGTCATAGTCGGGGCCGATCCTAAGCATCCCTTTCCCCGAAAAAGAAAAGAGTCGCCTCATAATTTGTTTAGTTTGCACAAACTTCATAATTTAAGGGCACATATGTTTATCCATATATTACAAATTTTTAATTTATTTTTGCAGATTAAACTTTTTTTAATTAATATTTGACCCACATTTCAGAAACATGTACCGATTTTTAATTTAGGATTTGCAAATTTGGTTACGTATTTATTGATTTTGTCACTTTCAAACTTTTTAAGAATAATGATGTGCTTAAATTTTAATTTGTATATGCAAAATTTATTGTATGCTTTTTTAATCTTTTTTTATATATGAATATTTCCAAATGAATATATCTTTTTTTAGTTATAAAGGTATTCTTTTATAATTTAAAACTCTGTATCATAGAAGTATTTATGCATGGAAATATCAATGATATATTCATACTATGTTAATGTATTTTTATTTTGTGCATTGGTATAAAATTTCCCTTTACTTTATGATGAACCACAAAATGTTTTATTTGAATTTGAATTCAGTTTTGTTTTCTAGGTAGACTATAAAAATGTACTCCTCCTGAACTCTGCTGAAGTCTGAGAAATATAATATGACATTTTTACCCCACACATTAATGTCTAAGAGCAAAAAAAAAGAGGGTAAAATTGTAAGAATATCTCTGTATCACTGTGTTGATGGTGGATTTTCGTTCAAGGTTGAGTTTGTAAAAAACCAGAAAAATCATGCGCTGACATCTTGTAAAAGATAAAGCCGTTTATAAGTGACGGATACTCCTCACTTAATTCACCAAGAATGGAGCATGTAGCAACAATCCCATTACGCGAATACATGAAATTCCTCGAGGTTGGAGCATGCGGCAACAATCCCTTCTGACAATTTCATATCGGCCTCGTATTTCACCGTACCCATTATCGATTGGCATGACGAAAGTGTTACTCTTTACAAGTAACACGAACCTCCAAGCACTATAATGAAACCATGTACGAAATACCCGTACGAAGTGATTCTCGGTGTGTTATACTGGCAGAGCCCTCTGGGGTGTGTTATACTAGCCCGATTGAGCCTCTCGGTGTGTTATACTAACCCGATTGAGCGCCGGACTTGGTAATATCGGTCTCGGATATGATACGATCGCATCATCCAACTCACAAGCATGATTGGATGACCACGATCAATTCCATCACCCCCAAGCGGTATGGAATACACACGGCCTTAGCTTGCCAAATATGATGCGATCGCGGTCATCCAACTCCACAAGCATGATTGGATGACCACGGATCAATTCCATCACCCCCAACGGTATGGAATACACACGGCCCGACCCGCATGGTCGACCATTGGCCTTCGCTTGCCAAGAAACCGTCCATACCAAACATTATGGGCGGAAAACCTAAATTAGGGTTTGCGGCATATTACATGTGTCGCAAAGCGGTCTCAACCGTCCATCTTCGAGCATAGATGGAGGGTGTAGATGTAGACTCAAAGGGCCGGAGCATGTCGACACAATCACCGTGTGACCTTACCACACACACTTGACCAATCGGTGCAGCCAACCATGGTTGGTTACAACAAAAAATCCGCCCAAAAGAGCATGGTCGCGCGGCTTTGAAAGCCAAAATTAGGGTTTCAAGTCATCACGCGCGTCCATCTTCTCGTACGAATGGAGGGTCACGATTGGATTAACCAAGGCGGTCATACCGGCATGACCACCGGCCCATCTACCTCCTCTTGCGGTCGGCCAAGGCATACCATGCCGGCCAACCCAAACGTGGCGCCCAAACTCGTGCGGTTACACTCCCAAATCTAAACTGATCTCGACCACTCAACTTCCGGATGATTTGAGTGGCTTAGATCACATTTTCATGGGATAATCGGGTATAGGTGTGAACACCAACCTACCACCTACACGGTAGTATGATCGACCAAGACCGACCAAGATGGGTGGTCTTGGAACGCACTGCCCAAACTTGGGATGTCATGCGGTTTCCAACTCCTTTGCGGCAAGGGGATTTACTCGCGCAAAACCGATCTCAACCCATTCCTCTTTGACGGTCAAATTGAGTGGCCTAGATTGCATCTTTATGAGACGATGAGACATGGACGTGTACACCATCATGCCGTCAACACGCATGTATGGTCGGTCCTCCACAAAATCCTTCCCATGCTTGGTTTCGACCAAGGCTGAAGAGTGTGATGCTAAGCACCTCTTTAAAAACCACGATTTCATCAGCGATGTGAGATGAGTGTCTCAAACATCATCTCATCCGTCCAAACTTCACCGGCTTGGTTATACAACCACAGTCGGGAGTTATTTGGTTAGTGAGAGTCATTGCCCATCACTTTACCACACGTAATGCAGTACACATAAAATACACGTGATACTTCACAAGTATCGACTTTACGAATAACGGTTATTCAATTGACAACATGCTATCTTTCGTGGATCCGATCCACATTCCAGACATCAATCATGTCACAAACGGGGATACTTACTCTGGTATTGGTGCGGCGGTTTACGGCGTGCAGCGTGCAACGCGCCATCACAAGAACGTGTTAGGAAGTCATGGACGGTTAGAGATGAACAGGGAAAAGTGGCAAGACGGCCGTGTGTTACTGACACACAACTCCACTACTCCATCATTCCACTACCTCCACTTCCACGAGAAACGTGAATGAGGCTCAATGACTTGTATAAATAGGGTCTCCACCTATTTCCAACAACAACAAGGAATAACGGAGAACAATACAAGTTCGGACAGCCGAAACCAAGTGTTAATACAAACCGTATTCAAACACTCGAGCACCGCTTGCATCAACGAAGTAGCTTGCTCATCTTTCATTACAAGTCATAAGCAAGCCAACACCTTCACAATCTCAACACCTTCTTCGCTTCCCTCCCTAAGATCCCCCATCTCCTTCACTTTGTGACCAAAACAAGTCCTGAAACGGCCATTTCTTGGTTTAGGCCGGACTTGCTCAGATTGATCTCTCGAATCTACAAGCACTCACCCCGCAGTGCATTTGTTGAAGGTTTAGATTCATTCCTCATCCACACCCCAAATTACCAAATTCTGCAGGAGTAGTTTTCACCCATCAACACACTGTGCTCAAAGTACACCATGCTTATCTCTCTATCAGAGTGCTAGTACTAAAGTCACTCTGAAAGAAAAAACAAAAATCTAGAGGAAGAAAAACCCTTGTTTAGTTTTCATTTCTAGATCTAAAAATCTAACATTATCTTTGGGTTTTTCTCCAATTGCAAGTTGCTTCTTCATAATCACAGTAAGTATAATCACTTGAAACTACTTTTTCCCTTTTGTGCATGTAATTTTTTTATCTGCTAGTTGTTAGTGTTTGTGAAAGTTATACAAAATGGAGAGTACTAAGATCGATAGTGAGTTATTGGCGTTAGTTGAAGAGAAGTCAAGGGAATGTGTTGGTCTTGAGGAGAAATTGAATGATTTAAGCTCGAGAAAAGATGTCGTTCAGAAAAAGAATGAGGAATTTGAGCGCAAAATAAAAATACATTAACATAGTATGAATATAATATTGAGATTTCCATTCATAAATACTTCTATGATACAGAGTTTTAAATTATAAAAGAATTCCTTTATAACTAAAAAATTGCCCTTTACTTTATGATGAACCACAAAATGTTTTCTTTGAATTTGAATTCAGTTTTTGTATAACACAATGTCTATCCTTGGAAAGATAACACAATGTCTATCCTTGGAAAGGTAACACAACTATGAAAATGTCTTATGTATTAATAACACAATGTCTCATGATATAAATTTTACTTTTTGTATATGGATATTTTCCAATCAATACTCCCTCCATTTATGGAAAAGAGATACTATCACTTTTTCCAATTTGGCTTATTTTTTAGGCTAAAATGAAAAAGTGATAATATTTATTTTCCAAAAACGGAGGTAGTATCTTTTTTACATATAATTTTTTGTATAACATGATTTTTTTTTATTTGTTTATATATGAATATACTTTTTCTGTAATAATCCTTGAAGACATTACAACTGCTTTGCATCTTGTCTATTGTGATAAACTAGGGAGGCAAAGCCCAAATTGTGTTTATTAATTTCAATCTAAAATAAGTGTATTAATGTTTGATTCAAGAGAACATAAAATGAATTTATCATCTCTGATAATAAGATTAGCTTGAATACGTCTTGCTAGGAGACAGGTTAGTTAAAATTTCCAAATAAAAAGATTAATTTACTCAGAGACATATATAGATTCCATAACTTCTTCAAAACGAGCTTGATTATCATATTCTGCATAACATGGTTAGTAGCGGCAGAGGATTACCAAGTTTAATGTATCGAGTTTTGAATAAAAAATTGACATTTTCAGTTAAAATCTATCTCAGTTTATCTTTCAGTTTTTTACCATTAAGTAGTTTATGAAGTCTAATATGCAGATTTTTTTATTTTAGAAATTTTAATAGATAATTTTGTTGAAATGATTTGTTTATTCCATTTATAGTGTGAGTGTGATTAAGTTAATCAGTTCAGTCACAAGTGTTAAACTTAGGTTTCTTAATTTCAAAACCTAACTTTACCGGAGATTTATAGTTATTTGGTATCCATTTATCTACCAAGATGTCAATAGAGGACCCAACGTGCACCAACCTCCCACACAATGTAACTTAAAATGCTTCTCAGACCATGTTGTATACATTCCCTCTCCATGAAGTATTTGGTTTAGCATGTAGAGCACCAGTGTTGAATACTACTGATAAACTATGGATTCAGTTATAGTAAAGAATTCAAGATTATTAAGAATTTTATTCCTAAAAATACTATACAATCTTTAAAAAAAAATATTAGTGTTCTGATTTATTTTATGGTTAAACTGGAAAGATTACTAGAAGATTAAAAAAAAAATAACGATATTTAGTTCTTAATCCCACATTTTAAATAGTTCATTAATAGATATCTAATGTTTTCATATTTTTTTTAAAAACCAGACGTGAAGCAAGGAATGTGTTACGCTATGGACCTTGTTGCCCCGAACAGGGTCTTTCCTTGCTTCCCCACCAAGATCGGCCCTGTCATAGTTTTCTTAGATAAATATAAGAACGCCAATATAGTACGACTCTGGAAGCAGATCGGATTGGTTTGGGGTCGAACCCCAATCCCCATTGATCCTCACCGAGTAGTTCGGCGATACTCCGTGAGTATTTTACTTAAGCTATATTTTCTTTAGAATGTTCACACCAACTGACCTATCTTATTTAGCTTTCTTCCTTATATTTCTCCAGCAATTAAACAAATCGAGATTAATTTCACAAGATCCAACCATAAAACAATTCGCAGCTACACAAAGTAAAATTTATAAGTCAATATATCGAATAGTTCATGGTTTATAAAGTGGAATCTGATATTAATGGGGTGATACATTTGAGCGGATCTGATTTCATGATTTTTAACCTTATTTATCTTATGTGTAATGATATCACTCCGTAATATTGGTATCCCCTATAAATCATGGAATATTTAAGCACTAGACTGGAGACGGGATAAAATTTATGCGAGACCAGGGGAACTTGGTGAGGACATCTTTCCATAAAATTATAGGATGCAAATAGAAACAAAGCGAAAAAGCGGGGTCTAACAACCACACCAATATTTAGCAGCAATCTTATGGACTAACTCGAATATACTTTTAAGAGAATCAACTAGACAGTGGACTCAATCTTAAGAAAACTATATCAAAGAGTTATATTTCTATTTCTCAATTCAATCAACGATCAAACAAATGGGAATTTGAGGCGATTGAATATAAGAAATAAATTAGACAAGATATCAAAAACCAATATCCAAGTGTCAATCAATTTAATCAACAACCAAAGGTTGGATTCACAATTGATTGAACTTCTACGACACAATGATATTTCAATTATATAGAAAATATAATGCGAAAAAGAAATAACATAGACACCAAAGTTTTGTTAACGAGGAAACCATAAATACGAAAACCGGGACCTAGTCGATTTCAACACCAATTTGTATTAAGCCGCTACGAGACACTAGCTTACTCCAAGTTAACTTTGACCGGAATGTAGTTGAGCCTAACAATCTTACACTGATCAAGGTACGGTCGTTCCTTACGCCTCTAGAACCACGCCTCGGATTAGCAGCACTTGATTCCCTTAATGATCTTACCCACAACTAAGAGTTGCTACGACCCAAAAGTCGAAGACTTGATAAACCAATATGTCTCACACAAAAAAGTCTATTGAATAGATAAATCCGTCTTTGATAAATCAAGGTGAACAGGAACCAATTGATATACCGGACTTATATTCCCGAAGAACAACCTAAAATATCAATCACCTCACAATAATCTTAATCGTATGGTAGCGAAACAAGATATTGTGGAATCACAAACGATAGAGACGAAGATGTTTGTGACTACTTTTATCTTGCCTATCAGAATTAAATCTGAGAAAAATCTTAGAGAATATAGTAATTAATCACGATAGAAAATAGCAAGACCAGGAACACGCAACTACAGAAAGTAGTTGGGTCTCTTCCGCAATCGATGAAGTCTTCAAATCGTTAACCTACGAGTTTTGGAAAAACCTAAGGTTAAGGAGAATCGACTCTAAATCATAACTAGTATCGAGACAAGATGTGTGGGGATTAAGTTTCCCGATTTGCTAGAGTTTTCCTTTATACAATCTTCAAATCGGGGTTTTCAATCAATGTTACCTTGGTAACAAAGCATTCAATATTCACATTGTTAGATGAAAACCTGATTAGACTCAAGATAATATCTTTTAACTGTTAGATCGGAACTTAGCTTGTTACACACAAATGAAAAGTGACTTCATTTCGATATGAGTAACCGTACCTAAACGTGTACACCTTTGTTGGCTCAACAATAGTTAACCGAAGTTAGCCATATGAACACTTTCATATCAACCATATTCATCTAAACTATAACCAGTTCAAATAACTCAAATGAAACTAAATCTAGAGTTGTTCAATTGTTTATATTCTCATAGAAGTATACAAGACCCAATTGAAGAAAAATCGATTTTAATTCACTCGAAACAATTCATGAACATTATAGCCACGGTTTGAAAAAGATTGCATTCTTTATTATATAAATGTATTAGTTCATGAACAAACCTATTTTAGAACATAACCTACTCAAGTATGCAAACATATACGCATACCTAAGTGGCCGGACTAAGTTTGGGTTCCGTTGATGCAACGAATGGATAGTGCATACCACCAAACTCGGTAAAGTCCCGGAACTTGAACCTCATGCCAGTACGCGTACCGGTATGCGTACTTAGTTCTCGTGTCTCTACTAAACCAATCAGTACGCATACGGGTATACATACCATGGTTCCCGAACTTGGAATAACTCGCAACAGTTAGCATACAAATACGCATATTGTGCTATATCCAATCGTGTTTATTTTGGTTCTAAACTCCATTTCAATCATTGAAACATTCTCGGATGACGGGAATAGCTGTCTCACACAAACTATTAGTTTCAAAGCAATTTTCAAGTGATCGAATGATCAATACGAAACATTTTGAGTCTACATCAAATGACTGTCTCACACAAATCATGTAAGATGTTACCAGGTGATCTTCACATGATAATTTTTTGACTTTCGTCAAGAATATAATATGAACTTGGTTAAAGCGAAAGCTTATCAACACATATTTCGAGAAATATGTAAGTGAGTTAACTCAGCACGAAATATCAAATGTGTATAATTGAAGTCTATATAGCTATACGACTTTTGTCTCAAACATGAGATATAATAGATATACTTTTGAGTGATAGATGATTTCAAGCCTCCACATACCTTTTGGGGATGAAGTTCCACAAGCTCCACTTAGTAGTTCTTCGTCTTCAATCGATGAACGCCGTGAAGTCTAAAGCTGAACTACACTTACTATCCTAATCCGAAACTTAGCTATAAGTAGACTAGAAATCAAAACTTATAGTTTTGACAACTAAACTTGACAAACAAGCTTGAAATAGTAACGCTTGCGAGTTCGACCGAGCAGTGCTTGATCGGTTGTCAGTCGAGAAAAAATAATTTCACTTTCTCACTCTATTAAATATAAATGATACGTGATAAGAAAGAGTTAGTTCCCACAGAGAGGCTTTTGTTGTTATAGAATTCCAGTTTCTTAGTAACCAAGGGGGGGATTTTTGTTTTATCTAAACAATAAAAGTAATCAATAAAATAGTTTGAATAATCAATAAGGAGAAGATATTGGTCACGGGATAGTATCATTCACAAACATGTATTATCATCAATGACTAGAATTGATATTTTAATCTCTCATTTACTAAAAGTCATAGGATACCTTGATCGCAAGAATATCCTGCTAATTCCATGATTTCATCATAACCACATTAAAAGATGTATATGTGAATTCTTCCTAGAAAGCAACCTAACGTGTAAAAGCACAATCAAGTTTAACTCCCTAAAAGCAATAAGTTCTATGGAATAAGACTAATCAATGCAAACGAACGTGTAAAAGCACTAATCCGTTTTAACAAAAGTTATGATTCACTTGTGACTAGTAGGATATATCACTACAAGCACTACCCACAATTATGCTACTTAAATCGGGGTAAACAACTTTTCATATTGAAAACCCTAATCTAGCAATAAGGATGAAGACAAACTCAATCGATTCCCGGACTCGACTAAACAAGCATTCAAACTATATAACACTATTAATTGTGAATCACAAACAATAAATTATTGAGACAAAACTAATTCATAGATTCAAATAACATGTTGAGAAATCAACTTTATCCCATAACCAATAATAGTTGTTTAGCTACTCATAGCTTTTGAGTTCATCATAATCATAATCAATAATAAAATAATGAAGAAGATGAAAAACAAAACAAAGCAAACCCTAGTCGCCGCTCTCAAAACTCCAAGTAGAAAAATACGTGATACCCCCCAAAGTTGTCGAAAACTTTTTCCTTTTGTAGCTTTTCATCTTTCCAAAACTAGGTATTCAAAGCCCACAGTCCAATAACAAGATGTCCACCAAGCCCATATGTGAGGAATACCCATGTGAAAATATGTCCCAAAAAATAGTCGCGGAACCGGTATTATAGAAAATTGGTCGGAGAAGTATCTCGGTGTGGGAAAAGTCCACCGGTCCAGAGGTCAAACGAGGCTAACTCGGGAAGTCAAGCCGAGTCAACTCTGAGTCGATCAACTCGAGTGAGTCATGGCCTAACTGGTTTGCCAGGCCAAAGCCATTTTGCAAAGGCCAAAGTTTGTGTTGCACCAGGATGGTGCATCACTGCTTCACTTCTATCCATAGTGGCCTGCACACTTCTCTGCAACATCATGTAACTGCTATCAAGCATACAACAAACCGGATTCCACACCTGCGGTGTTTCTTCTTAACTTTCTTCTCCTCTTCATGTGTGACACTATCCCTGTGACGACTATCTTGACTCAGTCCATTACCAGGAGACTCGGAGCCATCTCAATTGCATCACCCAGGAATGAGTCACCACCACAAGAACCTTGATACCACACCCATATCGTGTAGTTTCACATACGCAACACCATATCATTCTATGCTCATTACGTAAGCACAACCAATTATTCCACCAAAATCATATCCACGAGTCTTATGTCTGAACAACAATAATAGTTGCAGCATCACTTGACCCCAATGCAGTTCATCTCCATCCAAGAATTCCACCAAATGGCCAGTTAGATCGCCAGAACCATCACATGCGTACCAATTTGTACCCGAAGCCTAGACATACATCTATAAAATTCAGGCCATTTAAACTCGGAGAATTCCCTCTTCACCATCTCGAATCACACATTTTCACCACTTCACTTTGGCAACACCAACATCAGCACCGCAACCTTGCTTGAAACTCATATCCGAGATAACCCATCTTCGATTCATCACCAATTCTTCAAAGCAACAACAAACCCTAATCAAACACAGACCCATGATAGTCACGGCAACCACCATTCCTTCAATGTTCCACTGGAGCTTCATTCTTAAATTCTCAACTCCAACTCAACCTGCCCGGTCTAACAAACATCTAGAGACCCGGTTCACTCATAACCCGCCTTCGGCGGCTCAAACTCGCGACCTCACCAGCAACTCAACATCAATTTAACCACCAGCTCATAGTTCCATTTCCTTTCTTTGTTGACTATAGTAAGTTAACAAGACCCATTTGTAAACATCCACCATTATCAACACTACCAAATTTGCAATCTCAGTGCCACCACCAACACCATCATAGCCAACAGATTAAGCCTTCTTCTTCTTTGAAGATCACAGACCCATGAAAATCAACATCTTCTTAACTCATGAAACCACCAGAGCCATGGCAGCAACTCCATCTACAGCTAAATCTTATGTTCACCTGCAACTTCAATCACTAAGCAGCAACAACAACACTGCATCCATTAATAACAACTGAACTTGACTTATAAACCTTGCATAGATGCAACATCATCTCTGTCATCCATCACAACAACAAAAGCATCAACAACTCTGGCTCAAACCCTTGAATTATCTTCCTAGCACCAAATCTTGGGTTTCTTCAAAGCAAGCTTAAATTCAACCCTAACCCACTTCTGATTCTTCATGAATTCTCAAATTCTTGCTCTCTATCCTCCATTTTCCGGTTTGAACTCACCCCTGATCATAACTCAGGCAACTAAACAAATACATTGCACTTGATTCCCTCTTGTATCTCATGTACCATCTCGATCAGTCCACTACTCCATCTTCATAACACCACGACAACATCATCACATAGTCAAATGCATTCTCGAACAATTTCTCTGCTCAAAATCCAACTCCATCATCAACACATCCTTGCCATAATTCTTGACCAAATCATCCCAAATTCGAGTTTATCTGTTTGCCATCTTTGAATCAAAGACAAACCCATGTTCTTAAACCTTCTCAACACCACAGACCATCTTCTAAATCACACTAAGGACTCATCCTCGATCTGAATTCTCTTTGGTTCTTCTCTTCAATCAAAACCCTATTTGTAAATAAGAATCCGTAAACCATCACAGACCCATTCTCGAATCTCTAATTACTTCATCTGAATCTTCACGAACTCTTCCATTGAACCTTAATCGATCCCCACTCTCATCTCTACGATTTAAACTCATGAGAATGAACATCACCGTTCCTCTGGGTGGAGTAGGTAAGAGAAGATAATAAGAGAATTGATTTCTCCCCATGAATTACGAGGTAAATGGAGGAGTAGAAATAACTCCACGCACCCAGAAATAGGATAAGGGCCATCCAGTCCATATATGGCTTGTCGGTTGAATAGCCGAAGCGGTCTATATCTCTATTCATCTCATTTATCGATTCCGGGAGGCCGACAATCCATTCTTCACCTCCTCCATGTGCAGCCTAACCACATGTGAATTGACTTTTTGCCATTTACGCTCCAAATGGATGGTTTCTCCTTCTTTTACTCCAAATGGTTCCAAAGTACCTATAACATTCAAAAGCAAACATAAGACACATAATTCACACGAAAACATAGCAAAAGAAAGCATAAACTATAGATATAAATGAAGGTGTTTATAACACTTATCAAATTCCCCAAACTTAGACTTTGCTAGTCCTCGAGCAAATGAAACAAAACTTATTCTAAAATATACATACAACTCTTGTGAGGGTTTACTAGAGATATACCCATAAAACCTACTTTTCCAACTTACTAGTTCTCAGTAAGGATAGCATCCAACGCAGCTAAGAAGACATAGAGATTAGCACACTAGTCATAAGAAGTTAGACACATAAATGAAGACAATCTCATCCTTAAAAGTTGAGAGAAAATAACCATCCCTTCTCGAAAGAAATTAGGGTTCGGAGTGATCAAAAGTTTCGACTCTACGCCTCACAAGAAAGGGTTTTATGAAGTTGCTCTCAATAATAAATAGCTTTTTATGGGTCACACTTGTGTCCAGGTAGGAGTGAAGAGAGAATCCTGCGACACGTTGAATGGTAGGAAGGCAAAACCCTCCGAATCGTTTTGAAAACCCACATCTTTTATTCATTTTTATAAACCTATTTTTCTGACGATCTCTACGAAAGGAAATCAACCACTTAATGAAGGTGGGAATATGCTTACTTACCTCGTTATCCGTTCGGCGTGCAGTTAGCACCACTCTCACATCATCCATAGAAACGTCTTTGGTCTTCAATCGGTGTCTTCATCTTTGTCTTCGGTCTTCAACTCTTGATGATGAAATCTTGAACCTCGTAGAATCTCGACAATGTGATTCTTTCCTCTAATTCCTTGTTGCATGAAACTTCATTATAGATATTCCTTCTTCCATTGGCTTTATTGAAAGAATACAAAACTAAAAACGAACTATACAAACCCAAAATATGATACATTAAATTTTTCTTGTCTCTCTTTTTTTTATATGAGACAAGAAAAATAAAACAAATATAAAATGAAAACACAACGAAACAAAACAATAAAACTAGTAATGAACCTAAAGAAATTTTCTCTTGTCTCTTGTCTTTTTTTTTTCTTTTTTCATCATTTTTTTTTTATGACAAGAGAAAATGAAATACAAATAAAGATTAAATAAAAATGCGATTACAAAGGCCATGGTTTAAGTACTTTTACCGCTTGATTCTTCACAACTTGTATGTCTTGATATCATAAACTTCTCGAACTCTCATCCTTGATAATCTTCGCTCTTGTACAATAGTCTTCAACTTGTTAAAATTCTGCTCCTTGTCTTGTTGCTTTACTTGAATCTGAAATCTGCTCATTTCAATAAGATTTGCTTGTAAACCTTGAAATTCTTCAACTTTCCTTCAATTTGTGATGCTCCTCTTGTTGATGATGATGGTGTTTCTATGGACTGTTGGTGTAGAGAGATAAAGTGGATGGTGCTAGCTGCGAACAAGATTACAAGTGGTATGTAAGTTAGCAATTCGATGTCACCATCATGATTGATAAAAATAACACTCAAGAGATCAAAATAGTGCTTCTATTGGTGGGAGGTTGGGTAGCTCACCATTCTACCCGAAGTTTACGTACGATGACACACACTCTAAAAGCACAAATTTAGACAGGTACAAATAAGTGAAGGTCGGTGCCTCTCATGATGTAACATGGGTAGTCTACACTATAGGGGACCACTACTCTAATCTACCGAATTCGGTATGCACCTTATTTGCCCACCGGCATGGTTAAATCCAACTTTAACTCTCATACAAGTAAGAAACCCGATCATGTTCTCTGTCATCTCTAAGTTCAGTCACTCTTGTGAGAATCTCTATGTAACCTTAGCGACATGTATACTATGTGACTCTAAACTAACCACAAGTTGGAGTTTTCTTATTCACTATTTTATACAAAAGTTGAAAATTTCATGAAAATTTTACAATGCAAATGTTAACCACTCCCCCACACTTAAACTTTACATTGTCCTCAATGTAAATTGAGTCATCAAAGTAAGTCAAGGTGGGAAATCCTACATGATAATGTGACAAGAAATCGAAAAAATAAAATAAAAAAAAAAGACAAGAAATAAATACAAGACAAAAATACTCATCCTTTGGGTTGCCTCCCATTTAACGCTTGGTTTAAAGTCGTCGGCCCGACTATCTCCTTGCTTTCTATGACTCCTCCCAGAGGAGTACTTCCACAAAGTTAACTCCTTCCACCACTTGAAGTGAAATTCTCATAATATGGTTTCAAGCAGGTGCCCATTAACTTTAAGTTCTTTTCCATGTAGCTATGCTACAGAATGCCCATAATATGAAATGGTGGATGATAGATCGGTTGTTGCACATGCTCATGAACTTCATAAAATTGCCCATGAAAATTCGGCAGTAGAAGGTATGAAAATTGATGAACAATTTCAAGTTCTTTGTAATGATTTGACAAGTTACCACCTAAGCTGGAAAGATTTTCGTAATTCTTTGCGTCACAAGTCTAAAGAATTTTCTCTTGAAAGTTTGATTGTTAAGCTCGGGGTTGAGGAAGAAGCTCGGAAACAAGATAAAAAGGAAGAGATTCTCATTTTTTCTAACAATAAGACTCATACTAATTTGAAACCTAAGAAGAAGGATATGAAACCTAACCCGAACCAGAAGAAGGGAGGAAGTCCTAATCAAAACAAGAACCAACACCCATCAAGAAATGGGACGGAATTCCAATTCTGAGTTTTTTTGTTATACATGTAATAAACCGAACCACATGGCTAGGAATTGCGGGTTTAACAAGGAAAGAATAACGCACATGCTAATCTTGTGGATGGCGTTATAATAGCCATGGTCTCGGTCTTTGAGTTCTACATGGTTGGTGGATAGGCAGTGGTGCTTCGCGTCATTGTTGTTTTGATAGGTCCCAATTTAAGACTTATCTTTGAAAACCAAGGATAAGAAAGTGTTGTTGGGAGACTCCCACAACATTGTGTGAAAGGTTAAGTGCGGTAGAATTGAAGTTTACCCCCTAGGAAGACACTTATCTTTGAAAGATGTCCTTCATACTCAGAATGAGAAAGAACCTTGTTTCGGCTATCTTCTCAACAAGGTTGGGCTGTATCAAACCATTGGGTATGATATTTACACTATAACTAAGAATAAGAATTTTGTAGGAAAGGGTTATGCTACTTGATGGAATGTTTAAGCTTAATATTGATGATATGAATAAAATTGATTCTTTTGCTTATATGGTTTGCAATTTTAATGTTTGGCATGGTAGGCTTTGTCATGTGGGTAAAAAGTTAGTAAATAACATGAGCAAGTTAGGTGTCCTCCACCAATTTTACGAAAATGAATTTGAAAAATGTGAATACGTAGTCAAGCAAAAATAACCAAGACTTCACATAAATGCATTTGTAAGAGAATCCAAACCACTAGACTTAATACATTCTGATTTGTGTGAATATGAAGGTATCCTAACTAGAAATGGCAAGAGGTATATCATGACGTTCATTGATGATTGTTCTAATTATACTTATGTTTATTTGTTGAGCCATAAGAATGAAGCTATTGAAAAGTTTAACTTCTTTATTGCTGAAATTGAAAATCAATTTGGTAGAAAAATTAAGAGGTTTCGTAGTGATAGAGGCACTGAATATGATTCTGCTCCTTTTACTGAAATTTATCAAACTAATGGAATTATACATGAAAGAACTGCACCATATAATCCTCAAATGAATGGGAAAGGTGAAAGAAAGAATCGTACTCTTCTTGAATTGATCAAGTTGCTTGTTTGCTTAGTTAAGTCTTCTTCTCATTAATGGGGTGAATATTTGTTAGCTGTTTGCCATGTTTTGAACCGCATTCCCAATAATAAAACCATGATATCTCCTTATGAACTTTGGAGAAATAGAAAACCTAATGTCTCTTATTTTAGAGTTTGGGGTTGTTTAGCTTTTGTTAGGAAACCTGATCCTAAAAGACATAAGTTAGAAGGTAGAGCTTATGAATGTGTTTTTATTGGTTATGCTCAAAACAGTAAAGCTTATAGGTCCTTTGATATTAATAATAAGGTTATTATTGAATCTATTGATGTTGATTTCTTTGAAGAGAGATTTCCTTTTAAATCTAGAAATAGTGGGGGTTCAATACCTAGCACTTTACCTAGTGCTGATTCTGAACCTAAATTAGAAGAACCTAGAAGTGAAGAAACTAGGATCACTGAATTTGAACCTAGATGCAGTAAAAGAGCTAGGATTGAGACAAAAGATAAAAATCCCGATTTTGAATTTTACGCTATAGAGGAAGAACCTTCTAATTTACAATAGGCGTTTAGTTCTGTAGAGTCGAGTTTCTGGCAAGAAGCTGTAGATAATGAATGGGATTCTCATATGTCTAATGGAACTTGGCGAATGGTAGAATGGGTTTTGAAAAGGAAACTCAAACCTGATGGAACAGTAGATAAGTACAAGGCTATGCGGACTTTGCTAAAGGGATTTAGGCAACGAGAGAACGTAGACTTTTTTGATACTTATTCTCCTGTTACTAGATTAACTTCTATACGTGTTTTGATTGCTGTTGCTGCTGCTCATAATCTTGTTATTCACCAAATGGATGTTAAAACAACTTTTTTGAATGGTGAACTAGAAGAGGAAATTTACATGGAACAACCTGAAGGTTTTGTAATTCCTGGACAAGAACAGAAAGTATGTAAGCTAGAAAAGTCTCTTTATGGTTTGAAACAAACTTCCAAACAATGGCATGAGAAATTTAATAATTTAATGATTTCAAATAACTTCAAGAATAAATGAGGGTGACAAATGCATCTATTATAAATCGAGAATGATGTGTCTGTGATTGTTTGCTTGTATGTGGATGATTTGCTGATATTTGGTTCCAATTTATCTGTTGTCAATGAAACTAAAAGCATGCTTAGTTCGAATTTTGACATGAAAGATTTGGGTGGGGCTAGTGTAATATTGGGAATCAAAATAACTAGAACTAGTAGTGGTATTTGTTTAGATCAATCTCACTATATTGAAAAAATTCTGAGGAAATATGAATATTTTGATTGTAAACCTGTTTGTACTCCGTTTGATCCTAATGTGAAATTGTTTAAGAACACTGGAGAAAGTGTTAGACAATCTGAATATGCTAGTATAATTGGAAGTTTGTGTTATGCAACTGATTATACTAGACCAGACATTGCATATGCAGTGGGAGCTTTATGCAGGTTTACCAGTAATCCTAGTCTGGAACACTGGGATGCTATTGAGAGGGTTATGCGGTATCTAAAAAGAACCACAAACCTAGGATTACACTATAAGAGGTATCCCGTTGAGTCCTTGAAGGATTTAGCGATGCTAATTGGAACACTCTTTCAGATGATTCCAAGGCCACCAGTGGATATGTTTTTACTATTCTTTGGGCGCTCGTATCTTGGAGATCAAAGAAACAGACAATTATAGCCCAATCTACGATGGAGGCCGAATTGATGGCACTAGTGCTGTCTAGTGAAGAGGCGATGGCTTGAAGAGTCTTTGTCGAGACATTCCAAGTATGGGAAAAACCGATACCAGCCACTTTGATCCCACTTCTGCAATAGTACCGCGGCTATCGGAGTAGTAGAGAATTGTTATAATAACAATAAGAATCGAAATGATACGTCGAAAGCACGACACGATTAGAGAATTTCTCATAACTGGTGTTGTTAGAGTAGATCATGTAAGGTCCTGAAGGAAATATAGCCGATACTTTGACGAAAGGATTAGCAAGAGAAAAGGTATGGAATATATCAAAAAGTATGGGACTTTTGCCCGTGAGAAGTTGAGTCATTTGTAATGGATACCCAACCTAGAAATAGGTTCAAAGGGACTAGACAAAGTTACAAATGATATGATAGAGTCATGCATTCCCATAGCATGATATCCTGAAGTGGGAAACGGGTTGAGTATTTAACTCTTAATGATGTCTATAGCTCTTAAGTTAGAGTGGGATACACAGAGTATTCTTGATAAACTCACCTATACGCATGTGAAGGTGTAGCCGCCTTCATGAGAAATTGGGCATTTCTCTAGATCATTTGTTAAAAAAAGGGATAAGCACATGGCCTTAATGTGCGAACTTAAGAAATTTACTCTAGATATAGTTGTGTGTGTTAAATAATCTAGTATTAGTTAGATTTCAAGACGCGAGTCACTCTAGTCACCTGGTACTTAGAAAGTTTAACACTATGTAGAGGTTCAAGTCGAAAGGCACCTTGCAGATGCACAACTATACAACACTTGCTCAATGTTTTTGAAGTATAAGTGGGGGATTGTTGGGGTATATATTTAAAAACATAGTTTTGTAATTTTATGCCAAAGTTAGAGAGATAGTGTGGTGGTATTATTTTGAGCTCCCCACTAGGCATGAGTTCAAATCCCACCCCATACATTTCCACTAGGGTATATATATTATATACTATATACTTATATTACATTAGTCCGGGAGCGGGGTCTTGGGAGGTCTGCTGATCCAGAAACTTATTTTTGCCGTTTTTAACTTAAATTTTAAAACGTATTTTAAGTAATTACTTTATCAATTAATTGTATTGATTGAGTAATTATATTTTGACCGTTTTATTTGTAACTGGCGAGAGAGTTTTTTATGTGTGCATTAAAGCCTGATTTATTCTCATTAAAAACCGTATTGATTATTTTCTGAGTTATAAAAAGACAGTTTTTGGAGAAGATGATATACAATTTTGTTTTCATTCATTTTGAATTATGAGCAAGTGTTAGGACCAGTATTTGTTAGTTTGATTTCTCATAGTGCGAGAGAAATCGAACAAGAAAGTATCAAATTTTTATCTCATAGGGTTTTCGACAAGAATCGACTGCTAGCATACAATCAAGAGGCGAGTCGCGAAAACACCTTAAAGATAGCCAATTTGACTGTTTGTTTGAGATTCGTTTTGATTTTTTGTTCCTTGTTTCCAACATGGATTCACCGTCTTCTCTAGAATGGATTTCATCTCTCGGTTAGACACCTCGGCTTGTCCATTTGTTTGGGGATGATAAGGTGTTGCAATCTTGTGCGACACATTGTACTTCTTCAACAAGCTTTGTAAAATCATGTTTTTGAAGTGAGAACCCCCATCGCTAATTATGGCTCTTGGAATTCCAAACCTTGCAAAGATATTGGCTTGCACAAAATCTGAAACAACTTTAGAATCATTGGTTGGGGTGGCCTTAGCTTCCACCCATTTTGAGACATAATCAACCGCAAGTAAGATATAAAAATTCCCATGGGAGTTGACAAAAGGACCCATAAAATCAATACCCCATACATCAAAAACTTCAATAAATTGAATAAAAGTTTGTGGCATTTGATTTCGGGCACCTAGATTGCCTGTTCTTTGGCACCTATCACAAGTTGTACAAAATATATACGCATCCTTGAACAAGGTTGGCCAATAGAAACCGCTTTTAAGTACCTTGTGAGCGTTCTCTTACTCCCAAAGTGTCCTCCGCAAGCATAAGAGTGACGAAAAGACAAGATAGAATTAAATTCAAATTCAAATTCAGGAACACACCTTCTTATTACTTGGTCACTACAATGTTTCCACAAGTATGGATCATCCCATATGTATTGGTTTCCCAACTTCTTAAGTTTTTCCCTCTCAGCACGAGACAAGTTCTTTGGGATTTGTTTAGACACCAAGTAATTCACAATGTCAAAAGATACCATGGTTCTCCAAAGGCAATTGAGAATAGTTGCTCATCCGGTAACTTTCACGCAATGGGATAGCTTCCTTGTCCACAGCAAGATGGCTCAAGTGATCCGCAACGGTGTTCTCAATTCCTTTCTTGTCCTTGATTTCAATATCAAACTATTGCAAGAGTAAAATCCATCGTATGAGCCTCTCGGTTTCGCTTCTTTCTTCATTAGCAAGTACCTAAGTGCTGCATGATCAGAAAAGACAACAACTTTTGTACCAATTAGATAAGAGCGAAACTTTTCCAAAGCAAAAACAATGGCTAACAACTCTTTTCGGTGGGTTGTGTAGTTTTGTTGGGCCTCATTTAACATTCTAGAAGCATAATAAATAGCATGAGGTATCTTCCTACACGTTGCCCAAGCACCGCACCAACCGCATTGTCACTTGCATCACACATGATCTCAAAAGGCTTGATCCAATCCTATGGGTTTAATAATAGGGGCTGAAATCAAAAGTTCTTTCAAACGATTGAATGCGCCACACTTTTCATCAAAGTTAAAAACCACATCTTTTTGCAATAAGTTGCAAAGTGGTGATGCTATCTTGGAAAAATCCTTGATAAATCTACGATAAAAACCTGCATGACCAAGAAAAGAGAGTATCTCCCTCACCGTAGTGGGAGGGGTTAAAGCACGAATAAGGTCTATCTTAGATTTATCAACTTCCAAGCCTTTAGAAGATATTATATGGCCTAAAACTATGCCATGAGTTACCATAAAATGGCAATTCTCCCAATTCAGCACAAGGTTTGTTTAACACATCGTTTAAGGATTAGAGACAAGTTGTTCAAGCAAAGGTAAAATAAATCACCAAAGACACTAAAGTCATCCATAAACACTTCGATTATGTTTTCAACATATTAGAAAAGATACTTACCATACACCTTTGAAAAGTAGGCCGGAGCATTGCACAAGCCAAAAGGCATCCTTCTATAAGCAAAAGTACCGAAAGGACAAGTGAAAGTAGTTTTCTCTTGATCCTCCTACGCTATCACAATCTGATTATAACTTTGAATAGCCATCAAGGAAGCAATAGTAAGAGTGTCCAGCTAAACGTACAAGCATTTGATCAATAAAAGGCAATGGAAAATGATCTTTTCCTAGTGGTGGCATTCAATTTCCTGTAATCAATACAAACCCTCCAACCGGTTTGCACACGAGTTGGGACAAGTTCGTTCTTATCATTCTCCACCACTGTCACACCTGATTTTTTTGGCACTACTTGTACCGGGCTCACCCATTTACTATCGGATATGGGGTAGATAACACCCACGTCCAAAAGCTTGAGTATTTCTTTTTTCACAACTTCCATCATGGGAGGGTTCAAACGACGTTGCGCTTCCGTTGTAGGCTTTACATCATCCTCCAAACGTATCTTGTGCATACAAATGGCAGGGCTTATACCCTTGATATCGGCAATTGTCCATCCTATGGCCGTCTTGTACTTCCTTAGCACCCTTAGAAGTTTTTGCTCCTGTAATTCACTAAGCTCATTAGAAACAATCACAGGTAACTCTTCATTATCACCCAAGTACAAGTACTTTAGGTGATCGGGAAGAGGTTTCAATTCTAACTTTGGAGATTTAACAATTGAAGGTACAAGCTTTTCATCTTTGCATGGTAAAGAAATAAAAGAAATATTATGAGTTTCAGGGCATCCTTGTAGTGAATTAAGATCACCAAGGGCTTCCTTGACTTCATTACCACACTCTACACCATTATCCATGGATGTAGTTAAAACGGTTTCCAAAGCATCTTCACCATTCAATTCAAACACTTGTTGTTAGGCCTGCACAGAACCGAACCGATAACCGTAACCGAACCGATAACCGCACTAACCGCACCGAACCGAACCGAACCGATAATTCAACGGTCGGTGTCGGTTTTAATTTTGGTAACCGTTGGATATTCGGTTCGGTTATCGGTTCTACTACTAACCGCACCCTAACCGAACCGATAACCGATTATTATAGGCCGTTGATTTATTTTTATTAGGATTAATCCTAGCCGTCTAAAATTGGGTAACCCTAGAGTATAAAAACTAAACCCTAAACTATTTATGCGGCCATTTCATTTCTTCTTCTTCCTCTCCGATTCCTTCACCTCCATCGAGATTCAAGACTTAAGAGTACCACCACCTCTATGATCTAGTAAGTTGTTTTCTCTTTGATTGATTTTTTTTTTATCAATTTCTAGGGTTTTTTTTTTTTTTTACTAAGCTTAGATTAATTTATGGTTAAAACCGAACCGAACCGAAAAATAACCGAACCGAACAAAAAATAACCCCGAATACTATTGAGTTTGGTTTCGGTTTTAAATGTGCTAACCGAACTATAAACGGTTAGTTGAACGGTTTTACAACTAACCGCACCGAACCGAACCGTGTGCAGGCCTACTTGTTGTGCCAATGTATCCATAACATCAATGGAGAAACAAGAGTGGACATCACTAGGATATCTCATTGTTTCGAAAATGTTGAAACGTATTGTTTCTCCATCAAACTCCATAGTCAACGTTCCCTTGTCCACATCAATAATGGTTTTCGCCGTTTTCATGAAGGGACGCCCAAGTAGAAATGGTAGAGACGAGTCCGGTGACCCTTCATTCATCTCTAACACGCAAAAGTCAGCTGGAAAAACTAATTGATTAACCTGCACAAGAACATCCTCAACAATACCCATTGGGTAGACATTAGAGCGATCGGCTAATTGCAATACAATTCCAGCCTTTTTAAGAGGACCAAGATCAAGTGAGTTATACATAGATGCAGGCATAACATTTACGGATGCACCTAAATCCAACATTGCTTTGTCAAATGTAGTGTTACCAATTGTGACTGGAATGTCAAAGCTACCGGGATCCTTGTATTTCAGTGGGAGTTTGTGTTGTAAAATTGCCGAAGCATTCTCCCCCACACTTAGCACTTCATTACCCTTGAGCCTTTGCTTATTGGTACTGTTGATGGTGGATTTTCGTTTAAGGTTAAATTTGTAAAAAACGGAAAAATCATGCTTGCGACATCTTGTAAAAGATAAAGCCATTTATAAGTGTTGGATACTCCTCACTTAATTCACCAAGAATGGAGCATGTAGCAACAATCCCATTCTGTGAATACATGAAATTCCTCCCGAGGTTGGAGCATGTGGCAACAATCCCTTCCCCGTGAATTTCATATCAGCCTTGTATTTCCAAAGACTCATTATCGATTGTGGCATGACGGTCGTGTTACTCTTACAGAGTAACACGAACCTCCAAGCATTATAATGAAACCATGTACGAAATACCCGTACAGGCTGACTCTCGGTGTGTTATACTAGCCCGAGCCCCTCTCGGTGTGTTATACTAGCCCGATTGAGCCCCTCTCGGTGTATTATACTAGCCCGATTGAGCCCCTCTCGGTGTGTTATACTAGCCCGATTGAGCATCCTTTGATCGACCAGTGTCGATCCCGGATATGATCGATTGCGTTCATCCAACTCCATAAGCATGATTGGATGACCCCGCATCAATTCCATCACCCCCAAGTGTATGGAATACCCACGGCCGACCCCGCATGGTCGGTCATTGGCCTAGCCTGCCAAGAAACCGTTCATACCAAGCATTATGGACGGAAAACCCTAAATTAGGGTTTGCGGCATATTACATGTGCCGCAAAATAGTCTCAACCATCCATCTTCGGGAATATATGGAGGGTGTAGATGTAGACTCAAAGGGCCCAGAGCATGTCGACACGATCACCGTGGGCCCGCCTACACACTTGACCAATCGGTCAAGACCAACAATGTTTGGCCGTGACAAAATCATCACCCAAACAAGAGATGACGCACGGCTTGAAAGCCAAAATTAGGGTTTCAAGTCATCACGCGCGTCCATCTTCTCCGACATGAATAGAGGGTCACAGATTAGATTAAACAAGGGCCGGTCATACCAGCATGACCACCGTGGGCCCATCTACCTCCTCATGTGTTCGGCCAAGGCATATCATGCCTGTTCAATCCAAAACGTGCGTCCAAACTAGCATGGCCAGCGCCTCCCAAACCACGAACCGATCTCGACCGCTCAACTTCACCATGATTTGAGTGGCTTAGATCACGTTTTCATAGGATAGTCGGGTATAGGTGTGAACACCAGCCTACCACCTACACGCTGGTATGATCGACCAAGACCGACTCAAGATGTGTCGTCTTGAAACGCGTGCCCGAACTAGGGATGTCACGCCGGTTTCCAACCCTTTGCGGCATCAATTTCTGCGCAAACCGATCTCAACCACTCAACTTTACTGGGTTAAATTGAGTGGCCTAGATCAGCGCCTTCATGGGACGGTGAGGTGTAGGCGTGTACACCGGCATGCCATCTACACACATGCCCGGTCGACCCTCTCCAAATCCCTTTCCATCCTTGGTTTCGACCAAGTTAAAGAGTGATGCTTGCGCACCTCTTCAAAACCCTAATATCCATTAACGGTCGCAGATGAGTGTCTCAAAGATCATCTCATCCGTTCAACTTCACCAACTTGGTTATACAACCCCGGTCAGGAGTTATTTGGTCGGTGAGGCGTCATTACCCATCACTTTACCACACCATAATGCACGACCACATAAAATACACACGATACTTCACAAGTATCGACTTCCTGAATAACACGGTTATTCAATTCAAAGATTACATGCTATCTTTCGTGGATTCACGATCCACACATTCCAGACATCAATCATGTCACAAACTGGGGATACATACTGGGGTATTGGTCTGGCGGTTTTGACGTGCGGCGTGCAACGCGCCATCACAAGAACGTGTCGGAAGTCATGGACGGTTAGAGATGAACAGGAGAAGTGGGCAAGACTGGGTCGTGTGGCACCCGACGCACAACTCCACTACTCCATCACTCCACTTCCTCCACTTCCCACGAGAGACGTGAATGAGGCTCAATGACTTGTATAAATAGGTTCTCCTCCTTATTTTCAAGGTCAGGAGAAAAATAGGAGACAAGGAGAAACAACACAAGTTCAGACGAAACAGAAAACCAAGTGTTAATACAGAATGTATTCAAACACCCAGAGCTTGCTTGCATCAATCACAAGCCTGCTCACCTTTCTGTTACAAGTCATAAGCAAGCCAACACCTTCACAATCTCAACACCTTCTTCGCTTCCCTCCCTAAGATCAACCCCATCTCCTTCACTTTGTGACCGAAACAAGTCTGGAACGGCCATTTCTTGGTTTAGGCCGGACTTGCACAGATTGATATCTCGAATCTACAAGCACTCACCGCGCAGTGCATTTGTTTAAGGTTTAAATTCATTCCTCATCCACACCCCAAATTACCAAATTCTACAGGAGTAGTTTTCACCCATAAACAGGTACACAAGTCCTTCAACACCTTTGCATACTTGGGAACTTGCTTGATCGCATTAATGAGTGGTATGTTCACATGGATCTTCTTTAGAATGTCTAAAATCTTCTTTTCTAGTTCCGCCTTCTTATAACTTGCAAATTGCGAGGTAAAGGTAAAGGAGGAACATAAGTAAAAACCGAAGTTTTAGAGTTAGGAATACGTACCTCAGAAGTTTGGGAAGAATCATCATTTTTCTCCTCCAAAACAGGTTCCTTTGGTGTTTCCACCTTGCCCGAATCAGTAACTTCGGGTTGCACAAGTTGTGTACCACTTCTCAACGTAATAGCATTGAAACCCTCTTTTGGGTTAATAGGTTGAGAAGGGAGTTTTCCACTATTTTGTGCCTTCAATTTGTTTATATCAATCGCCATGGAGCCCATTTGTGTCTGCAACTCCTTGATAGCACTCTTAGTTTCCTGCTGACTTTCTTTGAACATAGTAGAGATGCCCTGCATCATTGTTTGAAGCTTTGAATCGATATCAGAACCTTGATTTTGCATTGATTGTTGTGCTTGTGGTTGCTGAAATTGTTGTTGTTTCGGTTGAAATCCACTCGGACGGTTGAAAGTAGGTTGTTGGAATGCACCTTGCTTGTTGGCATAGCTAAAATTGGGGTGATCTCTCCTTCCCGGATTGTAAGTGTTAGAGTAGGGATCATACCGTCTTTGTAGATTTGGAAAGACCGCATTAGCTTGCTCATCTTCATAAGCTTGAGAGGAACTTGGTATCACCGCTGTTTGCAACTTGTTGCATCATTGCTTTGTCATGTTACCCATTTGTTGACGAAGTTCCTCGACCTCGCTCACTTCATTTACTTTCTTAAGAAGCACATCCAGAACCACGACTCAAGAACTGTTGGGAGTTTGCTTTGCCATGTTTTCAATCAACTCTCTAGCTTGTTCCACCGTCTTGCTCACTAGTGCACCACCACACCGCGTCAACAAGATTCATATCACTTGATTGGAGTCCTTCATAGAAGTATTGGATGATCATAGCGTCACTGAATTGGTGGTGAGGGCATCTTGCCACCAATCTCTTGTATCGTTCTCAACATTCATATAAGGATTCTCCCACATTTTGCTTCATCCCACAAATCTCCTTGCGAATTTGAGAAGCCTTTGATGCAGGAAAATATCTCTCTAAAAGAGTTTCTTCAGCCCATTCCATGTCGTGACACTTCCGGAAGGTAAATAGTACAACCAATCCTTAGCACTATCCATCAAAGAGAAACGAAAAACTTTCAATATTGCACCATCTCGCCTCGATATCCGGGAAGCATGGCCATGACAATGGTGTGGAAGTCCATAAGATGCTTATTTGGGTCTTCATTCACCATGCCATGGAACTTTGGTAATTCTCTAAGCACCCCAGCTTGATCTCAAAAGTAGATTTTGTTTGAATACACCCATGTTGTGTATCAAGCCTATGAGAAGCCAAGTCCTTGAGTGTACGATTTGCATCACCCATTGCTTCTTCTTCTTCTTCAACTTGTGGTCCGTCTACGAATGGAACCGCTTGTTCTCCTTCTAGTTGTAACTCTTCTCCCACTTCTAACTCTTGATCTTCTCACAGTGTCTTGACTTGGTTGGAGTATTGTGCCTCTTCGAGTAGCTATCCCACACCTTGGATAGTTCCAATCTTTAGAAGCCGGGGATTAGGTACCAAAACAATTCTAAGTAAACAAGTGAGAAACAAGACAAGAAAAAATAAAAACGAAATTATAAAAAGAAACTAAAAACTTAATAACAAGCCGTATGCCTCCGTGAATGCGCCAAAATTTCGATCGATTGTCACCCGAGCAAAAATAATTTCACTTTCTCACTCTACTAAATATAAATGAAGTACGTGATAAGAAAGAGTTCGTTCCTGGAGAGAGGCTTTTGTTGTTATAAAATTTCAGTTTCTTAGTAACCAAGGGGGGGATTTTTGTTTTATCTAAACAATAAAAGTAATTGAAAGCAATAAAATAGTTTGAATAATCAATAAGGAGAAGATATTGGTCACGGGATAGTATCATTCACAAACATGTATTATCATCAATGACTAGAATTGATATTTTAATCTCTCATTTACTAAAAGTCCTAGGATACCTTGATCGCAAGAATATCCTGCTAATTCCATGATTTCATCATAACCACATTAAAAGATGTATATGTGAATTCTTCCTATAAAGCAACCTAACGCGTAAAAGCACAATCAAGTTTAACTCCCTAAAAGCAATAAGTTCTATGGAATAAGACTAATCAATGCAAACGAACGTGTAAAATCACTAATCCGTTTTAACAAAAGTTATGATTCACTTGTGACTAGTAGGATATATCACTACAAGCACTACCCACAATTATGCTACTTAGAATCAGGGGTAAACAACTTTTTCGTATTGAAAACCCTAATCTAGCAATAAGGATGAAGGCAAACTCAATCGATTCCAGACTCGACTAAACAAGCATTCAAACTATATAACACTATTAATTGTGAATCACAAACAATAAATTATTGAGACAAAACTAATTCATAGATTCAAATAACATGTTGAGAAATCAACTTTATCCCATAACCAATAATAGTTGTTTAGCTACTCATAGCTTTTGAGTTCATCATAATCATAATCAATAATAAAATAATGAAGAAGATGAAAAACAAACGAAAAGCAAACCCTAGTCGCCGCTCTCCAAAACTCCAAGTAGAAAAATACGTGATACCCCCCAAAGTTGTCGAAAACTTTTTCCTTTTGTAGCTTTTCATCTTTCCAAAACTAGGTCTTCAAAGCCCAAAGTCCAATAACAAGATGTCCACCAAGCCCATATGTGAGGAATACCCATGTGAAAATATGTCCCAAAAATAGTCGCCGGAAAATTGGTATTATGGCCGAAAATTGGTCGGAGAAGTATCTCAGGTGACCGGCAAAGTCCACCCGGTCACCGGTCAAACAGGCTAACTCGGGAAGTCAACTGAGTCAACTCTGAGTCAGTCAACTCAGCTGAGTTAGGACCTAACTGGTTTGCCAGGCCAAAGCCATTTTGCAAAGGCCAAAGTTTGTGTTGCACCAGGATGGTGCATCATTTCTTCACTTCCATCCATAGTGGCCTGCACACTTCTCTGCAACATCATGTAACTGTTATCAATCATACAACTCAGCTTCGGATTCCACGCTGCAGCTGTTTCTTCTTAACTTTCTTCTCCTCTTCATGGCAACAACACCATCCCGCAGCGACTCCATCTTGACTCCGGCCATTACCAGAGACTCGCAGCCATCTCAAATGCATCACAGAGAATGAGTCACCACATCAACCTTCATACCACACACCCATATCCTGTAGCTTCACATACACAGCACCATATCATTCTATGCTCATTCTGTCCGGCACAACCAATTATTCCACCAAAACCACATCCTGAGTCTTGTACTGCAACAGCAACAACAGCTGCAGCATCACTTGACCCCAACTGCAGTTCATCACCATCCATGAATTCCACCAGTAGCCGTTAGCTCGCCAGAACCATCACCTGCGTACCAATTTGTACCTGAAACCTAGACATACATCTATAAAATTCAGGCCATTTAAACTCCAGAGCAATTCCCTCTTCACCATCTGAATCACACATTTTCACCAGCTTCACACTGGCAACACCAACATCAGCACCGCAACCTTGCTTGAAACTCATATCCGAGATAACCCATCTTCGATTCATCACCAATTCTTCAAAGCAACAACAAACCCTAATCAAACACAGACCCATGATAGTCACAGCAACCACCATTCCTTCAATGTTCACTGGAGCTTCATTCTTAAATTCTCAACTCCAACTCAACCCTGCAGTCTAACAAACATCTAGAGACCCAGTTCACTCATAACCTGCACTTCAGCAGCTCAAACTCACGACCTCACCAGCAGCTCAACATCAATTTAACCACCAGCTCATAGTTCCATTTTCTTTATTTGTTGACTACAGTGAGTTAACAAGACCCATTTGTAAACATCCACCATTATCAACACTACCAAATTTGCAATCTCAGTGCCACCACCAACACCATCATAGCCGCAACAGATTAAGCCTTCTTCTTCTTTGAAGATCGCATACCCATGACAATCAACATCTTCTTAACTCATGAAACCACCAGAGCCATGGCAGCAACTCCATATACAGTTGAATCTTATGTTCACCTGCAACTTCAATCACTAAGCAGACAAAGAACACTCCTGCATCTATTAATAGCAACTGCACTTGACTTATAAACCTTGCATAGCTGCAACATAATCTCTGTTATCCATCACAACAACAGCAGCATCAACAACTTTGTCTCAAACCCTTGAATTATCTTTCTATCACCAAATCTTGGGTTTCTTCAAAGCAAGCTTAAATTCAACCAAAACCCACTTCTGATTCTTCATGAATTCTCAAATTCTTGCTCTTTCTCCTCCATTTTCCGGTTTGAACTCACCCCTGCTCATAACTCGGAAACTAAACAAATACATTGCGGCTTGATTCCCTCTTGTCTACAATATAAAACACGGTTTTTTTTTCGAGTGGTGGCCGGATTTATTCGGGCAAAGATAAATCTACGGTCGTGGTTGTGCGAGACCACACCCATAACCCGCACGTGCGCCAAGGCTAACTTTGCCTATATGAGTGGTGGTCAGGATTTATCCTTGGCAAAGATAAATCAAAGGCTGTGATCCTCCGTGCCACACCCTACAAGTCGCACGTGGTGTTCATTCCAATATTATGAATTAAAAATGAATACTCAAGTCAAGATATTGAATTTTAAAAATTATAACGGGGAGGTTCGAACTCATGACCTATTGTGTCATAAGAGTGGCCTCTAACCATTGTTCCACCTTGGTTGGAATTGATAAAAAAGATAAATCAACAGTGGTTGTTTGTTCAACTTAAATATTAATTAGTATAAGTATTTTATTAATTAGTATAAGTGATTTGTCTAGAGAGAAGATAAATCTATGGTTATGGTTTGTTCAACTTAAATATTAATTAGTATAAGTGTTTTATTAATTTAGGAAACATTAATTTCTCATGATAAATGATTTATTAATTTTACATCATAAATATCCCTTAATTAATATTAATACATATCTCCATCAATAAGTAATAATTTTGACAAAAAATATTTCAATAGATATTAGTGGTGGTGGTGGTAGTAGAGGAAGAAGTAAGTGGTGGAAGCGGTGGAATGTGTTACAAAGTGGTGGAGGCGGTAACATTAGTTTTGGTGGAAGAAATAGTGGCGCTTGATGGTTTTAATGGCGGTGGTATTAGTTTTTTCTTTTTGAATCAAAAATAATAAAAAAATTTACATGATGGGTAACATTGTATTGTGAAAAGTATATTTGGTTGTTTTTGACACGATCAAAAAAGGCGGATAAAAAATACTTTTGGGATGATACCAAATCATATAAGACAAAATGGTTGTTTTTGGTGCCACTGCTATCTTTGGTAACCGTTCATACGCATGATTTTCAGTATTAACAAAAAACATATAGTTGAATAAATTAACTGACGACCTAAGTTTGTTAAATCTAAACTTTATACATGACGTGTGGGATTAAAAGTTATAAGTGCGCCCAATATTCTACGAGGGATGGAAAATGGTGGTGGTGGAGAAAGAAGTAATATCTGGTGGTTTGTGGTACGGGCCGGTTTTGATGAGTAGTAATTGACTATGTTAATTATGTGCTGCTACAAAAGGATAACACTATAAATTAGAAATGTGGTTGATCGTCTTAATGCTAATATAAACTCGGTTAAAATACATGAAAATTAAGAAGAAGAAAAAAACATTTGGATGTCACGTTATATAATAAATAACACTAAAAACTACATATTTAGTATCAAGGTTTCTCCGTCCAATAGATAAATCTAAGGTTGTATTGAGATCCCGTAAGCATAGGGCGAGTTGGTCTTGGATTTTTGAATGATAATGAATATAATGAAACGCTCCCTCTCGGTTTGTCCAATGAAAACCGAAACCTTCTAAAAAAATAATCAATCGAACAACACTTAGATGGAACGCATCACCACCAGGGTAAACTTCTCCAATTGCTACATATCCAAAGTGAAATTTCTACAAATTAATGCGAGTGATTTCCTCCTACTGTTTGCGGGGCATGCAATTAAATCTCTAATAGTGATTTTAAAGGTATTTAATAATTATAAAATTCTCTTATAAGTTTTGTTTATGCAAGTATTGATTTAACTTGGGTTCTTTTATATTTTTGTGTTAAGTTGATGACTTTTTAATTTGAATACATGTTTGGTTAACAAACTTTGATACATATAGGGTATTTTCTTTGTAGAACGATGTTAGTCTCATTTTTCCGTTATCACATTGTTTCGATCCCGTATTTGTAGACATTATTTGACTAATATTGGGGTATTTGTTTAATCTCAAGGCCGATTAAACCCAATGTGTGTTGTATACATTGAAGGCGAGGTGTCGGCTCTACCTTGAAACTAATAATTTTTCTTCTAAGGTTAGTTGAATTTATGTAGATACAAATATCAATATGACTATGCTCTTTAAAACTCCAAATTACTTGAGTAACACTAGATGTGAGAACGTCATTCATGCACTACTTAGCATAGTTGGTGTGAAATCTTTTTATCCACGAATTTCTTCAATATTATGTTATCAATATGATTGAGAAAGAATCTTACACATGTTTTGATTTACTATTATAAGTTTATTTTTCAACTCACATGTGTATATCTCAGCCTTCCAATAGCCAAGGGTTCTTCATTTTTATAACTCTCACATTTTGCAAAAAATAAATAAATAGTGTTTATCTATAGTAGGGAAAATATTATGGGTTTTTGCTTCACTCCTTAGAGCCTTAGTTATCAATAATTTTTAACAAAAGTATTCATAAACATCATGGAGTTGGATTGGCAGTTTAGGTATATGTACTGTTAGATGAAATATTCTTTTTGAAGTTTGAAATTATGGTATGATGGAACAATAAATAGGGAAAATTTTATTTACTTTTTATTTTTATTTTATTTTCATGTTGCCACAACATTATTACTCCGTCCGTATAATAAATTGGAATAACATGCTTAAGTAAAAAAATAAAAAGATCAGTAACCCATTTTGTTTCCCAAAACCTATTTGAATATCAAAATAATTACTCACGAATAAAATGAAGCAAGAAAAATGTGAACAATATCGTATTAGAGACAAAACATCCCGTGCCGTTACGGCACGGGTTAAGATCTAGTATCTCATGTACCATCTCATTCAGTCCACTACTCCATCTTCATAACACCACAGCAGCATCATCACATAGTCAGCTGCATTCTCGAACAATTTCTCTGCTTAAAATCCAACTCCATCATCAACACATCCTTGCCATAATTCTTGACCAAATCATCCCAAATTCGAGTCTATCTGCTGCCATCTTTGAATCATAGACAAACCCATGTTCTTAAACCTTCTCAACACCACAAACCCGTCTTCTAAATCACACCAGGACTCATCCTCGATCTGAATTCTTCTGGTTCTTCTCTTCAATCAAAACCCTTACCGTAAATAAGAATCCAGAAACCATCACAGACCCATTCTCGAATCTCTAATTACTTCATCTGAATCTTCACGAACTCTTCCATTGAACCCTAATCGATCCCCACTCTCATCTCTGATTTAAACTCGCAGACAGAACATCAGCCGTTCCTCTCAGGTGGAGTAGGTAAGAGAAGATAATAAGAGAATTGATTTCTCTATGAATTACAGGGTAAATGTAGGAGTACAAATAACTCCAGGCACCCAGAAATAGGATAAGGGCCATCCAGTCCATATATGGCTTGTCGGTTCCCGAATAACCGACAATCTATATCTCTATTCATCTCAACCGATTCCACGAGAACCGACAATCCATTCTTCACCTCCTCCATGCGCAACCTAACCACATGTGAATTGACTTTTTTGCCATTTACGCTCCAAATGGATGGTTTCTCCTTCTTTTACTCCAAATGGTTCCAAAGTACCTATAACACTCAAAAGCAAACATAAGACACATAATTCACACGAAAACATAGCAAAGAAAGCATAAACTATAGATATAAATGAAGGTGTTTATAACACTTATCAGTGATCTAACACAAACAACCTTAATTTTAATACAACAAACAACATGTTGATGCTTTATGTGACTCGTATTTTTATCGGCCACTTTGAGTTGGATTTGAGACATTGATATATGTTTGTTTTATTAATCTCTCTTGGCCCTTTTTTCTTTGTTCTTTTCTTTGGGTGATCGATTCCAAACTCGATCTCAATTTTTTGTGTCGGTTATATTTATTGGGTTGAGGTACCCCCTAAGTACCTCTTTTGTTTTTTTTTTTACAGCCATAACTCCGTAAGATTTGTATTTCCTACTTTGGATACCTTCTGGGGTGGGAGATGATGTTCAATTTGACCAACAAAGTTGGTTGGCAGAAGAGCGATACAAAGATGCACTTTCGCTATATTTTGAGGTAACTACACAACAAAATCATATAGGTTTAAGAAGTGGTGTAATTTCTAATTCTGGTTTAAAGGCATTTATATTCAAAACATTGCATGGTGGTAACGGTCCTGATTTGGTTACACTGATAAATATACAAAAATTGCTAAGGTATTTATTTTATGGGTACTTGGTTCGTATTTTTTACCTTAATCAAACTCAAGTAGACTCAAGTGGGATGGTTAGAGACGTGGCAAGATATGGAAAAGGCTCCCAATTATGATTGGGGCTCTGCTATATTACCCGCATTGTACATTTGTCTCTATATCGCATGTTTAGGTGCACCGAACGTCAAGGTATATGGGGCATCCTACGGTAAATACGATAATACGTACATTCCCTTGGCTTTAAATCATTTTACATATATCTAGCAAGTTAGATTAAATATAGTTTACTTTCTTTTTTGTATGTTTTTACTTCAGTTTTGGTGGTATGCGTATTTCAATATTGGTGTACCAAGACTTTATGGCTACACAAGGAATTATTTCCCAATCATAGTGAGGTTTGACGGTGATAATTAGCATCCAAAACAAAACAAGAATGAACGAGTGTTAATGGTGGATTTTCGACAAAGGTCAAAATCGTAAAATCATGATACTGCATCTTTCTGACCCAGCTTTAGGAACACATATGACGATTCCTATTTTGTGATCCGTGAACCGTTTCACGAATTCTGACTGAGTGAGCATTCCTCTCAGAGCCATGATGAATATTTTCTCGAAAGGCCTCCCCGGCTGAGCATTCAATGCTGCACATTTCATTATGACCTCTATGTAGAATCAAATGATTGGGCGGTTCTCTAGACATAATTGTTTGTTAGAGAGCTTAACGCCTTAAGGACGTCGACGCTGCACGTTGTTCCCTGACTACATAGAGAGACCCACCTCTACATAGAATAACGATTGGGCGGTTCTCTGGACATAATTATTTGTTAGAGGGCTTAATGGTAGGCTTGGGAATGTGATTTCGCCAACGTTAAACTGCAAGTGCACAGCGCCTGTTGGAGGCGTGGCGAGTACAGGTCGATCCACAGGGAAATGGAGTGTGCGTAAGTGATCTAAAGCTTACTAAACTAATTTCCAGAGAAGTGACAGAGTTGTGGTTTGTTTTGGTTGTCGATACGACTAGCTGAAATTGTGTCTCTAAGCTAAGGTATCAAACGAGCAAGAGTGTTGTAAATGATGATCGAGAGTGCTAGGGTGATTGAATCAACCCTCTAATTCTTATGCTAAAGCAAAACAATATCTCATTGTGTCTTGTACCTTCCCTTGAAGGTCTCAGATGGATATTTACTTAACTAACTCACTAATTCTCCCCTAGTATAGAGTGTCTTCTTACAGTACACTCTATCACAGGATCATTCGATTGTTAGCTAACTAATTACTCCTAAAGTAATTCAACTAATCTCACTAATTCACCCCTAGTATAGCTTGTCTTCTTACAGTACAAACTATCACAAGTTCATTTGATCAATACAGCATACAATTACTCATTTCAATTAAGCACAGCAAGAACACAAATTTTGAACATGAGTTAACTCAACATATGATCAGGGGTTTCATCAAACACCCTAGCTGATGGAATTAGAACATGATAAAAACAGTTAAAACACAAATTAGACTAAGCTTGTGCTCTGGCTAGTCCAGGCATGAGCTTAAACATCAAACTACCTCTTCTATTTATACATGCAAAGTCAAACCCTAATTCACTCCAAAACAGAAAATAATTGAATACCCTCTCACCATCACTGCTTGAATCAGTTGTCTCCTCTTTGTATTTGGCTCGAGATGATGGTTCCCTCAATTGATTTGATGTAACCCTAACCCTAGTTCTTCCTATCTCAGACTTAGCTTCTAGGGAATAAGCTATGAGTGAGATAGAGAGCAAGTAGGAGGGAGAAGGTGGTGCGGCTGTGCTGTTGATGGCTGGTGTCAGGGGAAAGGGATGGTGAAGGTGGTGAGGTCTGCAAGTGGTATGGGTGAATGAGGTGGAGCTCTGTGGAGTTGTTGGGGAAAAGAAAGAGAAGAGGAAAGAAGAAATGGGGTTTGGTCGATGGGGTGTAGGTATAGGGGATTTTGGTGTTGAGCGGGTACATCAGGGGATGATGTGAAGGGTGGAGCGACCGTAGGATCTAGGGTCATCCGATGCGTGTGCCGATGCGACCCTAGGATGAAGATGGGTGAATTCTAACGGCTCGGAAGGGATGGGCTCGGATCCGGTCGGGTCTTGGACTGCTCAAGCCCATGTCTTGTAAATGGGTTGCTCCTTGTTGGGTTGCAACCGATGCGCGCGCGGCTTTGGCTTTACGCTCCATAGACACTCATCTCCAATTTTCTCGCTCTTTTGGTTCCTCAATTTCTCCGAGCTTTATTTACTACCTAAAAACACAAAATTAATTAGTACAAATATTTATTCTTGAAAACAAAGAAAATACGAGAATGCTGGGATAATATCTGGATTTCTGAGCACAAAAGATGAGTTAAATGCCAATAATAAGGTGTAGAAATATGCAATATTTGGCACTCATCAAATACCCCAAACCCAATTTTACTTGTCCTCAAGTGAAACGAGAAATTAAGAAATCCTAACTATACCACTGTCGCTGGTCTCTCGAATGCATTTAGCGTATGCATTAAGCCTTTAAACCGCTAGGTGTCCCTAGTGGACGAGTTGTAGTCTCGTGAGGGTTTACTGCAGGTGTACCCACAAAACCTTCTCCAACTTCAGAGTGTAAAAGAGTCTCAAGCATCCAAGGAGCTATGAGGACATAGAGTTTCTGCATGCTAGTAACAAGAAGTTAGAACTACCAAAGAACGCATTCTCATCCTTAAGTGCTTTGAGCGAGAAGTAACCATACCATATGAAAAGAATTTATTCGATTGTGATCATAAGCCTCGACTTCCGCCTCACCATTAGGGTTTTATGATAATTGCACTCAAAAAGATCGCTTTTTTAGTCTCTCATGTGTGCAGCGGGAATAAAGAGAGAAATCCGCACACGTTGAAGGTAAGAAGGATAACCTTCCTAAATAATTTCTGGAGACTCCACAGAGTTGTGGACAAAAAGAATCTTTTTCTGATGATATCTAAGAAAGGAAATCAACCATTAGCAAGGATGGGAGTACTCACTTACCTTCTCACCCGATCGGCAATTAATATCACTCTCTCAGCATTCATAGAAACGTCTTCAATCTTCGGTCTTCAAATGTTGATGACGAACTTCTGAACTTCACAAAAACTTGACAAACATTTTTTTTTTTTTTTCAAATGAAATGAAAATAACAATAAAACAATAAAACTTGTATTGTCTTGATTTCATAAACTTCACTAATTCTCATCTTCTTTTCTTTTCTTTGTTGCACATAAACCTTGGACTATTTCAACTTTTCTTCAAATATTCTGATGATGCTCCGCTTGCTGACGATAATGTGTTTCTATGAATGTGTTGGTGTTGTTGAGAGGGAGAGAGTGATGCTAACTCGCAAATCGATATTTAGAAGGAGTTTTCATCTTTAAACGTCACCCTCATGATTGACGAAATTAGCACTCAAGAGATCAAAAGTAGTGTTGAAAGTGGTGCGAAGTTGGGTAGCTCACCATTCCTACCGGAATTGACGTACGGTGACACACACTCTAACATTTTTTTAGAAAGTCACAAAAATGAAGGTTGGTGCCTCGCTTGATGTAAAATGGGTAGTCTCCACTATGGGTGATCACAATTCTACTACCGAATATCTAAACAACACCTAATTCGCCCTCCGGGTATGGTTAAATCCAACTTTAACGCTCTAATCAACTAAGAAACCCGATTATGTTCTCCAAAGACTTCCAATTTCTGTTATTTAGGTCAGACTCTCTATGTAAACATAGCTAGAAGCATGCTAGTGACTCTAGAATCTCTAAAAGTTGGAGGTTTTTATGTACATATTTACAAAGAGTTTTGAAATTTTTGATTTTTTTTTTTTGATTTTTTTTTTTTTTTTTTGAAATAAAAGACTATAAACTCCATATGCAAATGCAAATGCACCCCCAAACCTAAATCAAACATTGTCCTCAATGTGTCAACAGATAATAAGAATTCAAAAAGTCACATACCAAGAGAACTATGTTGAATAGAGAAAAGGGAAGAGATTACCGGATGTCGGCGGAAGCAAGGTTAGAGCTTCATTAGTCAAGGCTAGAATCCAACATTCTCAGCGGAGATCATATCGGATTAGCACAATAAAAAGAAGACTCAACCGAATCAAGATAGAAAATTTAACAAGTCCTACTGGATTATATACAAGAAAAATTCACCATACACCAACAATCTAAAGAGTTGAGGATCAACCCAAAAGAAGATATGCAGAGACATTAACAGCCTTACACAAATATAACATGAGAGTGCAAGTAAGACTGCATATGTGAACGATTTTCCCCAAACCTAAACTTGTCAACAGATGTGTTTTTGAGCACAAAATCTTGCAATTTTAAAGGTACATCATGCACAAGGTCTAACTCAAAATGAGTTTTGCTAAGAACAGGCAGACATACATATTCCAACTGTGGCTCCTTAAAGGTGTTATACTTTGATGCAAAATAGTCCAAGAGGACTTTGGAAGCACAAATCTCTAGGCCAAAATTAGGAATTCTCAGAAAAGTTGGTTTTGCAATTTTGTTACAAGCCAAACCTAGGTTGGGTGGAAATCTAACAGACTGTGACATGGGCATGATGTTGGGCATGTGTAAGTTGTTCACATGTGTGAGCTCAAGAGTAACAGTATCACTCACAACAATATCTCCCAAATCATCTACAAGTGCTGTGACATGCTCATGTGCATAAAACATTTCAACAAGCCCTAGTCCATAATCATTATCTTCAGTTTCATGCATAGGGAGATCACAAGAAACTTCACATTGTGACCTAGGGCCGAGAATTAGACAAATCATGTTCACTTGCATAAAACAGTTCATCAATCTCCATGTCATAATCATCATTACTCAAAATTTCATTCTCATGCATAAGATAATTGGTGCCAAAACTCTCAACATTCCCCAAGTCACAACCAGGTGGTATAGCATGTTCATTTTCAGTGAACAATTGCACTGTACTCAATTCAAAGAAGACAAGTATGAATATTAGAAGAAGCATCATTCATAGGGTTCACGAAGAGAAATTTAATGTCTCGAACCTAAAGATTCCACTACATTTTCAAAGTACACGTGCTCTTCATATTCATCATCATCATCATCATAACAAAAATGCATTTCCCTATTCAAAATTGTAGCATTTCTAGTGCACTCATTTACCTCTAGATTAGGTTCATTCTCAACGTCAGTTGCATGAGTAGGAATAGAAACACTATTTTCAAAATTTACTTTATTAGGGACAACAAGCATCCTATCATGAAATTCCTTCCATTCTTCTCTTTGTAAATGAATCAGGTTCATCCTTAAGAACAAGTGAAGTTGTTCAATTGAAGGAGAGTCTTCACTAGTGGGTATGCATGCCTCATATGGATATTCATCATATGGTTGTGCACAGGTTCACTACACAAGGGAAACTCAGACATGTTGCTAGATGGATGATCATGCAATGCATTCAATTCAAACCTAGCATTGTTTTGCTCTATGCGCATGAGGTTTTCTTCCACTTTGAGTGCATATACGAGGTCGGGGAGTATAAATTTGTTCAACTCCCCACCGTGGTGAATGATACATCTGTGCAAAATGATTAGGGTACATGTATTCAAGGTCGGGCCCGAGATGGCTCATAATACTCCCTAAAATCATTATGGGCTGTGGGGATTCATATTGTGAGACATGCCCATAAGCAAGCTCTCTAATGGATTTGTTTTCATCCCCAGTTGCAGACCAAAATCCTGACATGATCTAACAACTCAATTTGAACTCAAAAAAGAAGCAACCATAGCTTAGTACACATCAAGCATGTTAACACAGAGAAGCAAAAATGATACAAGAAAATGGCACCCAATTTTTAGATTTAAGCACACAGGAGTGCTTGATGTTGCTGCAAATGTGCAGCCCAGGTTATGTGCGGCCCAGGTTATATGCAGCCCAGCAGTTGCACAGCCTAGTTGTTATGCAGGCCCAGTGCACAGTGGGCTTCAGTTTGGTTTAAGTGGGCTTCAGCTTGTGCACTGGTTATGCAAAGCCCAGTGGAACCGGGTTCCGGCCAGTTGGTGTGGCAGAGCAGAGCCAAGAGAGACACAAACTCTCAAAATTGACACAAAGATCAAGGCTATGCTGGCCTTCACAAAGACAAAGACAAAGTTATATGCTCAAGACAAATTGTGTGTTGTTGGCGGGTTGCACACTACAGGTTATGTGCACAGCACAAGATAACCTAGTCTGTTGGCAAGTGCACAAAAGAAAAGACTGTGTATGGTGCACAGGGTAATGGTTGTGCTCACTCAAAGTAGAGTGCGAGCTGTGATTGTGTGTGGCAAGTGATTAAGACTCACAGATGCAAAGGATGCAAAGGATGCAATAGCGAGACGCAAATGTGAGGGATATGATTTACTGGTCTGCAACAGGGCTACACGATGGCAAGCTAATCAAACATGAAATTCGGCACTCTTGACCTGCACATATGCACGTATCGATGCTCGCAGGTCATTGACCTTAATGTTCACATGTCATGCTCGGGATACATGGCAGATTGGTCAGGTTGGTTCAGTTTAGAGTGAGACTAAGTTGCAGCTCAAATCATAGAGCTTCTTGCACACGATTGCTCGGCAAGTGAAGAAAAGACCTAGCACTCAACACTTGGTAATCACACAGACGTGTCAACAGCTTTGGTTGACAGAATAGAATATGCTCAAGGTACAAGGCTGATGGTTCAACTCTCTCAGTTGGCATCAACTCTCTCAGTTGACATCAACCTGGGTTAGCAGCTATTTTGGTTAACCAAGTTGCAGCTCAGTTTCAATAGCTACAGGGGCTGGAGTTGAACACAAGGCTTGTATAGGCCAAGAGTTCACAGAGCAATGAAACATAGATCACACAAACACAAGCGAAACTTCAGATGTTGAGCACTATCTAGCACTGTTTTTATCATGCAAAGGCAGCAGGGTGGCTAATTTATCTTGCAAATATGGTTCACAGATGCAGATACAATGATGCTCAGTACATTTTCAATGTTGCACAGATCAGCAGAATATCAATGGGCAGAGCAGTGAGGTAAAGCTCATGGAAGGGGTGACAATT
The DNA here is from genome assembly GCA_023531295.1 of Papaver armeniacum. NCBI lineage: Eukaryota > Viridiplantae > Streptophyta > Magnoliopsida > Ranunculales > Papaveraceae > Papaver > Papaver armeniacum. The sequence continues at coordinate 99,855 of JAJJWW010008321.1, read as the reverse complement.
TCACACATGCATATATCATGATCTAATTCAGCTCGGAGAGATACAAAGACAAGAGATATCAAATTTAGCTAGCATTCAGCATAGGTTAACACACAAATTTGGCTACCCTCAGTTCAGAGCATGCATAAAGGTGCAGAGCAGAGTTAGGGATTAATACCACCGATAAAAATCGGGTTTAGGCAGTTCCACTATTGTCCTGCACTTTTTCTTCTCCTCCTAGGCTTGCTCAGCAGATGTTGCAAGTACCTGCTAGCTCAGCAAAACAATCTCGCTTTCAAAATTGCACAGTTAAAACTAGAGCATCAAAATACTAATACTGGAATTTCAAAACAGGGATTTTGCAGGGTGATAAGGTGCTGAGAGCAATGAGTTAACAACACTACTTCACACTTGCTAAGACTTTCAAAGACAAAGGTTGTTGACAATCCTTAGCGAGTCCGAGTTATGCTAAAGGATATAGTTTAGTTATGATGCTCTTGTAAACTATGGTATGCAAGATACATTACAAGCTATGAGATTGATTAAACCAAATTACAGATGATCACAGAAAACCTAGAATGGAATAATTTGCACTGAGTTACACTACAGGGCAATGATGCATAGATGCCTAGCTTACAACAAGAGCTGAAATAATGCAGACTTAAGCAACATCTACCACTACACAAGACTCAGCTAGTACATCAAAGGATTTTAATTAAAACATGGATGTTACAATGCAGCTGAGATGTGCCAGATGTGGTAGATCAGGTCATGCAGGCTTGAGTTCAAGCTATCCCAAATGCTGAATGAAATAGTAGGTTCAATGCACAGGTGAAACTATGATCCTATAAAAGGAAAAATAACAGATGTACAATGAGGCTGTACATGGTTATGATGACTACAAGTTACACTACAAGTTACATTAAGTTAAACAAGAACAAAAGGAAAACTACAGATGTAATAATGCAATAATGCAATAAGAGAATGCAATAAAGGATGCAAGAATGTAAAAGATGCAGATGTAGAGAAATTTCAGCTAAGTTACACTATCAATAGAGGATAACAAAGATGATTTTAACACATATATACAAGACTAGAATGAAAACAGTTGGCAAGCACTAATGTGACACAAAGACACTACCAAATCCCCGGCAACGGCGCCAAAAAACTTGGTAGGCTTGAGAATGTGATTTCGCCTACGTTAAACTGCAAGTGCACGGCGCCTGTTGGAAGCGTGGCAAGTACAGGTCGATCCACAGGGAAATGGAGTGTGCGTAAGTGATCTAAAGCTTACTAAACTAATTTCTAGAGAAGTGACAGAGTTGTGGTTTGTTTTGGTTGTCGATACGACTAGCTGAAATTGTGTCTCTAAGCTAAGGTATCAAACGAGCAAGAGTGTTGTAAACAGATGACTGAGAGTGCTAGGGTGATTGAATCAACCCTCTAATTCTTATGCTAAAGCAAAACAATATCTCATTGTGTCTTGTACCTTCCCTTGAAGGTCTCAGATGGATATTTACTTAACTAACTCACTAATTCTCCCCTAGTATAGAGTGTCTTCTTACAAGACACTCTATCACAGGATCATTCGATTGTTAGCTAACTAATTACTCCTAAAGTAATTCAACTAATCTCACTAATTCACCCCTAGTATAGCTTGTCTTCTTACAGTACAAACTATCACAAGTTCATTTGATCAATACAGCATACAATTACTCATTTCAATTAAGCACAGCAAGAAGAACACAAATTTTGAACATGAGTTAACTCAACATATGATCGGGGTTTCATCAAACACCCTAGTCGATGGAATTAGAACATGATAAAAACAAGTTAAAACACAAACTAGACTAAGCTTGTGCTCTGCTAGTCCAGGCATGAGCTTAAACATCAAACTACCTCTTCTATTTATACATGCAAAGTCAAACCCTAATTCACTCCAAAACAGAAAATAATTGAATACCCTCTCACCATCACTGCTTGAATCAGTTGTCTCCTCTCTGTATTCGGCTCTGAGATGATGGTTCCCTCAATTGATTTGATGTAACCCTAACCCTAGTTCTTCCTATCTCAGACTTAGCTTCTAGGGAAGAAGCTATGATTGAGATAGAGAGCAAGTATGGGGAGAAGGTGGTGTGGTTGTGCTGTTGATGGCTGGTGTCAGGGGAAAGGGATGGTGAAGGTGGTGAGGTCTGGTAACCGGGTATGGGTGAAGGAGGTGGAGCTCTGTGGAGTTGTTGGGGAAAAGAAAGAGAAGAGGAAAGAAGAAATGGGGTTTGGTCGATGGGGTGTAGGTATAGGGGATTTTGGTGTTGAGCGGGTACAGCAGGGGATGATGTGAAGGGTGGAGCGACCGTAGGATCTAGGGTCATCCGATGCGTGTGCCGATGCGACCCTAGGATGAAGATGGGTGAAATCTAACGGCTCGGAAGGGATGGGCTCGGATCCGGCCCGGGTCTTGGGTAACTCAAGCCCATGTCTTGTAAATGGGTTGCTCCTTGTTGGGTTGCAACTGATGCGCGCGCGGGCTTTGTCTTTATGCTCCATAGACACTCGTCTCCAATTTTCTGCTCTTTTGGTTCCTCAATTTCTCCGAGCTTTATTTACTACCTAAAAACACAAAATTAATTAGTACAAATATTTATTCTTGAAAACAAAGAAAATACAGAATACTGGGATAATATCTCGATTTACGAGCACAAAAGATGAGTTAAATGCCAATAATAAGGTGTAGAAATATGCAATATTTGGCACTCATCACTTAACGCCTTCAGACGTCGACACCGCACGTTGTTCCCTGACTATGTAGAGACCGTGTATAGATTCAGCGCTCTATAGACATAATTTTTTGTTAGAGGGCTTAATGCCTTCAGGACGTCGACGCGCACGTTGTTCCTTGTCTATGCACCCTTCAGAGCGAGTATGATGCTTCAACCATCTCATATCTCGATTCTGCAAATAGATTAATTCTACCATGACATTCATCAACTGAATTCCTAGAAAATAATCTACTATATCTTATTACTCTGTTCCCTGAATCCCCTGGCTGGATTCATGGATTAGTAATAGATAATAATTTTATCTCATTACTCCGTTCCTTGAATTCCCCGACTGGATTCCATGGATTAGTAATAGATACACAATTCATTTTTATTACTCTGTTTCATGAATCATTCTCCGCTGAATTTCATGAATTAGTAATAATTACTCAACAATAGGGCATCTGGACTATCACGGAGTAAGCCCCAAGAAAATGGTGCAGTGTACTCAATAATGATGCACGAACGAGCACCTAAATGCATGAACGAGCACTTAAATGCACGAACAAACATTCAAAAATATGGACAAATGAGGAAACCCACGCAAAATAGGAGAGAGAAAATAATGATAAAAAATATTAAAGAGGCGCCTAGGGACCGGGCCCACCGCCGGCCGGTCCCCCACGCCTCTTCCTTTATTTTTTCTTATTTTCATGATCTCATGAAGACTCCTTCATTCGAGCAACTTTCCTTGTTTGAGCAAAACTCACGGTTTCTCCATATTTTCCTTGAACGATGAAAAATAATAAAAATAGGGGAAAGTGTCACGGGATCCGGGATACCTAGACGGCCATTCATGCCCTAGCTATGGCCGGTCCCACACTTTGCAATCCCTTGTTTTTTCAATTATTATTTCCCTCATCTCATGAAACTCCTCCGTATGAGCAAAAGCCATGGTTTTTCCATATTTTCTCAAATATTGCTCAAACCATGAAAAAGCCAAAAAGTCCAATGGTCACATGACCGACTAGGCTACTCACGAGAAAGAATATTAAAATATTATCATTTTAATATTCTCAAAATGTTGATCAAATGAGCAAAGTTCCACTTGCTCATTCGAGCAAAATCAAGAATTTCAGTCAAAGATCAAACTCTTCTGAAAACCCAAAATATTGCTCAAACGCACACCAGAAAATACCGAAACTCTCAGGACTGAGACACAAACATTATGGTAACACGAGCATGCTTCCTTGACCGACCAAGGCCGGCCCTAAGGCTTGCAAGGAGCCGGTCCCACACACATCTTTATAATTCTGACCTAATTCGCTCAATTTCTCATATTGGGTCCAAACTCTTTCCAACCAACTTGGAATTTGCTCAAACGACCATCAGTTGGTCCCATGACCACCAGGGCCGGTACTATGCTCCCTTGGTCGGTCCCTCACTTCTCCATAATTAGTTTTTATCACCTAATGCTCAGACGAGCACTATTCTAATAAATGATTAAACCAGCATTTAATCATCCTTTCACCAATTGGTCAACAAAGTACTTTGGTGCATGCTCACATGAGCACTGGGCACTACATGGTCGTCCATCATCCCATGTAGCCGGTCTTTCCTTCACTCGGTGATTGATTTTCTATAAATCACCAACCGATCAAAGAATCGATCAAAATTAGGCTTTCAAACTGAATGCTCCGCAAATCATCATTTTGAGCAAGTTTAAACACTAATAATTTTATGTTGATCCAAAATCAACATCTGAATCAATTATATAATATTCGGTCCAACTACCAATATTTTAATTAATATTTTATTTGGTCATGCTACCGAATTCATCAAACGAGCAATATTCGCCGCATTTGTAATATTTGCTCAAACGAGGAATACTGATTTAACCATCAATATTCAATAATTTCACTCCAGGCGAGCAACGCTTCTCGAGTGGTAATATTTATTCAACTATCAATATTCAACGACTTATCATACGAGCAATATTTGCTCGGATTTAGCAATATTCGCTCAAACTATCATCATCATTCAAGAATTATACGTCTCAACATGTTCAATCCATGAATCACTGAGCATTCGTCAATCATGCTCAATTCAACAAAACTTAGACTCACTGTCTAATCGAATCAATAACTGACTAATTAAATATACGTCCGCCTCGCAGATTCCACGTTCATGAGACATCAATCACGTCACATGGGGGATATTAATTAGGGTTTTGGTCTGGCGGCCTATGGCACATGTGTTCAACCACGATGAGAAACGTGAGTAAGTTTTGCAAGCGGTTGAGGGAGTTAGCAAAGTAGTGGGTGGACGATCAATCAAGTTTCCACACGACATGGAACTGATTTTACCATGATCTTCCACCTTCCCACTCTTTCATTCAAGAAACCGTCACACTTACTGTGATCAATGTGTTTTACTATTCTGACAATATAAATAAGTCCAAAATCGATGACTGGAAAAACAACAATTCTCCCGATCGAAAACTTATTTACACAGTTCGCACTTCGCATATTTGCAGAAACCTTCAACACATCCACAATCCTTGATCATCATTTATCCCACAATTCTCAGCTTCCCTCCTACATATCAACCCATCTCCCTTCTTTGTGACCGAATTGACACTGGAACGGCCATTGACTTGGTTTAGGCCGGAGTCCTACAGATTGATCTCTCGAACTCAAATAACTCTCGTGCGGTGCATCCGTGAAGTTAAACGGTTGCTCGGTTGAGGAGTCTCGCCCAACCGTCGTCTCTTCACTTTCCTAAAAATCAAGAAATCGTTTTCCCCATCTACAACGAGATAACATTTATCTGTGGAGATACCAATACATGATTAAGAATCAACATAATGTTATTTGGATGTTGTATGTGGATTTTGAAGGCTTCCATACTGATATTTTGATGTGATTTTAATTGTTGTAAAAAAGTGGTAAGTAAGATTGTCGTTCACTCGGACTCGTAAAGGATTTGATTTGAGACTTAAAAAGAGAAAACACTAAAAAAAAAAAATATATATAAAAGATGTCCCAATATCGAGAGATACTAGGACTTCGGATTCCACCATTAATCACATTCAATTGGTTCATATAATGACTCATAACAATTCTAGCTCTTTTGTTGACTCTTTTCTTTGCCAAAAGTAGATTTCTAAAAGATTAGATGTAAATCACAAGCATGATGTATCAAAGCTCTTACGTCTAAGCATACACCATCAAACGAAATCACAACTAATTAGTGAAAATCATAAATCAATTAAAATAAGTGTAAAAAGTCATAAATAATCAATTATAGTTACCAAACAATTGTGATAAGGCTTCCTCCGTCATCCCAGTGATGGGGTTTAGCCCCTCATGGTCAAAACACGCTCAAAATTGATATTCATAGCTCGCAAAGTGTTTACAGGATGAAAATATATGAAAAGAAGAAATCAGTGAAACTGCAACGTTTATAAAAGTTGCAGCTTAACTGTTACAGAGAAAATAAGACTGCCTTTAAACGATACTTATGTTCTGCAGTAGTTTTTGCCACGGTTCTCTGCGACTGACTATGTGAGTCTGTTCTTCGTCGTCTTCTTCCTATATACCAGCAGAATACCTTTCTGCAACTTGATTTGTTCGGCTCTGTAGCCTCCTAATTATCCCTACTGGTGCCCCAAACTCTCGACAGACCTCTCTGACTCGATTCCCCTCTATTTATACATCACAGGTCCTCTAAATCCCTCGAAAAATCTTCTCTTTTATTCTCTCCCAAGTCCGGAATAATATTTCCTTTTTCTTCTCCCTGTACGCGTCTGGGTTGTTCGATTCTTCCCTAAAATATCTTCAGGATGTAATAAAATCTTTAGAGAGGATCTTCCTACCATTTACACGCGTAACTGCCATATGAAACTCGCAAAAACAACCCGACCTCCACTGTTTCGAAACGGAAAGAGTATTTTCCATTATTTATCATTGATACGCTCATTACCTATCATGTTTTGGGATAACAGGATCATACAAATCAAACTCCTAAAAAATCTCCAAGAAATCTTGCCTGAAATTTACAACTAAAACCCGAGTTATTCTCTAACCTCTGTTTCGCTTCAAATCTATCATCCAGCCAAATCTAGTCGATCGAACTCATCATACCAGCCCTGTTTTGATGTATAGAATTAATATCGGTCCATATCCAGGTCCAAATCCATAGAAAACTCGCACAAAATCTTTCCCAGACCCGACAATGTTTCCATCTTCCTGTTTGGTTTCGAATCAATGATCCAGCCCAGTTTGATCGATTGAATTACTTATACCAGGCCTGTTTTGGTCTAACAGGTCCATGCCAACACAGTCCCGCCATTGAATCTCTTCAGAATTCCCTCAAAACTCGAACCCTAAAACTGAACTTCGCTGCAACAAGTTTTCCCGCCATTCACTGAATTTGAAATTGGGAAGATGATGGTCGCCCCATATCCTCTCGATGGGGTGTAAATAGCAAGATGGTACCCCTTAGAAATTGAGGTGCCCCTTATCCAAATCTTGGGTCCATTTAGCACTTTTCTCCAGCGAGTGCAAATACCACTTTTCGAGTCAATTTTACCGCAAAAGCTTATTTATCCAAAAACACCTACAAAAACATAAAATAATCAAATAAGTTCAAAATCGAGTACTAACAATACACATAAGTGAGAACAAAATAGATACATAAATGCGTCTATCAAATACCCCCAAACTTATTATTTGCTAGTCCTCGAGCAAATCAAATCTACAAAATAAAATCCTAACTCACTGTCGCAGGCATCGCGATTGCACTTAGCATGTGCAACAAGCCTTTAAACCCCTAAGTGGCCCTAGTGGCCGAGTTATAGTCTCGGGAGGGCTTACAAGAGATATACCCACAAAACCTTTACTCCAGACTCTAGCTATCTACGCAAAACCTTGGAAGGCACTAAAGAATCTCCTTGGTTGGCATACTTATTGACTACAGGAGGAAGTACCCTGATGCGAAATTCCAATTGTTGTACACGAGTTTGCACTCAAGCATACCAAAATTCATATATAAGTCACAGAGCTCTACTCAGATAGTTTCTGGACATCATAACCGGAGTCAACCAATCACATGGATAGATTATGAGATGGATATAGAAAAGCATAAATGGTTTTGATGTTGACTAAGGTGAACGGTGTTTCCCATATCTGTCTGAAGGCCACTGCCAAAATAAACCTATCCTAATGGACTGAGATACTGTTGGACTAATATCAACACACCGGCATATACAAGGGAACCAAAGGGTTGATAATCCTAACTCTAGGTCAACTCACCTGGCATATACAAGGGTACCAGTGGTCGACTTTATTGAATTTCTTCTGGTTGGTCTGGTGGTCTGGTCTCAATTTTTTTTTTTTTTTTTTTCAACTTTTTTTAAACTTTTTATTATTATTATTATTATTATTTATTATTATTATTATTATAAAAGGAGCCAGGAAGGCTTTTATTATTATTATTATGATTATTATTATTATTATGAAAGGAGCCACGGGGGGCATTTTATTAGAAAATAAAATGAGTTTACATCACGTCATTAGGTACATCAATGGGTGGGAGTCGGGCGACGATCAATGCTCCAACCCCTTTCTGGATTGTCAAGCCTACCCTGTGAAAGAGAGAGCCACCGACTTTGCTGTTAACATCGTAGTTAGCCAAACAGTTCTGCAATCTTCTTAGAAAAACAACCATTTCCTCGCCTAATTCGCCAAGAGTAGTGAAGGACAAGACGCCAAAGCCGTAGCCATGAGATGTGCATAAGTCCAAATATTTGTTTCGTTTGCGGCTGACTGCAGAAGTGATAGCATGTCCGGGAGTGAAGCTGCGACCTCCTCCACCAGAAAACGACGATACACCGGTGACGTCGAAGCAAGTACTCAAGCCATTCTCCCAATTATACACCAGAATATCCGCAGGCTTTCGACCGGAAGCATTGTCTGTCAAAAAGCCTAAGGAGACCTCTTTCCTGGCAGCAACACCAGCTCTAAAACATATATCAAGGATGACATCTCGAACCAAGTCGTGAAGGAATTTTAGGCCTACTTCGCTCGCACAATGGAGGGCGTGATCTCCAAAAATGTCCATGGTCCCACACAAAGGGGGCATATGCTATCCTCGGGGAATATAGGTATACCAAAGCGTCTTGGGTGATGGCTCTAAACCGCCCGGAACTGATGGATTGGTTTAGCCCCGGGATGGGGATAGCCTTCAGATAGTCCATAACATGGTCTGACTTATTAATCTGCCACAAAATTGCGTCTCTTGTGGATAAGGTGAACTTGGAAGCAACCTCTCTCTTTACGACATCGAAATATTGAAACTAGTTGGAAGCCTAACAAGCTAATCTCCAACGACATACTACTACATTAATTGAACAGGTTGCTGTGCTAACCTACCAGCGAGCCTCATGGGTAACCTAGCCAAGGGAGACGAAACGGCGGGAAGGCGGGTTGAGATTGTGTCACAAGGGGGCAAACTAACACTACCTTCCATGTTAATTCCTGCAATATTACGCCATTGGGGACTCGAACCTGGGACCTCCTGGAGCGCATTAAACTTTGGATATTATTATTATTATTATTATTATTATTTTTTTAAAGCGCCGCAAGGCTTTTATTAACAAAAGAATCAAATACAAGGTACAATGTCGATGGAGGGCAACCTAGCAACAAGTTGGGCCCCTACACCTTTTTGAATAGCCATTCTTAACCTATGAAATAAAAAGTAACCGGTATCACAATTGTTGTTGTTGTTGGCAATGCAGTTCTTTAGTCTATTCACGAAAGCCACCATATCATCACCTAGTCTCCTAAGGTAGTGAATGCTAAAACTCCAAAATAATAACCATGTGTTTCACAAACATTTGAATACTTATTTCGTTTGCGTAAAACTGCTTTAGCAATTGCTTGACCTGGGATGAAGATGTGAATGTCACTCGTGAAAGGAGAGACACCCGTAACATCTAAGCATGTGTCCTTCCCGTTCTCCCAATTATAAACTAACAAATCAGCCGGCAGACAAGGTGTTATTCCTGCCTCGATCGAAGTCCAAGAGCCACTTCTTTTCCAATCGAAACACTGGCCCAAGCAAATGTCTACCAAAACATCACGTATAAAATTGTGTCTCGAATTTCACACCCACTTCACCGGCACAACAGTAGTGCATGATCCCCAAAAATGTCCATATCCCTCTTACAAATAGAACAACAACTATTCTCTGGAAAAAGAGGAATGCCAAGTCGATAGCTAAGCACACTTCGAAACTGTCTAGGACCAAGAGTTTGGTTCAAACCATCTATAGGTATCGCCAGTAAATAATCTTGAGCATGTTTCAACTTATTACTCTGCCATAACACACTATCACGTGCTGTCAAATTGAACCGAGAGGGTATTTGCCTCATCACCACCTCAAAATATTTCACTGCCAGAGAATGCATAGAGTGCATGGAAGAAGGGGCGGTAACATTGAAGTTGAGTGAAGAAGTAGAGAGCCCACATACCTGGTTATAAGTCAGCAAAGCCTGCTGACAAGTTGGACTTGGATCTGCCGAGAAGTTATTGTGTAAGATGGTTTGTCAACCAAAGTAGTCTGAAGCTGAGATGCTAGGTAGCAGTACTTTGCCGTGTCATTCATAGTATACACCCCAAGACCCCCGTTTCTGATAAGGAGGGTTGCCAGCCTATATTGCAAAGGACCGAAGCCAGCACCATCAGCCGTAATTAAATGCCTCAAAAAGAGATACAAGTGATCATCAAACTGGACACTAACTTCCTCCAAAGCTGCAGGACAAGTAGTACGCATAGTAAAATACAATTTGGAGACCCCTGCGCAGTTACACAATAGAAGTAATTCACTTTGAGGGTCTTTCAGCTTCTTAACAGTATTCATAAGATGAGTGGTGTTATTAACTCTCCGCACCACCATGTCCTTGCAAAACTGTAAGTCAAGACTCACAGGCCCTCCCAATAGTTTAACACCGACAGTCGGTCTACTAATACAGATAGGAAACAAGTCTGTGTCGAAACCTCTGGGATCTGCATTGGGCCAAAAGACCTCTGTTTTGGTAAGGTTGAGATGGAGCCCTCTGCCAACACCTTCATATTGAATGATACTTAAAGCTTTGGAAACTTGTACGGTGTCTCCGATGATAGTACCATCATCCAAGTACCATGCTTGTAGATCTAAACTGCATTGAGAAGCAATACTCTTTACAATGGGATGAAGCGTAAGGGAAAAGAGGAGAGGTCCCAATGGGTCACCCTGTTGTACTCCTTGTCTTGAAGATAAAGTGATATCATTATAAAATAACTTGGCAGGTTTCCTGTAACAAAATTCAACCCACCGTGAAATGGCAGGGCATTGTAGCCTTACTTCATTGATGAGGGAAGTTCTATCTACCAAGTTGAAAGCATTGGTAAAGTCAACGAGGAGCATGGAGGTATCATTCCTATCACCCTTTAATTCCATTAGTCTGTTGACTGAATGTAAAATACTTTCACCACCACATGGCACGCCAACACCAAACTGAAAATCACCTAGATATGCCGACATCTCCTTACCCACTTTGATAGCAGCAAGCTTAGATACAAGTCTTCTCCAGATGGTACCTACAGCTATAGGTCTGATGCCGCCACCTGATTTCAACAAAGGCGTAAGAGGAGCACTCGCAATATAAGCTCCAAGTGCGAAGGACAAACGCGATAACCATAGATTAACCACTTTGGTTATAGAGGATAGTAACTCATCGTACACGATTGGCAAGCACCACTCATAGCATCAATAAGATGTTGCGCCCTTAATCCATCTCTCCCACAAGATGTACCTTTGGGGAAACTCTTTATTGCCTTGAGTACTGAGGTTGCATCAACAGAAATTGCATCACAGTCAATTGGTTCCACCGGGATGGAAGGTGGATCAACATCGGGATGTTTGAGCGTCAATTCGAAAGTGTACTTTCATTGCAAGGGGCTATGCCATCCAAGAGAGGACTCTAATGGCTGCAGTGTAATTCCCACAAGAAAGTTTCTTCCGACATGCCTGTAAGTTTGCAACACCCTGCATCTTTTTATCCTTCGGCTTACTCACATGTTTACGGTTTGGCAGTTCCAACAGCTTGGTGATTAAATCAATACACCCATTCGGTTCTCTCCACTTAGTTAAAGCCTGGTTAATGGATTGAATTTGCGCTTTTTCTAGTACCCGACCGCTCTTAGAAGAGTTTTTTGGGTGTAAAGATTCAAGGTGCAAATTGGGAGGAGTATCATTTTAACCCAAGAGGATAATTCTCTAGGGTTGAGTAAAATGGTGTCCAGGGAGGATTTTAGGGATCTTGAGAAAGTTAAGCGGCATGGGGGTGGGATGCTTGTGATTGTAGTGAAATGTCTTAGAAAAACCTCATTAAGCAAATCCAGAGACAGAGATACAGACGTGTTTTCAACTAGGGTTGGGGTTTCACGGAAAACTGCAGCAGGTTTGGGGATATCATAGATGAGATAGTCAACATACCTGCCATTGTATGGCCCTGGGATGACGACATTGTTATGCTTGCAGGATTTCCTCCAAACATGTAGCATCATGCATTCACTACAAAGCCAACAACGCGTTTGCAGAAGAACCTTCTCCCAAGCCTCATATACTTCCTTATTTACACACAACCTTTCCCTACATTGCTGTCTGGCATCCTCGGAGAAACAATGCCTGTCATTGAGGTGTCTTTGAAAAGAAGTCTGAGCATAACCACGACCATTGACCCCATCAGAACAGTCATCAAAATTTTTGAATGGGCAATGAATTCTGTTGCTGCGTGCAGGAGAAGGTCTCGATGAAGGGCTGTTGTGGGGAGACTCTGGTACATCTAGATTCCTTGTAGATGATTGTGAAGAATTCATGGAGAGGCCAGCATAGGAAGATACTGGTTGTTGTGAAGGACCACTACCTGTAACATTCACCAAACTAGGAGCCGAGACTTCCCTGCTAGATGATGATCTTGTTCTACGCATCTTCTGAAGATCTGTCTTGTAATAGATAATGCAGGAAATAGATACAGAACCAGAACCTTGAACACTACCCCAAAGCTAAAGTACCAATTAGGATTCAAGGAATGGTAAACTAAGAGTTCAACTTAGGCAGACTCCCAATTGAAAACTTATAGTACCATTCATTAAACACTAATTAAGATAAAACTCCCACAACCAAATTTTCAAAATTGCCCAATGGAAAAACCAATCAATCTCAAGAAAATAGCTTCTTCAAACACACACAAGAGAAAAACTCACAGCCACAAATCAACTGCATAACCCTTACTTTCAAAATTGGTGGGGAAGAAAATGGCAAAAAGAAACTAATTATAACCACAACACAGACAGATAAGTACCAGACAGTTCATCAGACGATGAAAACTCCACTGCCACAAATACCCACTACCTCAACCACAAGAAAAGCAAGAGCTCAAAATCCCTCTGCTACTACAACCCTCTGCAACTGCTTCAAAACCCACAGAATCCAAAGCAAACCCCAAACTCTAAGTTTTCTCAAAGGAAGTGAGAAATTAGATCAACAAGAAACAAAAACTGCAAAATATACTCTACACCACAAAGAGGAAACCGCCATCACAGAGGACAAACCAAATCTTCAAAACAATTGTACAACAACAATCACAATTGGTTGAAGAAAGCACAAAATCTGAATTCTAAATTCTAAATTCAAAACCCCAACTCGAGAATAACTACACCCCTAATTTTGGTAAACCAAACACAAAGCGTAAAACCCCTGAATTCAAATTCCAACACCCATGATACTACAACATCAATCAATCCCAAAAGAACCCAAATCCCAAAACCCTAAACGAATTCCAACACTCAAATTTAAGAAATCACTTACCGAAAAATTGGTGGTGCGATTCCTAAAAAAAAAACCTATCCAAATCGGGCTCGAAAAAAACTTCCTTGATTCAAACAAAATTACTACGTTTCTTCAATCAACGAATAAGAAATTCAAACAATTGAATCTTCAAATTTATTATTATTATTATTATTATTATTATTATTATTATGAAAAGGACGCCGCAAGGCATTTATTATAACTCAATATCAAAATCGACATTACAGAGATGGTGGGCAACCTAGCAACAAGTCGGGCGCCGACACCTTTTGAATAACGATCCCTAGCCTATGAAAAGGAGAATTGCCCATTTTGAAATTGGCATCATGTTGAGCCATGCAATTCCTTATTCGCTTCAAAAAAAGTACAAAATCCGAACCAAGTTCACCAAAGGTGGAAAAGGCTAGTACCCCAAACCCATAACCGAGTGAAGTGCAAACACTCAAGTATTTATTGTTCTTACTGCAACAATTGCAGAAATGGCATGACTGGGATGCGAGTACGTGCACTAGTGAAGGGGGAAACTCCAGTGACGTCAAGGCAAACATCCCTACCGTCTTCCCAATTATAAGCCATGATATCACCACGGGCGAAATTCCTTGCCATTGATGACGCCTAAAGAGACCTCCTTTCTAGCTACCACGCCATTGCGGTAACACATATCTGCAAAATATCCTTCACCAAATCATGTCCGAATTTGAGCCCAACCTCGCTTGCACAATGGATAGCATGATCGCCAAAATATCCATAAGCTTGCCGCAACAAGAACACTTACTTACCCATCAGCAAGAGGGGTATTTCAAGCGGTATTGAAGCACCGAGATGAACTGTCTAGGCCCAACAGACCGATCGGCCCAGAATCGAATCGCTTTGAGGAAGTCCATAGCATGGACGGATCTCGTTACATCGCAAACAAATACCTCACGTGAAGATAGAGCAAAGGTGGAGGGCACTCGATCTCGAATCGCACAAAATAAATAGCCGCCAAAGACTTCATGTAAATGGGGGCGGCATCGTTAATGGAAAAATCCGGCGGTAATCCCGCAGCTTGCTTGAAATATTGTAAGGCACTGTGGTATTCAGACCGGGACGGTGGTGGCAGGACACTTCAAGATAGAGTGCCGCAAAATGCTCTGCCCTGCACCGAGAAGCTAGGTAGCGAGATTTCATTGTATCTGACATCGTAAGTATACCAAGCCCCCGTCCTTAATGGGAAGTGTAGCCAATCGTTGTTGGACCAAACCGAAACCTGCTCCATCTCCAACCACCAATCGTTATTATTATTATTATTATTTGAATATCTCAATCACTCTATTTCACCCTAGCAGTGGTAACAACTTGATTCGTGAGCCCCACCTAATCACTTAGAGAAACATATTTAAAAGAAAACAAAATAGAAACATAAGTGAAAAGGATTCAACGAGATATGGCGAAACTACCATGTTTTTTCTTTAATTCTAACACCTAAGCTCGTGCTTTTATGAATAGACTTTTAGATGTTTCCATCTAATCGTATTGGTTCCTCAACTCCTACAACCAAAATGCTTCCATCCACTTAGATTGGTTAGTTCCATCCTTAATAAGCATAAATTTCTAGGCTCGAGTTTAATAATGCAACTAAAAAGTTTCTCCCATACCCCCAAACTTAAATCTAACATTGTCCTCAATGTTCTAAAGATAAAATTAAAAGCATGAACAAGGAGAAACTATTACCATTTGAAGCAAAAAGAGTTAAGGAAAGATATTACCGTGTTGCATGAGCATGGGTTACCTCCCAAGAAGTGCTAAATTTAACGTCTTCAAATGAGACTAAGAAAGGATTAGTCACCTTATAAAATCATAAAGTAATAGCCGGAATTTCTGCGGGTCATCAAAACCAAATAAAGCTACCACAAATAAAAGGAATCTGCAACATGCCAAGAAAATGAACAAATAAAGCATACCCTTGTCTAGTTTCTTGTTTAAGACAACTACATCTAGCTGTGGTTCAGGTTCAGGCTCTATGAAAGGGTCTAAATAAATTTCTTTGGGCAGCATTTCCTCATAAATAAGATCCAAAAGATCAGGTTCTAAGGTCTGGAAAAATTTAGAAGCACACAATAATAACCTGAATAATTGAGGATCCTCTAAGTCAATCAGATTTGACTCACAAAGTTGACCATAATGAGAGTGGTGGTCATTCTTAAGCAAATGTGTCAATTCTATTTTCCTAAAATAATTAGGTTTAGTCTCAAAACTTAATAACTGACAAGTTTGGAATTTAAACATTCCCACAATTGGAAGAAATTTTTTTGGTGAGAAAACAAAATCAATATTGGTATCACAGCCTGGGTAAACCACATCAACCAGAGGATGGGTTTCTAATAACTGAACTTCCTTATGGACATCACTAGGTTCGGAAAACGTGTATGAAGAGAATCTTTTAAAATGGTTGAGGCACATATGTCAAGTCCCAAGTGAGGGATCTCTGAAGAGCTAAAGGTAAGGCAAAAGGAGAATGATAATCACCCCCAAACTTAGAGTTTTGGGTGTCTCTAGATAGACTAGCTACAATTTCCCTAATTTCTAGATCATCGGAATCCTGAAAATGGTCAATTGCTTCTTCTAGTTATACTCAGGTGATGCATCCTCACTCATGTTTAAAATCTTTACGAGTTCATCTTCTTCGTCTAAGACTATTGTTTCTAAATCCTTGGACTCTAAAACAGTATTCTCAGGATAAACCCGTTCCTCTAAACCATTATCGGCTTTGTAACTAGGAATTTCTACATCGCCTAAAAACAGATACTTCTAGTCAAATCCTTGTCCTTTTGAATAGGTGAATAATTATTAAAATTATTTGGATTTGAACTATAAATAACATGATCATTATAAAGCTCGGGCTTGAGTAACAAATTCGTGTTTCACTATGCCCACATATTTCAAATTCTTCATCAACACTATCCTCATCATAATCATCATTATAATAACATGAAAATGGTTGAACCTCATTTAAAGTAGTGTTACCAATTCTATCCTCGTCATCCTGATTATGTGAGTAACTATCTTCATTTTCAAGGGTATTATTGGAAATTAAGATTATTTTGAGCAGTTCTTTTCTGGGCCTCTAACAAAAAATTATGAGTCGACTCATGATGAGTGCCAAATATTGCATATTTCTGCATCTTTTTATTGGCATTTAACTCATCTTTTGTGCTCAGAAATCGATATTATCCCAAATTCGTATTTTCCTCGTTTTCAAGAATAAGTATTTGTACTAATTAATTTTGTGTTTTTAGGTAGTAAATAAAGCTCTGAGAAATTGAGGAGCCAAAAGAGCAGAAAATTGGAGACGAGCGCCTATGGAGCAGAAAGCCAAAGCCCACAGATCGCTTGCAACTCAACAAGTAGCAACCCATTTACAAGACATAGGCTAGAGCAATCCAAGACCCAGCCCCATAACCCGGATCCAAAGCCCAACTTATCCCGAGCCGCCGATCCGACCCTTCCACATCCAACGGTCGCCTCCGTCCCTCTCATCATCACTCGATGCATCCGCTTCACACCCAAGCCGCCTACCCTTAACCACCGAACCAAACACGCCATTATCCATTTCTCTTTTCTTTTTCCCCTGACACTTGCAGAGCTCCTCCATCCCTCTTCTCTTTCTCTTCTCTCCCGACCAAACTCTCGGAGCCGACTTCACCACCACCATCTCCTTCCCCACGACACCAAGAAGAATAACGCAGCCCACCACAAAACGCTGCTCCGCTCTAGATCAAACTATCTCCATCATAGCTTCTCCAACCCTAGAAGCTAAGTTAGAGATAGTTGAGCTAGGTTTTCTCAACATCAAATTAATGGAGTTCAGAGCCGAAATCGAAGAGGGGACAGGTCTGGGTTTTTCATTAATTGCCTGTTCGAGTGATTGTGAGGTATAAAATCAAGTTGTTCTTCATTTTTAGGAAGACAGTGAATTTTAGGGTTTTATTTTGTAACTTAATTTTGAATCCTGTTTAGCAATTGCATGATGTTTTAATTCAATCACTAGGGTGTAGATGAAACCCTTTGATTTAATGTGAAGTTAATTAGATTTTCAACTTGTTCTTATTGTGTGTATTGCTTAGGAATATAGTTAGCTATTGAACTAAATTTACTTGTAATCAATGGTACTGTAAGAAGACCATTGATACTAGGAGTAAGTGAGGGGAGTTAGCTAGACAAATATCCATCCGAGGCCTTCAAGGGAAGGCATAAGAACAAAGTGAGACTTTGCATTACCTTAGCATAGGATCAGAGGGTGGAATCGATCATCCTAGTAACTTTCCCAACTGTTTACAACACCTAGTGACTACTTGCTGCCTTAGTTTACAAACACAACTCCATTCAGTCGTATCGACACCCAATAACCCATATTTGTGTTACTCTCCCTTATAAATCAGTTTAGTGAAGCTTGAGATCAAACTTACACAACCCCAAATCTCTGTGGATCGACCTGTACTTGCCCTGCCTCCAATAGGCACTGTGCACTTGCAGTTATACATTGTAGGCAAACACATTTACCAGCCTAACAAGTTTTTGGCGCCGCTGCCGGGGATTTGGTAGCAGTGTAGTGATATAAAATTTCTTTTTACTGATTTTCAATCAAGTCTTGTAAATATTTGTTCGAATTCTACGTATTTTCCAGTCACCGTTAGTATAGCTAAGTTGTTTAGTTTATATTCCTGAAACTGTAACCTTGTAGATTTCAGTGTTGTAATTTGTTTCAGTAGGTTAGTTACTTCTTAGTTAACTCCATTGTGTGCTCCATCTTTTATCATTTTTGTTTACTTGCATTGTCCTGCATCTAGTTGAAGTTCACATGTATTTAGATTGCTATTTTTCAGTCATAACTAGTATAACTTAGTTGTAATCCATTTGCTATATAATCTGCAAACCTGATTTGTCACTGTCTCAGTTGCATTGTGGCACTAATCTAAAACTTATTGAAAAACTTTTCATTATGCTGACTGAATAATGGCAGTAGGTGTTACATAGCTGATGTTTTAGTGTAAAAATTTGTTGTTTGTACCGTGTCATTGTAAGTAGAGTTAATCTGCATTTTAGTTTTGCTATATTAGCTGTAGCGTATTCCATTGCATATCACTTTCTGTAGTTGATAGTTTTGTTTCAGTTAAGTGTATGCATCATGTCCTGTAGTGTAAATTAGTGTAACTTGCACCATTTCGAACTTTTAATTTTTAACATGTGTAGGAAGTTTAGAGCTTAGGTTGTAAAATTTTTAGGTTGTCATTGTTTTTAGTCTTCTTAGATTACCGATAAACCATTTGCATAATTGCATCAATAAGCATTCATATAGGAATTTGAAAATTTTAGTTTTAGTTAGTTATTCATTGTCATCGTGGTTAATGCCTGGTGCTCAGTTTTGAGCTTTACCAACAGTTAAACCTCAATGCTTGGGGTGCTTGAACATCGAATCTGTAACTCTGGTCTGTCACATCGCAGCTGCCTGTGCGTCCTTCTTGAATTTTGTGCACTTGAGTTGGCTGAATCATAAGTGGTCTAAATTTCTGTTCTATTCACTCGCAATCCATAAGCATAATCTTGTAGCTTTCACTTTCAAAGTATTCTATTTTTCTTTCAACATATTATCAAGCATACCGCATCTGGGTAGCTTAGTGAACATTTGGTTGCATTCTCGTGGTTCAGCTTGTATAGGTGTTAACTCTCGGCTTTGAAATCCTTTGCTTCACCTGTACATTTCTGAGAACTGATCTTCTCCTTGAGTAACCAGGTACGTGAGAAGTGAAACACACACCAAGGAGAAGGAACAAGGAGGAAATCCGTGGCAAACCTAAATCTGGTCATACCAAATGCATCGTATTTTCAACTTGATGCTCTGTCTTGAATGAAACGCCATGAACTGCTGATAACTGAATGAATGCTTGCTGACCTAACAAGCATATGGTATGTGTGTGTATGTTGCTGCGCTATTTGAATAACACATTTGCGCATGAGCTGTGAAATTTGAAGTTAGCCAAACTTGTTATTGCCACTGAGCTATTCTGTGCATTACTGAAATTTTGTTGAGCTAGTTGTCTTTTCACTGTAACCCTTGGCTTCAACAAAGCCTGTGCCTAGCTCCATCCCCTGTAGCTGTTGAGTTGAGTTGCAACTTGGCTAGCCAAGTTTGCTGTTAGCCCAGGTTGACATCAACTGAGTGAGTTGAACCATCACCCAGTACTTTATGCATGCTCTATTCTCGTTGACAAACCCGTTGAACCCGTTGAAAGATCTCATGACTACTACCTGTGTTGAATGCTAAATCATATTCACTTGTGCAAACCTGCAACCCTGTCGACAGCTTGTTGAGCTATCTGCCCTGCATCTTAGTGTTTATCCTGTGAAGACTGAGGTCAACCAACCCTGTTGATACTATGTACCATGTCAAGTGTGTTGTGAGAGTGCTGCAGTTTTGTATCTGAGTAGTTTGCTGATCTGTTTCCTGACTAAACATTGCTCATTCCCCTGTGATAGTGCTGAATTCAAACCCTGCAACTCTTGGATCCATGCTCATTCCCCTGTGATATTATAGCCATATTTGTTGATTGTTGCTTGGCCCTGAAATAGTTGTTGTGATCACAACACCCCTGCTAATATCTGCATATCTGTGCATGATCTATGAAAATTGAGGTCAACTGAACCAGTTGACACTCTGTGGCATGTTAAATCTGTTGTGAAAGTGTTGTTCATCTGCTATTGCATCTTTTGCATTTGTTGCATCTGTGAATCAGCTTCCGTAATTTGTGTGTGCTCCTGTGGCACTTGAATGAGTTGTTGAGTGACAGCAAGCCCAGCACATGCTTCACCTTGAGTGAGCATAATCCAGCCTACCCGGTGCACTTTACACACTTTCTGTTTTTCTTGTGCATCTGCCAACAGTGCTGTGCATAATCGTTGTTGTGCATCTCTTCAAAAAGAACAACCAAAGACTCACGTGCTTGGTTCTAAGAATTGGTGTGTCGTCTTTGTGAGTTTTGGTTATCTGTTTTGAAATTGATTGGATGTGTGCATGTTAACATGCTAGATGTGCTAGCTAGGCTATGATTGTGTCTATTAGAGACCAAACAAATCGACTAGTTAGAATCCGCCCGGACGATATTGTCAACATACCCAGTTCTTCAACAGAAAGCCCAGACCCATCAGAAACTATGGGTGATGAACCAAACCCACCCCGTAGTCTCAAGGACTACATGTACCCAACTAGGGAAAGTCAACCCTCTTGCATCATTCTCACAACATGCGTGTCGGTTTGAACTGAAAGCAAGCACAATTCACATGTTACCCGTGTTTAGAGGGGTTGATGCCGAAACCCCTACCACCATGTGAGAGATGTTGAAGATATTTGTGGGACTCTCGTTTTAACCAAATGCCGAAGAGCCCCTAAACCGAGATTGTTTCCTTTTTCTCTAAAAGAAAAAGCCAAGTCATGGCTTCATGCCCTACAACCACAGTCCATTAGAATATGGGATGACCTCACAAAAGAGTTTTTCAAAAGTTTTTCCCCAACCATAAGACGGCGACAATTCGCCAAAGTGTAAATGGTTTTGTGCAATTAGAAGACGAAACTCTAGCAAAATACTTGGAGAGATTCAATGAATTATTGCTCCAATGTCCCCACCATGGCTTTGAAAATGGAGACTTGTGCAAATCTTGTATGAGGGTCTAGATGTTAGGACCCGAACCACGCTGAGTCAATGTGCAATGGTGCATTTATTGACAAAAGTGCTGATGAGGCTTGGACTTTCTTAATCGAAGTCGCCGAAAGACTCAACAAATGGGAGTCCATCCGTGAACCAAAAAGGACTACCCATGCAAATAATGTTCATAGAATCGAGTCTGACTTTGAGGGAAATGCAAAAATGGCATCTTTGGCCCGGAGAATAGAAGTGCTTGAGTTGCAGAAGAATGTAAAATCTAATGCCCCTACTCTCCGTGACCAAATTGAAATGGCCACTTGTGCCGCATGCCATAGCTCTGACCACTTAGTGGACAACCAGTCTGCACCTACATGCATTTCAAGAGTCTAAAACCGAGCAAGCCAATGCATTGTACCATAGGCAAGAGAACAACCCGTATTCTCAAACCTACAACCTGGGTGGAGGAATCACCCTAACTTCTCATGGTCTAAAGGGCCCGTACAAGGGGGAACAACAAATAACAACCAAGGATACTCATATCCTAGAAACCCCCAAGTACAACCCCATACTCGCACTTCAGAGAAAAAGCCTAGCTTTGAAGACTGTGTTCTGTCTGTTAACCCAAAATCTTTCACAACTTCGAAAACTACCGACCAACGTTTCACAAGTCTAGAACTTAAAATGGGTCAAATCAGTGATGCATTGAATGAGAGAGAAAAAGGCAAACTTCCTAGTCAACCCCAACAAAATCCAAAGAATGTATTTCAGGCAGGTACTTTAACCTGCAATGAAACTTCACATAGTCATGTGAATGCTGTCACCACTCTCCGTAGTGGTAAAGTTGTTGAGAACAATGTAGGTGTACCATAGTCAAACGAGTCTAAATCAGACTCACCAGTACACACAACACCGCAGAAAACATCTACTGTAGAGAAAGAATCTGAGCATGTTGATAAAACTAAGAGTCCTACTGATATAGATGTTTCTTTGCCAAGTCATGCACCTGTTGCTCCATTCCCACAAAGGTTGGTGCAGCAGAAAGGGGGTAACCAATACAACAAGATTTTGGAAATGTTCAAAAGAGTTAACATAAACATTCCATTTCTCGAAGCAATCCAGGCAAATACCCACCTATGCTAAGTTTTTGAAGGACTTATGCACACAAAAGCGAAAGATTCTTGTGCATAAGCGTGCTTTTCTCACTGAGCAGGTGAGCTCAATAATCCAAAACAAGATTCCAACTAAGTTTAGAGACCCAGGTAGTCAAACAATTACATGCACCATAGGTGACCATGTGGTCGAAAAGGCGTTGCTAGACTTAGGAGCAAGTGTGAATCTATTGCCATACTCGTATATGTGCAACTCGGGCCTTGGGAGTCAAGCCCACAACTTACGCTACAATTAGCGGACAGATCCGTGAAAATCCCCGTGGTATTGTTGAAGATGTGTTAATCAAGGTTGATAAATTTTTCTTTCCTCGTGACTTCATTGTCTTAGACACTCAACCCGTGCAAAACCCAAGTAATCACATTCCTGTGATTTTAGGACGTCCTTTCCTGGCAACGTCCAATGCCATCATCAACTGTCGTAATGGAGTGTTGAAATTGTCTTTTGGTAACATGACCGTAGAGCTAAATGTTTTTAACACTAGTCAACAACCCATTGATTGTGATGATACTGATTTGCATGAGATTAACATGATTGAGAGTTTGATCCAAGACTCATTGCCCGACATTTTGTCAGTGGACCCTTTGCAAGCATGTTTAGATAACTTTGACTTAGATCTCTTTGATCTCTAAGTACATTGGTGAAATTCACTCTTTGCTTGAATCTGTTCCACCCATGGATATTGCTAAATGGCAGAATGCAGTGGAACCACTTCCACTCTCTGATTCCAAATCTGCCCCACCTCTTGATGTACCACCTAAGCTTGATTTGAAACCATTACCTGATACTTTGAAGTATGCTTTCTTAGGTCCTTCTGATACTTTTCCTGTGATTATTGCATCATGTTTAGACACAGAACAGAAAGTCAACTTTTAGAAGTGCTTAAAGAACATAAAGGAGCCTTAGGTTGGACCATCTCAGATCTTAAAGGTATAAGTCCCACAATTTGCATGCATCACATAAATCTTGAAGAGAATACTAAACCATCTAGGGAAATGCAAAGGAGACTTAACCCCAATATGAGAGATGTTGTCAAAGGTGAGATTTTGAAATTGCTTGATGCGGGTATCATTTACCCAGTCCAGATAGCCAGTGGGTCAGTCCCATTCAAGTGGTACCCAAAAAGTCTGGCATTACTGTAGTTCAAAATGAAATGAATGAGCTTGTCCCCACCCGTGTGACCACAGGTGGCGAGTTTGTATTGATTATAGAAAATTGAACACAAGAATAAAGAAAGACCATTTTCCCCTTCCCTTCATTGACCAAATGCTGGAAAGGTTGGCAAAACATAGTCACTATTGTTTCTTAGATGGCTATTCGGGCTACAACCAAATTCACATAGCACCCGAAGACCAACAAAAGACCACATTTACATGTCCTTATGGAACATTTGCTTACCGTCGTATGCCTTTTGGGTTGTGTAATGCACCCGCTACTTTTCAACGTTGCATGATGAGCATATTTTCTGACATGGTAGATAAGTTTCTTGAAATTTTCATGGATGATTTTTCTATGTTTGGGTCTTCTTTTGACGAGTGTTTGCATTATCTTACTCGTGTGCTGATTAGATGTAAGGAAAAGAATTTGGTTTTGAATTGGGAAAAATGTCATTTCATGGTTAACTCAGCATTATTTTAGGGCATATCATCTCGGAAAAAGGAATAGAAGTAGACAAAGCCAAGGTTGATCTCATTCAACACTTGCCTCAACCTCGTTCTCGTGAGGGACATAAGATCATTCTTAGGCCATGCGGGTTTTTACCGCCGATTCATCAAAGACTTTAGTAAAATTTCAAGACCTTTTTGTAATCTTCTTGCAAAAGATGTTGCATTTGTCTTTGATGATGCTTGTAAGGAAGCATGGGAGCAACCAAGGCTCTCCTTACATCTCGCCCCTATAGTCGACCACACTGATTGGACCTTACCATTCGAAATTATGTGTGATGCATCCGACTATGTCAGAGGAGCTGTTTTGGGCCAGCGAGTAGACAAACTTCCTTATGTGATCTACTATGCTAGTAAAACACTTAATGATGCTCAATCAATTATTCCACAACCGAGAAAGAGTTGCTAGTCATTGTGTTTGCATTAGATAAGTTTAGATCTTATTTGATAGGGTCTAAAGTCATCATATATTCTGACCATGCTGCATTGAAATATCTTTTGTCTAAAAAAGATGCTAAGGCTCGTCTAATTCGATGGATACTCTTGTTACAAGAGTTCAACCTCGAAATTCGAGATAAGAAAGGGTCAGAAAATGTTGTTGTTGATCACTTGTCTAGGTTGAATGTTGAATCTGTTGATGAATCCGTGCTGATTAGAGAATCATTCCCTGATGAACAATTGATGCTTGTGTCTCAAATGCCGTGGTTTGCTAATATTGTGAACTACCTTGCTACAGGTAGAATGCCTTTGCATTGGTCTAAACAAGACTGTTTCTAAATTCTTGGTGAAGTTAAACATTTCCTTTGGGATGACCCATATCTCGTTTAAGTACCGCCAAGACCAAATCATTAAGAGATGTGTCCCCACCTCAACAAAGGGACGTCATCTCTTTCTCGTCATGACCATGCATGTGGAGGCCACTTTAGTGCCAAGAAAACCATCGCAAAGATCTTGCAGAGCGGTTTCTATTGGCCAACATTGTTTAAGGATAGCCATGCTTTTGTGTTGCTTGTGACCGATGCCGTAAATTAGAAGTATCTCTAAGAGAAACATGATGCCCTTACAACCCATTTTGATTGTTGAGCTGTTTGATGTGTGGGGTATTGATTTCATGTGTCCATTTCCTAACTCAAGGTAAGTTATACATTCTTGTTGTTGTTGATTATGTCTCTAAGTGGGTAGAGGCCATTGCATCCAAAACAAATGATCATAAAGTTGTTCTTTCTTTTCTTAAGGAAAACATTTTCTCCCGTTTTGGAACACCTAGAGCAATAATCAAAGGATGGAGGTAGTCATTTTTGCAATAGACCCTTTGAATCACTTGTGCGCAAGTATGGAATCACTCATAAGGTAGCAACACCTTACCATCCTCAAACCAAAGGGCCAAGTAGAAGTTTCTAATAGGGAAATTAAGCATATCCTTGAGAAGACCGTTAATCCTTCTAGGAAAGATTGGTCTTTGCGCTTAAATGATGCTTTGTGGGCCTATAGAACGCATACAAGACTCCCATTGGGATGTCACCTTACATACTTGTGTACGGTAAAGCTTGTCATCTACCCGTAGAGTTAGAACATCGTGCATATTGGGTCAAAGAAGTTGAATTTTGATCTTGATAAAGCTCAGTACCCAAAGAAAACTTCAACTCAATGAGTTAGAAGAATTGAGAAATGATGCATATGATAGTGCCAAAATGTACAAACAAAGAATGAAAGTGTTTCACGACAAGCGCATTCTCGCAAGTCCTTCACACCGGTCAAAAAGTTTTATTGTACAACACTCGCTTGCATTTGTTTCCAAGAAAGTTACGTTCTCGATGGTCGTCCATTCTTGGTACGTACTGCTTTTCCCCATGGAGCTGTTGAAATCGAAAACCCAAAGAACCAAGAACATCTTCAAAGTCAATGGTCGAGAATGAAACCATTTCTCGAGCATCTTCCACCGTGGTTGAGACCGTCGACTTGGAAGACCCCATCTATGTGGACTAAACTAGTTCACTTCTGTACATAAATATGGACTAAAAATCCATTCTCTTTCCCTTTTCTTTTTCTTTTTGCATAGTTTTTATGTATGCTAACCAAACATTTTGTCTTGCGCTCTGGTTGTTTGCTTTCAAAGCATTCATCCCCCTTTGGTTTAGCAACATCCTTGTACATCCGGTAATCTCTTCCCTTTTCTCTACTCAACATAGTTCTCTTGGTATGTGACTTTTTGAATTCTTATCATCTGTTGACACATTGAGGACAATGTTTGATTTAGGTTTGGGGGTGTGTTTTGCATATAGAGTTTTTAGTCTTTTATTTCAAAAAAAAAAAAAAAAAATCAAAAAATCAAAAAATTCAAAAATTCAAAACTCTTTGTAAATATGTACATAAAAACCTTCAACTTTTAGAGATCTTAGAGTCACTAGCATGCTTCTAGCTATGTTTACATAGAGAGTCTGACCGAAATAACTGAACTTGGAAGTACTGGAGAACACAATCGGGTTTCTTAGTTGATTAGAGCGTTAAAGTTGGATTTAACCATGCCGGAGGGCTTAATTAGGTGTTGTATAGACATTCTAGAGTAGAATTGTGATCACCCATAGTGGAGACTACCCATTTTTACATCAAGCGAGGCACCAACCTTCAATTTTTGTGACTTTCTAAAAATCTGTTAGAGTGTGTGTCACCGTACGTCAATTCCGGGTAGGAATGGTGAGCTACCCAACTTCGCACCACTTTCAAAGACTATTTTTGATCTCTTGAATGCTAATTTTGTCAATCATGAGGGTGACGTTTAAAGATGAAAACTCCTTCTTGTAGTTCGATTTGCAGCTAGCATCACTCTCTCCTCTCAACAACATCAACAGATCCATAGAAACACATCATCGTCAAAGAAGCGTAGCAACATCGAATATTTGAAGAAAAGTTGAATAGTCCAAGGTTTACATGCAACAATTCAAAGAAAAGAAGATAATATAAGAATTAATGAAGTTTGTGAAATCAAGACAATACAAGTTGTGGAAAATTGAGTTTTATTGTTTTATTGTTATTTTCATTTTGTTCAAAAAAAAAAAAAAAAATTATATATTTTCTGAGTCTAGTTACCACCATGTTTTAATCTCAAAAAATAAAAAAAAAAAAAATAAAAAAAAAAAAAAAAATAAAAAAATAAAAAAATAAAAAATATTTGTCAAGTTTTTGTGAAGTTCAGAAGTTCATCATCGACAGTTGAAGACCGAAGACCGAAGATTGAAGACATTTCTATGGATGCTATGAGAGAGTGGTGTTAATTGCCGATCGGGTGAGAAGGTAAGTGAGTACTCCCATCCTTGCTAATGGTTGATTTCCTTTCTTAGAGATCATCAGAAAAAGATTCTTTTTGTCCACAACTCTGTGGAGTCTCCAGAATTATTTCGAAGGTTATCCTTCTCATCTTCAACGTGTGCAGATTTCTCTCTTTATTCCTACCTCCGCACACATGAGAGACTAAAAAGCGATCTTTTTGAGTGCAATTATCATAAAACCCTATTGGTGAGGCAGAAGTCGAGGCTTGTGATCACTCTCGAACCCGAATTCTTTCATATGGTATGGTTATTTCTCGCTCAACTCTTAAGGATGAGAATGCGTTCTTTGGTAGTTCTAACTTCGTGTTACTAGCATGCAGAAACTCTATGTCCTCATAGCTCCTTGGATGCTTGAGACTCTTTTACGCTCGAAGTTGGAGAAGGTTTTGTGGGTACACCTCTGCAAACCCTCACGAGACTATAACTCGTCCACTAGGGACACCTAGGGGTTTAAAGGCTTAATGCATACGCTAAATGCATTCGAGAGACCAGCGACAGTGGGATAGTTAGGATTTCTTAATTTCTGTTTCACTTGAGGACAAGTAAAATTCAGGTTTGGGGGTATTTGATGAGTGCCAAATATTGCATATTTCTACATCTTTTTATTGACATTTAACTCATCTTTTGTGCTCAGAAATCAGATATTATCCCAAATTCTGTATTTTCCCCGTTTTCAAGAATAAATATTTGTACTAATTAATTTTGTGTTTTTAGGTAGTAAATAAAGCTCGAGAAATTAAGGAGCCAAAAGAGCAAAAATTGAGACGAGCGTCTATGGAGCACCAAAGCTACGCACATCGCTTGCAACTCAACAAGTAGCAACCCATTTACAAGACATGGGCTTGAGCAATCCAAGACCCGCCCATAACCCGATCCAAAGCCCAATTATCCCGAGCCGTTAGATCCGACCCTTCCACATCCAACGCCGCTCCGTCCCTCTCATCATCACTCGATGCATCCGCCCACACCCAAGCCACCTACCCCTTAACCACCGAACCAAACACGCCCTTATCCATTTCTCTTTCTTTCTCCCCGACACGTGCAGCTCCTCCATCCCTCTTCTCTTCTTCTCCCGACCAAACTCTCGAGCCGCCTTCACCACCACCATCTCCTTCCCCGACACCAGCAAAACAACGCAGCTACCACATCCACCGCTTCTCCGCCACTCTAGATCAAACTATCTCCATCATAGCTTCTCCAACCCTAGAAGCTAAGTTAGAGATAGTTGGAGCTAGGTTTTCCAACATCAAATTAATGGAGTTCCGAGCCGAAATCGAAGAGGGGACAGTCTCGGGTTTTTCATTAATTGCCAATTTAGAGTTAGATTGTGGAGGTATAAAATCAAGTTGTTCTTCATTTTTAGGAAGACAGTGAATTTTAGGGTTTTATTTTGTAACTTAATTTTGAATCCTGTTTAGCAATTGCATGATGTTTTAATTCAATCACTAGGGTGTAGATGAAACCCTTTGATTTAATGTGAAGTTAATTAGATTTTCAACTTGTTCTTATTGTGTGTATTGCTTAGGAATATAGTTATCTATTGAACTAAATTTACTTGTGATCAATGGTACTGTAAGAAGACCATTGATACTAGGAGTAAGTGAGGGGAGTTAGCTAGACAAATATCCATCTGAGGCCTTCAAGGGAAGGCATAAGAACAAAGTGAGACTTTGCATTACCTTAGCATAGGATCAGAGGGTGGAATCGATCATCCTAGTAACTTTCCCAACTGTTTACAACACCTAGTGACTACTTGATGCCTTAGTTTACAAACACAACTCCATTCGGTCGTATCGACACCCAATAACCCATATTTGTGTTACTCTCCCTTAGAAATCAGTTTAGTGAAGCTTGAGATCAAACTTACACAACCCCAAATCTCTCGTGGATCGACACAGTACTTGCCCCTCGCCTCCAATAGGCACTGTGCACTTGCAGTTATACATTGTAGGCAAACACATTTACCAGCCTAACAACTCACATGACTTCCTGATTGAATCTAGGAAAGAAATTTCACTCGTTGTATTGCTTTCGTCCATAACTAAGTTATTCATTTCTGCTAACTTACGTGTCGACTCCGGCTAACTTACGTGTTGACTCTAGTAGAGAGGAATTTTGCCAAATGACCGGTTGGGCGTGTGGATAGTAATTGGGCTCACCATGGTATGGACCATATCCTTCAAAATGTTGGCGTTCCCAACCAATATCCACACTATGGTCATAATAATGATAATGTCCATGTTGCTCAGTCGAATAATCATTGTATTGGCTATTATAATACCAGTTCGACATTCTATTGTGCACGTGCAAATGCAAGGTTGATTAAAATGGGTAGGCTCAGGTTACCGCATCAAAATATACCCAAAGGTACGAGGCTGAGGTTTGGTAACTCCCATAAGGCCCAAGGCACGGGTTCAGCTTACTAATCCACGAGTTTTCCTAAAATCGGTAGTCTGACGATGCAACAAGTGTGTGCACGTGTTTTTTTTTTTTATATAAATAAAATACTAAAAAAATAAAAAAATAAACAAACAATATATACAAGCCCAAAAATAAAGAAAATAAGAACTAACAAAAATAAAAGCTTCGGCTTTTTCCTTTTATGGCAAGTCCAACTTTTCACCTTCGTTTCAACCAAAACCTGCACAACAAAAGCAAAAATACCCAAAGTAAAATCAAAGAAAATAAAAATAAAATTATATATACAAAACCTAAAAAAAAAAAAAATATGCAAAACCTAAAACCTAAACCGAAATACAAGTCCGTTTGGCCACGGCGCCAAAAATTGATGTGATTTTAATTGTTGTAGAAAAGTGGCAAGTAAGATTGTCGTTCACTCGGACTCGTAAAGGATTTGATTTAAGACTTAAAAAGAGAAAACACTAAAAAACAAAAATATATATAAAAGATGTCACAATATCGAGAGATACTAGGACTTCGGATTCCACCATTAATCACATTCAATTGGTTCATATAATGACTCATAACAATTCTAGCTCTTTTGTTGACTCTTTTCTTTGCCAAAAGTAGATTTCTAAAAGATTAGATGTAAATCACAAGCATGATGTATCAAAAGCTCTTACGCCTAAGCATACACCATCACACCTAAATCACAACTAATTAGTGAAAATCATAAATCAATTAAAATAAGTGCAAAAAGTCATAAATAATCAATTATAGTTACCAAACAATTGTGATAAGGCTTCATCCGTCATCCCGATGATGGGGTTTAGCTCCTCATGGTCAAAACACGCTCAAAATTGATATTCATAGCTCGCAAAGTTTTTACATGATGAAAATATATGAAAAGAAGAAATCGGTGAAACCGCAACGTTTATAAAAGTTGCGCCTTAATCATTACGTAGAAAATAAGACCGCCTTTTTAAACGATACTTCGTTACGCAAAGTTTTTTCCACTTCTCTGCATCGACTCGTGAGTCCTGTTCTTCGTCGTCTTCTTCCTATACACCAGCAGAATACCTTTTCGCAACTTGATTTGTTCGGCTCTTCGGTAGCCTCCCAATTATCCCTACAGTGCCCCAAACTCTCGACAGACCTCTCTCGACTCGATTCCCCTCTATTTATACATCACAGTCCTCTAAATCCTCGAAAAAATCTTCTCTTTTCTTCTCTCCCAAGTCCGGAATAATATTTCCTTTTTCTTCTCCCTGTACGCGTCTGGGTTGTTCGATTCTTCCCTAAAATATCTTCATGATGTAATAAAATCTTTAGAGAGGATCTTCCTTCC
Organism: Papaver armeniacum; assembly: GCA_023531295.1. NCBI lineage: Eukaryota > Viridiplantae > Streptophyta > Magnoliopsida > Ranunculales > Papaveraceae > Papaver > Papaver armeniacum. Next base: position 68,616 of record JAJJWW010008321.1, on the reverse strand, counting down.
ATTTACACGCGTAACTGCCATATGAAACTCGCAAAAACAACCCGACCTCCACTGATTCAAAACGGAAAGAGTATCTTCCCTTATTTATCATTGATACGCTCATTACCTATCCAGTTTTGGGATAACAGGATCATACAAATCAAACTCCTATAAAATCTCCAAGAAATCTTGCCTGAAATTTACAACTAAAACCCGAGTTATTCTCTAACCTCTGTTTCGCTTCAAATCTATCATCCAGCCAAATCTAGTCGATCGAACTCATCATACCAGCCCTGTTTTGATGTATAGAATTAATACTGGTCCATATCCAGGTCCAAATCCATAGAAAAACTCGCACAAAATCTTTCCCAGACCCGATAATGTATCCATCTCCCTGTTTGGTTTCGAATCAATGATCCAGCCCAATTTGATCGATTGAAACACTTATACCAGGCATGTTTTGGTCTAACAGGTCCATGCCAACACAGTCCCTCCATTGAATCTCTTCAGAATTCCCTCAAAACTCGAACCCTAAAACTGAACTTCGCTGCAACAAGTTTTCCCGCCATTCACTGAATATGAAATTGGGAAGATGATGGTCGCCCCCTATCCTCTGATGGGGTGTAAATAGCAAAGTGGTACCCCTTAGAAAATGAGGTGCCCCTTATCCAAATCTTGGGTCCATTTAGCATTTTTCTCCAGCGAGCGCAAATACCACTTTTGAGTCAATTTTGCCACAAAAGCTTATTTATCCAAAAACACCTACAAAAACATAAAATAATCAAATAAGTTCAAAATCGAGTACTAACAATACACATAATTGAGAACAAAATAGACACATAAATGCGTCTATCATATTTCCCAAAGGATTAGAAACATTTTCACTCTAGCGCATGGTGTTGTACAATCCTTTCAAAAGTGATATTGGTATTTATCTTTTTGTGGAGAGATGTGCTAGATAAAAGAGTTGGTCGAGTTGGAGAGCCAAATAAACCTCCATGTATATATATCTACCGTGCAATGGTCGAAATACATAGAACTGGGAAGAAAAGGATGGAAAAGGTATGAGACTAATTTCACCCCTTGTAATGAAGACCAATACAACCAATGGTACAAGAATGTCACAGAGCCGATAATTGGTAGAAAAGTTTTATACGTCTGTGGGCTGGATTTTGTCGCAATAGGTAAAGCATTACCGAAATTTGATGTTCCACCGCATGCACCACCAGTGATTCCAACTTTTACCAGTTATCCTACAATAAGAGCTTTATCTTCTGCCGACCCCTTCAAGACGACGAACTAGATCTTCTTCTTCATCTATTAGGTCCGATTGCCGCGATTCGAGTTGAGAGCTAGAAACTATTAATTTTGCCAGAGAGAGTCAGATGCTTCCTATTGTCTCACAAGGTCCCGACCGTCCTAATTCTTATATAGGCACATCGGAAACTTAAGAAAATGGAATCAAATGGAGTTAAGAGATATTGAAACTAGACGTATATACCTACAACAATTGCTCATATTTGGGGAGACCATGAACTTCCATCATAATTTTTCTCGGCACACAACAAATCCATATTCGTAGGAAGTAGTGCTATAAACACAAGTATCTCTTGGGCAACAATATACATATCTTCTGGTGCAACGTTCTCCGATTCATCCAAAGTGCGACAATCTCCGTATCGCCAGGCCGGTCAACAAACTCCCCAAGGTTATCAAGGTATAGGAGATCATTAAACTTCGACTGCTCACCAGCTGACTCTTCATGTCCATGGTTTGGGAATTAGAGGGTAGGACATAATGTTGAAGGGTTTCAACCTGCAGGATCATATCAAGGATTTGGTAGTTTGATGCAGGGGCACGTATTATAAGAACTAGTGTGGAGCCGAATAATTAAATTATGCTTTATTTTAATATTTGTAAACCGAAGTTATAATGTGTTAATCTACTTATGTAACCGTCACATGTAATCAATACTAATTTATCGATAAAGTAAACTAAAACTGAATCTGAGATGTTTATTTAGTTAAAATTTAAAACAACTACATCAATATATCTTGCTCGAGTAGTATGTGTGCTTTTCAATACCCAAAACGAGATATCAAAAAATCCTTTAAGATTACGTGATGAGTTTCATAAGTAAAAATTCACCTTTTCCATCTTTGCCATTCCTCTCGAGCTTGCAACATAACATCAACAGTTGTCCCACCCCTAAGTCGATAACGATTAACAAGCCAAACCAAAGCTATAATTCTCTAAATCCTTTTTTTATATCCTCAATTCGACAGAACAACCTAGTCGCATTGTGTTTATTGGAGTTACTAGTATCATTTCAGAAGTTTTCATAGATTCTATGGATATAACTCGTACTCATTAACCCATTTTGACGTCCTTCTACACCCCTAGACGGATATAAACCTACGTAGTTTCGAAAAGGTGACAAATCTTCATCTACTGTAAATTATGAGGAATTAATATATGGTTGATCCATTACTGCGAAAGTTTGTGGGTGTAAAAGGAAAGTGTGATTTTGGAGTTCAATTCGATTCAATTTATAGGAAGCGATTGATGGCTTTAGGATGGACTGCCATAGTCGGCTCAGTTAAGAGTGGGCGGCTCAGATGAGACGAACTCCGTCTCTGCTTGAACCGACTCTCGGTTCATTTTAACCCGATCGGTTTTGTTTCCTCTGGTCGTCTCAAGTTGATTCATTAGATCGAGTTCGAGACGCGATGGACAAACACTTTTATTTGAGGGTTTGTCCATCCATTTTACTCGTTTGTGCGTCCCACTGTAGGTGTATAGTAGGCACATCTTCTTGTTTGCCCATCATCCCATTGGAGTTGCTCTAACAGACTATTCTGATTAACTTTCCACAAAAAATATTTGTTAAAACATGTTCTACATTTTCTAACCTAATATTTATTTATTTTTAATTTTCCGGACCTTTTAAATAAACAATACTCCCTCCGTTTATAAGAAATAAGTCGGTTTCCTTATTTGAAAATGTCAAAAAAGTAGGTTGATTTCCATAAATGGAAAGTCAAATGGTATGAGTTTACTAATCTATCCATGAAGGGACCACTTTTCTCTTGACTTTTTCTCTTTTATGACAACTCATACGGTATGGATGAATAAACATCCACATCTCAAGGATAATCCATATAAATAGGGATGATCAGACTCTTGTAGATATTTTTTCCACTATGGGAAATCTAGATAGGTATCCACAAATCTGGACCTACATTATGTTTTTTATTTTAGAGACATTAAAAAAAAGGAAAAAAGATTATCATCTGGTCAAAATATAACCAGATTTGATTTCAAATAATAATTATTTTTTTAAAGTTATTATATCCGGTCACTGAATGACCGAACAAAGAAAAACAAACAGATCCAATCGTCCTATGACTGAATCAAATTTGCATAGAGAAAATTTGTCAACAAGCGTCCTACACTTTTTAATCATACTAACATAATTTTGTTTTTTCTGGATCTTTTTCATAACAACTACTTCTTTTTCTCATACATAATAAAACAAACTGTTTTGAATAAAAAGTAGATAATTATTCAAACTAAGCCCATATTAACCATATCCTTGTTGCTGCTCTAATTTGATCTCAGCTGAACTTAATCAGGAAACAATAGGATAAAGTTCACACCATTTAGCTCAAAAAAAGAAGGTGAACATATCTAGTCAGACAAGAGTAATTGGTATCTAAAATGGACAAATAGATGGTGAGCTCTAATTTCGAAATTTATTGCAACAATATCACTCAAATTCCACAAGAAAATTATGAGATCACAATCCATTGTTACTCGATTCAAACCCTGAAATAAAAAGCAAGTATCCATTTAGATTTGAAGGATATATATATCATGTCTATATATAAAGAGTTTTACAAAAAAATTATATCATGTCTATCATAAAGAGTTTTACAAAAACATTGTAGAATGGTGGCAAGCTATGGGGTTCCAGGGCTCACCAAGCTTTGTGTTCTTCGGGAAAATTCAGAACTTAAAGTACTTTATTAAGAAACGAGGATTTGAAACTTTTGGATCAGTAGAAAAAGAAGAAGAAGCTACGTAGCATAACATCAACATATTGAATATTCTCAAGAAACAATATTTATTCAAAGATACCACTGGTGGAGAGAATAGACAGTGAACTGAAGTTGAATCAACATTTAATAACAAAAGAAATGAAATGGTTAGCACTTTTGCACCCACTATGGGTATGACGTAAGTGCCTAAGTTTCAAATATAACACTTAGGCATACGCGGTAGAGACTCTATCGTCCGGTGGTCTCCATACCGCTCGATGGCGATAAATCGCTAGTGATAGTCTTTATATCGCTTGTCTCTATGATGATCGCTCGCAATGCATCAAGTAACGGCCAAGAATCCGCTCTCTATAAATACTCAAATTCAAATTCATTTCATATCATACCTCTTCCATACTTTTCATAACTCTTCATAGAAAACCAACATGCCGTGGAAAATCAAAGAGGTGTTGACGAAGCCAATATGCAAAATCAAATAAGAAATAGGGGTCGCAGAAGACGAATACATTTGCAGGAATTATGTTTTGTATACTCAACGTTCTATCATTGGTGGTGCACTCCAAGCCATACCATTTTGGGAAAAATATTTGTGAAATTTCAAGAAGAAACAATGAATCTCCACAATCGTGATGCGAGTGCGTTGAGTGGTCGCTTCAATGTAGTCACTAAGGATGTTAATTTATGTGTTTTTTTGATAACGCAAGCGGGTCGAACAATGAGGAGTGGTAAAATCTTTATGGACCTTGAACAAAGGTATCGTGTGGAGTGGTGCCACATCAAGGGAAAAGACTTCCAATATGGAAGTTGTTATGGGATCTTAAGAGTGTTTCCCAAATATAATCCAATTTATTGGTATTAATTTTTTAATTGTTGCCTGGATGTAAGTTTTAGTATTTTCTTAATTTGTTAGTTAAGTGCAAGTATAATTAAAATATAAGTTTGAATTAAGAATATAAGTTTAATTTTGAACAATATTTCTTGATTCATTAACAAGTGCACTTTTTTACAAGATACGAACTTCGAATTAATCATTAATAATAACTACGTCTTTACAAGATATAAACTAGTCAGTAATATTCTAAAATAAAAACTTTACTAATAAAAATCTCATACAATTTTTTCATCTTGTTTTCCTCATTCATTTCACATAACTTTTACTCAATGCGCTCATGAACGGAGTTTCCTCTGTTTTTGTGACGATTAATTTGGGTAACTATCAAATTTACTTTGCCTTGATTTTGCTTGCCTTAAACTCTTCTTTGCCTTTTCTTAGCTGTAGGTTTGATCTGGTTTATATCCAAAATTTGAAAACTTCTTTGTTTTTTACCTATTTCCTTATAACTATCACATATCTTGTGAACATCAGCTTCAAATAGTACTCCATAAATATCAAGTCAAGTTCCGAATCAAGTTGGGTCAAATTTTTGAAATCTTTTAGGAAATTGAGAAATAGAAAAAAAAATTGAGTAAAATGTTTAATTTGAAAATCACCTAATTATAGGCGACATAGAAATAGCCGTTGGCATTGGAATTTCTACCGAACTATATTGTCTATAGCGCCGGCGCTAGAGTCTTTACCACCGGCGTGATAGACAAGGACCTTATGTAGGATCTCCATCTCTTAGTCTTTTTACCCTATGGCTCGGCTGGTTTGTCATGCCACCTGGTACGGCAAATGCAGGCCCAGTCCTGTGTTTTTGGAGGCGTGAAGCCCAATTCTTTTTGGTGTCCTCTTGTTAAGCAAAAAAAAATTGGTCACTCACGACTCTATTCTTTTAGTAATGGCCTCTTGTAAGTCTGTCTTTTCTTCATTTTGCCCCATGTTCTATCATTTGAAAATTGTGAAAACTACAGGGGACCCATTTTTCAGATTTTTTTCACTGTGAAACCCACCGACAAAAAACTTCACGGGCGCACCCAATTTCCCCCCAAAAATTACTCGCTCGCCCATATTTTCTAAAATTATACTTCGTTCATATTTCGTCTTCGTTTCCATTGGAGGAGCATTACGAACTAGGTTCTGTGGATTGTATGGAAGATTCGAGGTATGGCGGATGGCAGAGAAGATGAGAATCGAGAGATTGATGGGGTTCTTGATGATTATTGAAGTCATTATCGAGTTGACAGAGAAGAACAACGGGTTCTCTTTGGTGATTTCGGAGTCAATTCGGACGTGATACGAGAAGAAATCAAAATGGGTTTCCGTTGAATTTGGATTTAATTCGAGTTATGAGAGGAAATTGAAGTTATGTCAGACAAAATACAGGGATTTCCCTTTTGATATTGTAGATTACAAGTTGAATTCTTTTTTGCGTTTGTTTTCTGATGGTTGAATTATGACAAAAATAAAAACCTAGTTGATGTTAAAAATTTAGTTATAACATCAGTTACTGCTAGTTAGACAACTAAAACAACGATTACAACTTTGGGATTTCTAGATTATCTTCGAGTGTTTGATTATGTATTGTAGGTCTGAGAAGATCATAAGTAGATTTGTCTTAATCTGATCTTGATTATGTATGCTTCTTCGAGAATTGGGATACACGTCGTCTGTCAATTTTTTTAGATGTTTAGAAAACTGAACTTGCAGTGTGCAATGGGGAATTTTGGCTTAGAGGAATATGTGATTTACACCAATCAGTATTTGGTTCACTATAATGGTAGACAAGTTAATGTTCACATTCAGATGTGACCTTAAAAAATTTGTTATGAAGACGTTTGTTTAACAAACAAGGGTATAAGTTAATAAGAAGTATCTGAGTTCGTAATGAAAGAATGGTAGCGTACCCTCGATGACTTTTGAGAGAAGACTTAAGCATTTGGTTTGTAAGTGCTCTGTTGGTGTTGCCAAAGGAGCTGGCTTTTGTAGCATGCATGTAATGGAGTTAATTTGTTAGACAATTACTGGAGCTGTAGGTATAATTGTCAAAGTTACCAGATGTCCAACTCCAGCTGCTATTAGAGATGTATATATAATTGTCTCTTAGTGTTCTTTAAATCCAACATTAGGGTATGTTGTCATGTTGTTAACAACTCAGACTGTCCGGGATTAGATGTCAAACTAAATCAAATATTTTACACTATGTTGTCTTAGTGATCTTTCCTTTTTAAATTTTGTCTGATCATGAAAACATGTATGTCTTAGTGATTTAATCCATGTATGGCTGCATAATGGTTGTTGCAGTGGTAGCTGCAATAGAATAGAAGATGGAAGAGATTGAGTTAGTGCTGGTAAAGCTGCAACAGAAGAATATAGGGAGATGCAACTGCAGGGATTGAGCTGAGCTACTACAAATGGATGCAACTATAGGTGGAAGTGCTTTACAACAGCTGATTAGAGCTAAAAGGATGTTGTAGTGGCAAGGCAAAGGGGATGGAAGTGCAAATGGGTTTGGTGCGCGTGTGACGTGCATTTAAAAGAAAATGGAGGTGTGAATAGTGATGCATAACAGGTTATGCATCTACAAAATTTATTGCGTAACTTGTTATGCATTCTCGAAATTGGTTGCATAACACGTTATGCAGTTTTTTTTTTTTTTGCATAACTTGTTATGCAGTCCAGAAAACGGTTGCATAACACATTACGCAACTAATTTTTTCTTAGTATTGAAACCAACAAAAAATAAGGTTGCATAACTTGTCATGCACCGACAATAATATCTACATAACATGTTATGCAGTCGTGAAAATGGATGCATAACCTGTTATGCATCCGAAAATATGACTGCATAATGCAATGCATCGAGAAAATTGTTGCACAATCTTTTATGCATCGAGAAAATAGATGCATAACCTGATATGCATCCGTAAATATGGATGCATACTGCATTATGCATCAATTTTTTTTTTTATGTACGGACTAAAATCAACTAAAACAATGGTTGCATAAGTTGTTATAGATGCATAACTTTGTTATCCAAATCCATAATTTGTTATGCAGTGGAGAAAATGGTTGCATAATTCGTTATGCGTCTAGAATGTGTTATGCATCTTTTTGGTGGCCGCATAATGGTTATGTATCAAGTTTTCGAAAATTTTGCCTAAGATGATGATCACCTCCGATTTTTTTCGTGAAAAACAAAATTTGATATTCTTGTTTGTACTCGTTGCGTAGCTCTCTTAAAAGATTTCCAACGATATAAAATTTGTAAAATTCCAAGGCGCGGATTTTTAGATATGTTATATCCAAGTTGTGTTTCTAATTATACCCTGATGCATAACCCGTCATGCGATGCATAATCCGTCATGCGATACATTTTTAATAATTTCATATAATTATGGGTGTCACTGAAATAATTATGGGTCATCTAGTGACTCTAAAATTAATTATGGGCGTGACAATGAATTTTTTTTTTTTTCCTGAGCCTAATTTTCCCTTGAAAATTTTCGGTTTGTGGCCTCGTTGTTTGGGTGGCCTCAAGTAATATGACAGGCCGGCCCGTAAATGAAATTGTGCAATCCGAAGCCCAAGTTTCTGGTTTTGGTCCCATTTACTTTTTGTATTATAATCAGAAATATTAAGAAATTTCAGCACAGAATTACGAATCCCATTCCTCTTCTTCTAAGAAATTTCACTCACAAAGAAACAAAAGCTTGTGTTTTCTTCATCAATGGAAGAAAGAGAAAGAACTGAAGAAGAAGAAGAAGAAGAGAGAAAAAGAAGAAATAATGGTAAAGTATGGAGTTGGGGAGCTGGTACAGATGGTCAATTAGGAACATCAAAGCTCCAAGATGAACATCTTCCACAACTAATTCACTCTCTAAATTATGTAGCAAACACCATTTCTCAACTTGCTTGCGGAGGTGCCCATGTTATTGCTTTGACAGGGAATGATGGGAAAGTTTTTACTTGGGGTAGAGGAACAACTGGTCAATTAGGTCATGGAGAGGAAACCAATTGCTTAAACCCTAAACCTGTTAAATTCTTGGAAACCATTTTTATGTCTCACGTTTCTGCTGGTTGGAATCATTCTGGGTTTGTTTCAGGTACTCTTAGAACATACCAATTTTTTTTTTTTTTTTTTTTGATACTTACTTTATTCCGAGTATGTTGATTTTAAGCCCTGTTTTGAGTTATGTGGGTTGTGTTTGATTGTAATTGTAATGATATTTATGTGTTGCAGATAGTGGTAAAGTTTATACTTGTGGAGATGGTTCCTTTGGACAACTAGGGCATGGAGATTATGAGTCCCATCACTTACCTGTTGAAGTTTCGTATTTCGATTCCAAACATGTTGAACAGATTGCATGTGGGATGCGCCATTCGCTTGTCTTGCTCAAAGGTAAGCCACATTGACAAGTTTCATTGTTAATCTTAGAACCACATTTGCTTTGGTGTGGATATCAAAATAACATTATGTGAAATTTTCTAGCATTTGACCACTTCAGCTAGCTTATTATACAGAACAGTTACCAAATGTTGTAATGCAATTATTATTTTTTTAAATGGGTTTCGATCTTCTGCCTTGAACATATAATAAAAATGTGCATACTTTTGAACCATCGTGAACATATTGTAATTCTCCCAAGTTATGGATGACATTCATGAAAATTTGTTCTGTGAAAGATGAGGATTGTATTGGGGTTCTCCTAAGTAACGGATTAGAAATTTGTATCCAGTTAAATACATTGTTTGGTTACAGAACGCAAAGCATGTATCATCATAATTTTCAAAGCCTTCTCAGATTTAAGTAATTCAGTGTCGTTATGATGCAGGTCAATCAGGAGCTCAAATTTATGGATTTGGTTCAGGAAAGCGTGGTCAATTGGGTGTTTCCATTAACCGTATTAAGATAGTGTCCAACCTTCCTCAAGCTGTTAAGGGACTTGAAAAAGTTGAGATACGTAATATTTATGCCAATGGAGATCACAGTGCAGCAGCAAGTGGTAAGTTCTGAAACCAGTATTTTTGCAGTACAGGCCACAATGGCACAAATTGATTGTAAAAGCGAAAAACACTTTAGAAACAACATCTTAGGCTTTGTACCTTAGAGAAAACTTATGATGTATGTAGTAATGGACTATTGCCTATTTGCCTCATTATTTCTTACTCCAATAACATATAAGAAAATGCAAGAACTCGTCAGCTAGACCAATAAATTGGCAAATAATTCTGTGTATCTTGGAAGACCATAAGTTCCATTGACGATGTTATTGTCGCCAGGGTATACAGTTTAAAGGAAATTTCATTGCCATGCTATTACAGAGTTCCCAGTTATTTCTGGTGCTTGAGTCTTCCTTGGTTCAGAGACGGTCAACCAGTTGTACCGAATTGGTATTTTGTTACACCGTACAACCACACTGTTCTGGTCTTTATTTTAAGGTCCACCATATGTTCATCTCTGGATCTGCCTATAACTAGTCAAGATGATGATTTTTCTGCTTAATCAGCTGACGGGCATGTCTACACTTGGGGCAGAGGGTTCAGTGGCCAATCTGATGCTTACCATCCGGAGATTTTATCATCACCCTTGAAGTTTTCCAAAGTCGCTCTTGGATGGAATCATGCGTTACTGCTTACAGGTACATAGGTATAGATTCCGTATAATTTCTCTTGATGTAACTTGCTTTTAAACTCAAGTTAGTACTGGTTATTCACATAGATTCCGTATAATTTCTCTTGATTAAACTTGCTTTTAAACTCAAGTTAGTACTGGTTTTTCACATAGTACGTGTGCTTGCAAATTAGTTAATGAAAAACATGTATGCTATCTTAAACAGATGCCAAGGAAGTGTATATGCTTGGTGGGAAATACCATGGAATGCTCAGTGATCCTGGGAAAATGAGCTTTGAGCTGCATCCCCTGTTCACGAAGTTTCTAGTCAAAGCTCATATGGTACATTCTCATACTTCTCGATTAATTGATGCTGTGTGGCTTTTTGTTTTTCTTTCATCATTGGCTAGTAATCACCTTTTTGAGTAATACGCTAGCAGACATTATCGAGCCTCCAAAAGAATTAGTGTCAGTGTGGTTAAATAACACACTAGGAAGGAAGCTATTTACTAGAATAAAACTCGATAAGTTTTTAGGAGATAGTTTAATGTTTCATTTTCTTAAGCTGAAATGCTTACCCTGACCATGAGCATCTAAGAATCAAGTCAGTTTCATGGTACTATCGTAGCTAAACATTTAAGATTTATTAATCAACAAATCTCACTTTCTACTGATACAATCGCGGAATTACTCGTGCTTAGGCGATGAAAGAGTGTCGATCCTCGTAAAGGTACCTGATCTTAATGAGACGAAGGTCATTGATGCTGCAGCTGGATCTGAGCACTCTGCTATAGTTACAGGCAAGTCAAATTCGCAGGTTGAGTCTGAATATTGTTTATCTAGTAATATTTACTAATCCCTCGGACTACATTTTGATTGCAGAGAATGGAGAGATAATGACATGGGGTTGGGGTGAACATGGTCAACTAGGTCTAGGGAACACCTGTGATCAGACGACCCTCAAATGGTGCACCTAGGTGATGTGCTTCCTTCTGATAATCGAACCCAACTTAGTGTTTACTGTGGAAGTGGGTTTACTTTTGTCGTGTGTGTACTTTCTCAAACTTGAAGATTTATTGATTTTAAGAAAATCAATTTCTGGGTTGTTTCTGTAGTCATTTCTTACCTGTTTTTTTTTTATTTTATAAATTTTTTTTTTCAATGAACTCTTTTCTGTGCTATCTTCATGAAGCTTTTGTAGCAAAGATGTACACAAGAAGTTAACTCTTTAACTCTAGGAAAAGGGAATCATCGTCTTTATACAAATAAATGCTGCTACCTCGGTAGATTCAGACTCATGCACTCGAATGCTAGAAATTTAAAGAATTTATCTAGGATAATTAGGTTTCATATACTGTAAATCGGCAATTATCTGCGTAAAATTGGTGATTACCCATCAATTTAGTACATAATAACACCTGAAATGATGAGGAAAACCAATCAGATTTGGCAATCACGAAAATAAATAAGATTTAAAGATCGAATCACCAAAATCTATCAGATTTAAGGAAAAATAAAAATAAAATCAAAGAGACCTGTTATTCAAACCAGAGACCAGGTAGAGTTGTATTGTTCTGTGGATTTTTTTTTTCCTGAAATTTGGTTATTTTTTTCCTGTTTGGAATTTATTAGTGAAAAAAAAAAGGAGGATCCTAGTCTCTCTCTGAATTTTGTTAGTGTCTTTGCTGGTTCAGTTAACATGGTTTTTGGTTCAATGGTTCCTGGACAAGGTAAATGCAACAGTTCATGAGTAGTGGAAGGGCAGTTATAACAAGTTTGTTAGCAGTCTCTAGTCTTTAACTCTTTCCACAAGATTAGGAGAGAATTTCTCTACATTTGTGGAGGAAAGACCTTGTCTTTCTCTCTCCGATGATCTGTTTACTCTAACTACTTCTGCGTCCACATAAAATATCAGATGGAGTAGGAATGGAGCGCAAATTAGTAGGACACTTAGATCACTGTAAGTAATGATGATGAATAGAGTTAGTATTGAATCTCTTTCTTCGGTTTCATTGGTGAAAGAACCTCCGGAGGACAATGTTGATCATGATAAGGTAAGTATTGTGATTTCTTCTAATTCACCATCGGCAATAGCACCAACAACAGAGAATAGTCAGATCAACGTTAGCAGAAGTTTTTCATCATCTCTTGTCAACCAAGTTATCAAGGAAGAGGAACAAGAAGGGGAAGAACAGGAAGGAGGAATCAACAAAAGAAAGATGTTGAAGAAAAGAGAGACGAGTCCTGATATACTGTTAAACGATGATGGTTACGATCCGAATATAAAAAAAGCCGGTGGATGGAAAACCATGCCTTACATCATTGGTAAGTTATTATGTTTATCACTGCGCCTTGAATTAGATGAGCTCTCTTCCAGAGCAATGTAGTTTTGATGTATTAACATTAGGGAGGGGTTCTAATTTGGATCTACCTTATATGATGTCTCAAAACTCAAGCTTGTAAGAGCTGCGTCCGTTTACCCGAAGGGCATATGCTGGTGTTTTCAGATTTAACTTATTATTGGTCTCCACTTTTGCGCCTAATTTCAATTGTTTTGTATTTTGTGTTTTTGTAGGGAATGAAACATTTGAGAAATTAGCATCAATGAGTTTGACAGCGAACATGACAGTGTATTTAAGAACACAATATAACATGGACGGTTTAACGTCCGTCAGCATTGCCAGCATATGGGGAGGTACTTGTAATATTACAACACTCTTGGGCGCATTCGTATCTGATGCCTATTTAGGACGTTATTGGACTTTACTGACTGCTTCTATCATTTATTTCCTGGTAAGCTATTTATGTAGTCAGTATATTTTCAAATCAAGTTAAAGTTTCAATTTTAGCTGCCCAATTATTCGTCAGTTATAGTAAATCAACAATATAAATCTCCCGCAATAAAATCAAAAGAATTCTTAACACATGCCGTGATTTCTTGAACAGGGTATGGGGATGATGACTTTAACTGCAGCTATACCATATTTAAGACCACCTAGCTGCAATAAGCTTACCGCCATATGCCAGGAACCAGAAAAATGGCAACTTGGAGTTTTGTTCATCGCTTTAATACTACTCTCATTGGGTGCTGGCGGCATTAGACCAGTCAACATCGCGTTTGGTGTTGATCAATTCGATGTGACTACAGAAAAAGGGAAAAAGCAAGTCGAAAGTTTCTACAATTGGTATTATTGGGGATTCACTATAGCTTTAATTGTTGCCTTGACCGTTGTTGTTTATATTCAAAACAACATTAGTTGGGCCTTGGGGCTTGCTATCCCAACTGCTATCATTCTGCTCTCTATCGTTGTATTTTTGATTGGCAGCAAGCTTTACATCTGCGTGAAACCAAGAGGAAGTGTTTTTATTGATGTAGCTAAGGTGATCTCGGCTGCATTACGTAAAGAAAAAAATCAAGCTTAAACCGACTTCTGAGCACACCCTTTTCGACAATCCATCAAGAGATCCTACGATAGAGAATCTTTGTCTCACCAATCGGTTTAGTTGCTTGACTAAAGCTGCAGTGATTACTGAGCAAGATTCGTTTAACGACCAAGGATTGCCAACAAATGGATGGAGACTTTGCAGTATTCAGCAAGTTGAGCAGTTTAAGTGTATCTTAAGTGTTATGCCAGTTTGGGTGTCTGGAATTGCTTGTTTCGTCTGTATGGATCAACAAAGTACTCAAGGAGTGCTTCAAGCAATTCAATCAGATACAAGATTTATACACAACTTTCACGTCCCACCAGGTTCAATGGGTATTGCAGGTATGATCACATTATCGATATGGATACCTATTTATGAGCACTTAGTCTTACCATTGTCAAGAAGAATGAGCAAAGATGGAGTAGGGATAACCTTAAAACATAGACTGGGAGCAGGAATTGTGATGTCAATCACTTGCATGGTAGTTGCCGGAATTGTGGAAGGAAGAAGAAGAGAGAGCGCCCTAAAGAACCACACATTCATTGCACCAATGTCATTCGCCTGGCTTATACCGCAATACGCATTATCAGGTATGACAGAAGTGTTTACAGGTGTCGGAATTATGGAATTCTTGGCAAAACAGTTTCCACCAAGTATGAGAACTTTGGCTGGTTCTTTATTCTTTCTTAGTTTAGCTTGTGCAAGTTACGTGAGTTCGTTTCTCATAAATCTGATTCACAGATTAAGTCAATCTGCATCAGGTGATAAGGATGGAAGTAATCCTGGATGGTTAGGTGGTACTGACCTGAATAAGAATAAGTTAGACTACTACTACTTTATTGTTGCAGGAATTTGTGTATTAAATTTGCTGTATTACATTTTTTTTGCTAGTCGTTATGTTGATACGAGTAAGAAGGATGAAGGAGAGAGAGATGTAGAATTGAATTCCTAGGTAGTTTCATTAGCTTGTATTCTTTGGTTTTGGTTATAAAACTATATAAAGTTCTTTCCTCTCCTGTTTTTAGATATGATGAATTCTTGATTGTTAGTCTACAGGTTCTGTTAAATGCTTACATGATATGCTATATGCACTTGCAGAGTTAATATTTAACAGTGATCATATTAATAATCATATTCTCGTCAGACCATTTTCGATACGACTGCAATCATTGCAATCTTTCTTTCATGTGATGTAACCTGGCAGTGGTGGAAAGAAAACGTAAAATGGTTGTTTAATTTTATGATTGTATTCTTATTTTGCTGGAAAATACTTGGCCATAAACCCAACCTCTGTTATTTTTTGTGGAAATCATAGCCGTGAACCTATTTTACTGCTTGGAATTACGAGATTTACGCAGCCGTAAAAGTAAGAACTCTCAACTCAACTGTAAAGAGTTTCAAAAACCCGATGATAAACGCTGACTTCAGCATATCTCACATATTTACCAATCAAAAGTAGATAAATTTATAGTTAGTTTTTTTTGGTTTGTTACCTTATAGCAGTAATTGCTGGAGTATTACCGTCTGTTTCAACTCCTTTGTGCAGCAATTCTTGATTTTTAGTTTCAACATCTTGATTTGAAAATGATTCAGTTAAATCATTAACCGCTGTTGAAGAAGAAAAGAGGGAGAGGGGTGATGGAGAAGAAAAGAGATGAATGAAAGGGCAGTTTTTAACTTTACATATTGTTGGAAACAATGAAGAAATAATGAGATCGGATCTCAAACAAATGAGTCGCGGACTAGGTCGCTATCTTTAAGGTATTTCGCGACTCGCCTCTTGATTGTGCTAGCAATCAAAAAATTGTCGAACACCTATGGGATAAAACAATGATATCTCATTATTCGATTTCTCTCGCACTATGAGAAATCGAACCAACAAATACTCTATCTAACACTTGCTCGGAACTCGAAATAGATGAAAAACTCGTATCTTCATCTTCTCCGTAAACTTTTCTTTTATAAGTCAAAAAACATCAATACGGTTTTAATGAAAATAAATTTCGCAATAAGTGCGCACTGAAAATCCTCCCTAACAGCCATAAAACGGCAACATTAAATTTACCAAAAATTAATGTAATTAATTAGGAATATTAAGTTGAAAACCTTTACCAAAAATTAATGTAATTAATTAGGAATATTAAGTTGAAAACCGTTTTGGAAATCAAGAGTTAAAAACAGCAAAAAATAAGTTTCTGGATCAGCAGACCTCCCAAGACCCCAAGGCCCCGCTCTCCCGGATTTTTTTAATAAATATTATAGATATATAAATATACCTATTCAAATGCATGGGGTGAGACTTGAACCCAAGTCTATAGTGTGGGAGCCCAAAATTATACCACCACACTATTTCTCTAAGTTTGATATAATATTACAAAACTATGTTTTTAAATATATATATCTCCCAACAATCCCCACTTATATTTTAAAAACATTGAGCAAGTGTTGTATAGTTGTGCATCCGCAAAGGTGCCTTTCGACTTGAACCTCTCGCATAGTGTTAAATTTTCTAAGTACCGTGTGACTAGAGTGACTTGCGTCTTGAACTCTAACTAATATTAGATTATTTAACACATACAACTATTTCTAGAGTAAAGTCCTTAAGTTCGCACATTAAGGCCATGTGCTTATCCCTTTTTTAACAAATGATCTAGAGAAATGCCCAATTTCTCATAGAAGGCGGCCATACCTTCACATTCGTATAGGTGAGTCTATCAAGAATACTCCTGTGTATCCCACTCTAACTTAAGAGCTATAGAATCATTAAGAGTTAAATACTCAACCTGTTTCCCACTTCAGGATATCATGCTATGGGAGTGCATGACTCTATCATATCATTTGTAACTTCGTCTAGTCCCTTTGAACCTATCTAGGTTGGGTATCCGTTACAAATGACTCAACTTCTCACAGCCTAAGTCCCATACTTCTAGAAAATTTCCATACCTTTTCTCTAGCTAACCCTTTCGTCAAAGTGTCGCCTATATTTCCTTCGTATCTTACATGATCTATTCTTACAACACCGATTGTGAGAAATTCTCTAACGTGTCGTGCTTTCGACGTATATGTCGATTCTTATTGTTATTATAACAATTATCTACTACTCCGATAGCCGCGGTACTATCGCAGAGATCAAAGTGGTCGGTATTGGTTTTTCCCATACTGGAATGTCGACAACAGACATTTCAGCCATCCCGCCTCTTCACTAGTCGCTTCATATCAATATCAATTCGGCCTCCATCGTAGATTGGGCTATAATTGTCTGTTTCTTTGATCTCCAAGATACAAGCGCCCCAAAGAATAGTAAAAACATATCCGCTGGTGGACTTGGAATCATCTCGAAAGAATATTCCAATTTGCATCGCTAAATCCTTCAAGGACCGCGGGATACCTTTGATAGTGTAATCCTAGGTTTGTGGTTCTTTTCGAGATACCGCATAACCCTCTCAACAAAGATCCCAAAGTGTTTCAAACTAGGATTACCGGTAAACCCGCACAGAACTCCCACCGCATACGCAATGTCCGGTCTAGTACAATCACCGCATAACGCAGATCGCCTATTATACTAGCATATTCAGATTGTCTAACACTTTCTCCAAGTGTTCCTTAACAATTTCACAATAGGATCAAAAGGAGTACAAACAAAGTTTATAATCAAAATATTCATACTTCTTTAGGATTTTTTCAATGTAGTGAGATTGATCCAAACAAATACCACTATTAGTTCTAGTTATTTTGATTCCCAAGATTACACTAGCTTCACCCAAATCTTTCATGTCAAAATTCGAACTAAGCATGCTTTTAGTTTCATTGACAACGATAAACTGGAACCAAATATTAGCAAATCATCCACATACAAGCAAACAATCACATATACATCATTCTCGGTTTATAATAGATGCATTTGTCACCCTCACTTATTCTCAAGTTACTTGAAATCATTAAATTATCAAATTTCTCATGCCATTGTTTAGGAGCTTGTTTCAAACCATAAAGAGATTTTTCTAGCTTACATACTTTATGTTCTTGTCCGTGAATTACAAAACCTTCAAAGTTGTTCCATGTAAATTTCTTCTTCTAGTTCACCATTCAAAAAAGCGCTTTTAACATCCATTTGATGAATAACAAGATTATGAGTAGCAGAATGAAAGAATCAAAACACGTATAGATGTTAATCTAGTAACAGGAGAATAAGTATCAAAAAGTCTACGTTCTCTCGCCGCCTATAACCTTTGGCAACCAGTCTAGCCTTATGCTTATCTATTGTTCCATCAGGGTTTGAGTTTCCTTTTCAAGACCCATTTACAACCTATTGGCTTACAACCAGGAGGTAAATCTACATAACTCCAAGTTCCATTAGACATGTGAGAATCCCATTCATTATCTACAAACCTTCTTGCCGAAACTAGACTCGCAGAACTAAACGCCTCTTGTAAATTAGAAGGTTCTTCTTCTATAGCGTAAAATTCAAAATCGGGATTTTTATCTTTTGTCTCAGGTCTAGCTCTTTTCTCGGATCTAGGTTCAAATTCAGTGATCCTAGTTTCTTCACTTCTAGGTTCTTCTAATCTAGACTCGGAATCAACACTAGGTAAAGTGCTAGGTGTTGAACCCCCACTATTACCCCCACTAATTCTAGATTTAAAAGGAAATCTATCTTCAAAGAAGTCAACATCAACAGATTCAATAATAACCTTATTATTAATATCAAAGAACCTATAAGCTTTACCGTTTTGAGCATAACCAATAAAAACACATTCATAAGCTCTACTTTCTAACTTATGTCTTTTAGGATCGTTTTTCCTAACAAAAGCCAAACAGCCCCAAACTCTAAAATAAGATACATTAGGTTTTCTATTTCTCCAAAGTTCATAAGGAGATATCATGGTTTTATTATTGGGAATGCAATTCAAAACATGGCAAACAATCAACAAACATTCACCCCACCAATGAGAAGAAGTAAAGACTTAACTAAGCAAACAAGCAACAAGTAAGTTCGGTCGATTGTACGATTCTTTCTTTCAAACTTTTCCATTCATTTGAGGATTATATGGAGCAGTTCTTTCATGTATTATGCCATTAGTTTGATAAATTTCGGTAAAAGGAGCGAGAATCATATTCGGTGCCTCTATCACTACGAAACCTCTTAATTTTTCTACCAAATTGATTTTCAATTTCAAGAATAAAAATTTTAAACTTTTCAATAGCTTCATTCTTATGGCTCAAAGAAATAAACATACGTATAATTAGAACAATCATCAATGAATGTCATAATATATCTCTTGCCATTTCTAGTTAGGATACCTTCATATTCACATAAATCGAATGTATTAAATCTAGAGGTTTGGATTCTCTTACGATGATTTATGTGAGGTCTTGGTTATTTTTGCTTGACTACAGTACTCACATTTTTCAAATTCATTTTCAGAAAATTCAGGGAGAACACCTAACTTGCTCATGTTATTTACTAACTTTTTACCCACATGACAAAGCCTACCATGCCAAACATTAAAATTTCAAACCATATAAGCAGAAGAATCAATTTTATTCATAGCATCAACATTAAGCTTAAACATTCCATCACTAGCATAACCCTTTCCTACAAAATTCTTATTCTTAGTTATAGTGTAAACATCGGACCCAATAGTTTGATACAACCCAGCCTTGTTGAGAAGATAGCCTAAACAAGGTTCTTTCTCATTTCGGGAGTGTGAAGGACATCTTTCAAAGATAAGTGTCTTCCCGTAAGTAAACTTCAACTCTACCGTACTGAACCTTTCACCACAAAGTCTTTGTGAGAGTCTCCCAACAACACTTTCTTATCCTTTGTTTCAAGATAAGTCTTAAACATTGACCTATCAAAACAACAATGACGCCAAGCACCACCGTCTCATCCACCACCCATCGATCCACCAACCATGAAGAACTTTGGATCGAGACCATGGCAATTATAACGTCACCCACAAAGATTAGCTTGTGCGTTATTCTTTTCCTTGTTAAACCCGCAATTCCTAGCCATGTGGTTTGGTTTACCACGGTATAACAAAGAAACTCGCACTGGAATTCTGTCCATTTTTCGATGGGTGTTGGTTCTTGTTTTGATTAGTCCTTCCTCCTTTCTTTTGGTTCGGATTAGGTTTCATATCCCTTTTCTTAGGTTTCAAACTCGGATGAGTCTTATTGTTAGAAACAATGAGAATCTCTTCCTTCTTATCTTGTTTCCGAGCTTCTTCCTCAACCCTGAGCTTAACAATCAAACTTTCAAGAGAAAATTCTTTAGTCTTGTGACGCAAAGTATTACGAAAATCTTTCCAAATAGGTGGTAACTTGTCAATCATTACGTAAACTTGAAATTGTTCATCGCTTTCATACCTTCGGCCACAATTTCGTGGTAAATTTTTTGAAGTTCATGAGCCTCGTGCAACAACTGACCTATCATCCACCATTTGGTATCTAAAATACCGCTCACAAAGATACTTCTTTGAGCCAGCTTCCTCGGTGTCGTATTTTTTACGTAATGCATCCCACACATCTTTAGCAGCTTCAAAAGTTGAATAATACTCATATAAATCATCGAGATAATGCGTTAAGAATGTAGTTTTTGCAATCAAAGTCGCCATCGATCCATTTGCCAATGGCCTTTTGTTTCTCCTCGGCAGCTTGAGAAACAAGATCTTTGGCACCATCGGAAGGAGATAGATCGAGAGCGACACCATCATCATCAGCAGTCTTATCAGCAGTAGAAGTTTTATCAAAGAACAGTTCCATGGTTCCAGGATGAACACTCGACACAATCATATGCAGCTTCATGAGTTTGAGATAAAAGAACATCTTCAGCTTCCATCTTCTGAAATGCAGCCCTTCAAATTTGAATGGCTTGTTGGTATCATCAACGCGCTTCCTTTCAACCTCCATAGCAAAATCAATTACCTTAAAATTGTTGGAAACAATGAAGAAATAATGAAATCGGATCTCAAAAAACAGTCATGGACTAGGTCGCTATCTTTAAGGTATTTCGCGACTCGCCTCTTGATTGTGCTAGCAGTCAAAAAAATTGTCGAACACCTATGGGATAAAATAAATGATAACTTTCTGTTATTCGATTTCTCGCACTATGAGAAATCGAACCAACAAATACTCTATCTAACACTTGCTCGAACTCGAAATAGATGAAAAACTCGTATCTTCATCTTCTCCGAAACTTTTCTTTTATAAGTCAAAAAACATCAATACGGTTTTAATGAAAATAAATTTCGCAATAAGTGCGCATCAAAATCCTCCCTAATGCCCATAAAACGACAACATTAAATTTACCAAAAATTAATGTAATTAATTAGGAATATTAAGTTGAAAACCGTTTTGGAAATCAAGAGTTAAAAACAACAAAAAATAAGTTTCTGGATCAGCAGACCTCCCAAGACCCCAAGGCCCCGCTCTCCGGGATTTTTTTAATAAATATTATAGATATATAAATATACCTATTCAAATGCATGGGGTGAGACTTGAACCCAAGTCTATAGTGTGGGAGCCCAAAATTATACCACCACACTATTTCTCTAAGTTTGATATAATATTACAAAACTATGTTTTTAAATATATATATCTCCCAACACATATATTAGGTCCTCATATCTATAACCACTTTCTTTGCCGCTCCAATTGTTAAACATGAGCATAGAGATTCTATAGTTGTTGTGAGATTAACTCTGTGTATTCATTGATAGGCAAAAAGGCCTGCTTTATACAAACTTACAGAACTTGATAAGGCAAGAATAATGATACACCTAACAATATCTAGTATAAAGACAAAAGGAAATATATATGCAGTTACAACCGTATAACAACACAATAATGCCAAGATCGTATAATATCTTGACCATATCTTAACACCCCCCTCAAACTCAAGGTGGTGGAGTACACATCTTGAGTCTGGAAATTAAGAACCGAAGACGTGCTGCGGAGTGAGTTTTGGTGAAAAGATCAGCCACTTGAAACTCTGATTTGACATGCGGAAGAATGATTGTACCTTTATTAAAATGATGACGAGTAAAATGACAATCTATCTCGATGTGTTGTGTACGTTCATGAAAGACATCATCGTGTGTAATCTGAATATCAGCCTTGTTATCACAGTATAGTGGCGTAGGTGCAGAAATTTGAACTCCCATATCACAAAGAAGCCATCGTAACCAAATGAGTTCAGATGTGGTGTGAGCAAGAGCTCTATACTCTGCTTCAGCACTGGAAAGAGAAACCACACTTTGCTTCTTACTTCTCCATGAAATCAAAGAATCTCCCAAGAACACACAGTATCCTGTAATAGATTTTCTGTCCGTAACATCCCCAGCCCAATCCGAATCAGAATAAGCTCGAAGAGTGAAATCAGAGTTGGATGAGAAACACAAGCCTTGATACAGAGACCCCTTAATGTATCTAAGAATTCTGAGAACAGCTGCATAATGTGTAGACCTTGGACCAGACATAAACTGACTGACTATGTGAACTACATGACTTATGTTTGGTCTCGTAGTAGTCAAATAATTTAGACTCCCTACTAGTTGACGATACAATGCTGGATTAGACCATAGAGTCCCATATATAGGACTGCATTTTGCATTCAATTCAATAGGTGTGTCAGTTACCTTATTGTCAGACAACCCAACACGCTGTAAAATCTCAAATGCATATTTGACTTGTGATATGAAATAACCAGTGGATGACGTGCCAACTTCAATGCCAAGAAAATAACTTAAAGGTCCAAGATCTTTCATCTTAAAACAGATATGACTTGAGTTCATTAATACCTTGTGGGTCACTGCCAGTAATAACCATGTCGTCAACATACAAGAGAAGAATGACAATCCCTTTATCTGACGATCTGACGAACATAACTGAATCGCAGAAGCTTTGTGTAAATCCATACTGGAGAATTGCATTGCTAAACTTCTCAAACCAAGCACGAGGTGCTTGTTTGAATCCATTTAATGCCCATCGAATCTTACATACTTGATTAGGTCCATGAGGCAAACCAGTAGGAGGTTTCATGTAAACCTCTTCTTGTAACTCACCATGAAGAAAAGCGTTTTTCACGTCCATTTGATGAAGCCCCCATTGTCGTGTTGCAGCAACATCAACTAATGTACGAACTGTAACCATTCTGGCCACTGGTGCAAATGTTTCTTCATAGTCAACACCATACTCTTGTGTATAACCTTTTGCAACAACTCGTGATTTACATCGTTCAAACTTACCATCTGACTTGGTCTTAACTTCATAGACCCATCTGCTTCCAACAACTGATTTTCCAGGAGGAAGATCCACCATTTCCCATGTCCCTGCCTCTGCATGTGCATCCAATTCATCATCCATTAAATCTTGCCATTCTGGAATGGCTGCAGCTTCTCTGTATGTTTTTGGTTTTTAAAATGACAAAATAGAAGACAAGGAACAATGATAGTCTGCATACTTAGCTGGTGGTCTTCGATTGCGAGGCGACAAAGGATTTTCTTCAGAATCAGGATATCGTTCCTGAGTTGCACTGTCAGGTTGAATCGTAGAATGGTCGGGTTCTTCTGGAGTGAGTGTAGCATTCTCAGGATTTACTAATGACTATGGGGAAGAGCTAGTGATCTCTAATGAAAAAGGATCCAAATATGTAAAACTTTCAAAGGTTGATGACTTACTACTTGGGAGGGTCCAAAAGGGAATCTTTTCCCAGAAAGTAACATGACGAGATATACGCAGTTTGCGATTAACTGGATCATAGCAACGATTTCCCTTATGTTATACTTTGTACCCAAGAAAAACACACATGACATTTTTATGACTAAGTTTGTTTCGTTCACATTCAGGTAAAAGAACAAAACATGTTGAACCAAATGTTTTAAGCTCAGAGTAGTTAGGTTTGTTTCCATACAAAAATTCATAAGGAGATATTCCACCTATAACAGTTGTTGGCACACGATTTATTGTATACACTGTTGTGAGAACAAATTCACCCTAGAAGTTGGAAGGAACTGAAGCTGAAATTAACTGAGATCTGGATGTTTCAATGATGTGACGGTGTTTGTGTTCTGCAACACCGTTTTATTCCGGTGTTTCAGTACAAGAAAGTTGAAGAATAGTGCCTTGAGTTTTGATAAATTCTTGAAAAGGATTGGATATGTACTCCCCCCCTTGATCTGCACGAAATTTTTTGATTT
This sequence comes from Papaver armeniacum, assembly GCA_023531295.1. Classification (NCBI taxonomy): domain Eukaryota; kingdom Viridiplantae; phylum Streptophyta; class Magnoliopsida; order Ranunculales; family Papaveraceae; genus Papaver; species Papaver armeniacum. The sequence continues at coordinate 44,457 of JAJJWW010008321.1, read as the reverse complement.
GTTTTGAAAATTGAGTTTTTATCATGGTAGAGAAATCAACATATATTTTGAGAAACTCTTCTCTTGAGGAGAACAAATAGACTCAAGTATAACGAGAGAAGTCACCAACAAAGCTAACATAGTATAATGCTCCACCTTTTGAGACAACATGGGATTTACCCCAAACATGTGAATGAACAAGTTCAAAAGTTTCTTTGGAAAAAGTTGTACTGATATTGAAAGGAAGTGCTGGTTGTTTATCCAGTTTACAAGAGATGCAATTGGGTTCCTTTTCTATTTGAGTGTCTCCTAGTAAACCTTTATTGATCATATACGAAAGGAGAGAAAAGGAAACATGACCTAATCTAGAATGCCAAGACATGAAAGGAGATATTGAGGCAGGTGCAGTTGGAGTAGCAGCTACGATATAACTTTTAGATTCTGCTGAAAGGACAAGTGATTGAAGAAGATACAACCGACCAACTCTACGGCCTATCCCAACTAGCTTCCCGGTTTTGAGATCCTGTATAGCACAACCAAAAGGAAAACAATATGTGTTATAACCTTGATCACACAACTGACCAACTGAAATAAAATACATTGTAATATTTGGTGCAAGAAGCACATATGGTACACAAAGGTTATTTGAATAATTGACCAAGCCTATATGACTTGCAGTTACTGTTGATCTATCAACAGTATGAATCTTAGGAGTGATGACAGGGTGAAGACTTTCAAAGAACTTTTGATCAAAAGTCATATGGTTTGATGCTCCTGAGTCGAGAAACCATTCAGTTGAATAAATACCCGAGGAGATAGAGAAGGGAGATGCAACTGTAGGATTGTTACCAATTGAGAGTGCTTGTTCAATCATCTCTTGAATATCAGCATGGTTTGATGAAAAACTACCACCAGGTACAACTAATGCATATGAGTTTGATGTTGATGCAAATGAGACTGGTGCTACCATAAATATGGTTGATGTACTGAATTTGTTTCCTCCATTAGCATTGATTCTTCTCATGTTTCTTGAGGTTGGTGAGGTGCAAAATCTGGATGAATGACCAAGTTCCTTGCAATACCCACACTGTGTTGTGGGTGTGTCGTGTATTGTTGGGGAAGATGAGAAACTAGCAGATGGGAAATTGCATTTCTTTGCAAAGTGTCCAAAGGTCTTGCAATTGTGACACTGCACTTGAGATATGTCACGTTGCACTGGAGCACTTGAGTTTATTGATAAATTATTTGAACTTGAACGTGCAGGCACATCAAATACTCCTGATATCTCTGGTGTGATTCTTTTTCTTGTTTCTTCTGTAAGTTCAGACAAAGCAGCTTCCACAGTTGGAAGAGATGAACGATGAAGGATAGATGCCCTGACAGACTCAAACTCATCATGTAAGGCCATTAGGAGTTGAACTAATCCTGTTTCCTCTCTATATTTCTGCCACAGTTCTAAGTCTACAGTCCATATTGGTTCCATGAGTGCTAATTGATTCCAGACTATACACATCTCAGAATGGAAAACAGAAATAGTCTGATCATGTGATTGCTTCATAGATCTAATATCTTGATCAAGTTTATATCTCTGAGCAAAGTTGATTTGAGTGTACCTTTTTGAAAGAAAGTCTCATGCATGTTTGGCTACCTCAAAACTGGTGAGTTGCATGCTTATAGAGGGAATAACCATGTTTCCAATCCAAGTGAGAATCATGTGATTGTTAATCTCTCATTCTTCTTCTGGGTCATTTGTTTGTATTTCTTTTCCTTTGTCACCAGAACTGCTTGTTGTAGGAGCTTTTTTCTGTACCATCGACATACTTCCACATACTCTTTCCTTTAAGAAAGCTCCTCATGAGAAATGACCAGTGATTGTAGTTTGTTCCATCAAACCGAACATTGATAGGTTGAAAATCTTCTCTTGACATGATTATTATGTTTCTGAATGTAGGGTTTATACTTTGAACTAGGTTATGATCAGGAGGCAATGACTAATGTTTTCTTTGGATTGTATTGCAGCGGAAAACTGGTTGTTAGATCTTTCTCTGATGCCATGTTAAACATGAGCATAAAGATATTATAGTTGTTGTGAGATTAACTCTGTGTATTCATTGATAGGCAAAAAGGCCTGCTTTATACAAACTTACAGAACTTGATAAGGCAAGAATAATGATACACCTAGCAATATCTAGGATAAATATATAAGGAAATATATATGCAGTTACAACCGTATAACAACACAATAATGCCAAGGTTGTATAATATCTTGACCATATCTTAACAACAATAATAAGTTTTTACTAGTAATTCTTCTCCCACCGTGGGATGAGAAAATCACGAAAACGAATGAATAAATAGGTATTTTATTATTGCGAATGAACAAGAGATGGGCGTCTCTTATTTCACCGCATGACTAAAATATGACCCCGCAGATAAAATATAATCGCACGCGGCTCAAGTATATCCACTCATTAATAATCTGCTATCACTTTGGTTATTTTACAACTAAAAATATGTTATTATATTCGCTCTTATCTTTTTTTTTCTATTTTATCATCATTAGAAGATATTTTATATATTGTGGGACCATGAGAGAGCGAACTCTTTCATTTTGATAAGATTTTCCATAGTGGGAAATCATATATACCCATACACACGGACGGGTATATATTTTGTTTTACCCATTACCATAGAACTGTCCTAAAGGAAGATAAAGACTCGTGGTATGAGAGACCGCTTAGCCATCCATCTTAAAGATTATTCTCTACTTATTTAAAGAAAAAAAAATTGAAAAATAGTTGTCATCATTGCGACAATTCATTTTTTTCGGTAATTTAGTGACACTAAAAGCATAATCTCAACTTTGGTTTATTCAGAGCGATTCTACACAAAACGCAATTTGTCCCGTGTTTTATCATCAGATGGATAAAAAGAAAACCCTTTAATTTGATAGACATGTTTGAAAACGCGGGGTATCCACCAACTTTTTTGTAAGCAACCTATATAGACTAAATCTTAATACAATTTCGAGAGTAACAACTTAATGAAACTCAATCAGAAACTATAAGAAGAGTTTATATCTCTTTCTCTCACAATCGATATCTCATTTATATAAATAAACAATATAATGCAGAAAACAAATAACACAGACACCAAAAATTTTGTTAACAAGGAAACCGCAAGTGTAGAAAAATCTCGGGACCTTGTCCAGACTTGAACACCAAACTTTATTAAGCCGCTACCGACTCTAGCCTATTATCAATACTTGTACTGGAATGTAGTTGGGACCGAATCCACCGCCAAAGTAATTCAGTTACAATCGCGCTCCTTACGCCTCTTAAATCTCGCAAGAGTCTACGCAATTGATTCCCTTAGCTGAGTTCCTTTACATTTTCAACCTAAGTGAAGAGTTTAAACCAATATGCCTCCCTCTGAAAAGCCTCTATGTGATTTCCGTTCTGATCGTTAGATCAAAGTGAGATATGAAATCGTTTGCAGTAGACTAGGTCTAGCAAACCTCAAAATCCGGTACTTATGACTCCCGAAGAGCAGCCTAGATCATTATTCACCTCACAAGTAAATCTTACTCCGATTTCAACATAGAATCGTTATAAAGGAATATACTTGTGGAATCACAAAGTATGAGACGAAGAAATTTGCGCTTTCTATCTATCTTACCTAATCGGAGTGAGACTCAACAATCAGTAGCAAGATCAGGATACACTAACTATTAACATAAAGATAGTCGGACCTGGCTTCACAAATCCCTAAGCGAGGTCTTTTTAGTTGCTAAACCTAAAAGTTTTAAAGGAGAGGACGACTCTAATTTACAACTAGGACACACAAGAAGAGTGTTAGGGTTTAGCGACTAAAATTTTTTCACTTAGTTGTAAACTTGAATCCCTGACACTATTCTTGTGTATCCTAGTTGTGGTATTTCTTTTCCTCATTATATTGTTTATCTTTATAATTGAAATACCACAAAGTTGTATGTTAATCAATCAAAGTAGATATATCCATACTTGTTTGTTGGATAAGACTTGATTGGTTCTTGGATATTAATCTTTGGAATCGTCCAAGTACTCTCACACATAATTAGGTTCACGGACTTGGTTCTGTAAACATTCTAATTGTGAGAGAAAGAGATATAAACTCTTCATATAATTTCTTGATTGAGATTCATTAAGTTAAACTCTCGGAATTATATTCGAGTTTAGTCCATACAGGTTGCCTAAGAAAAAGTTGGTGGTGTATTTTGGTATCCCCGTGTTTTCAACTAGTATTAGAGCAGGCAAATAACCGAAAGACCTAATAAGTCTGTGTTTGAAGCAATCTGACTATATGGATAGGAGTGCAATCTCTGATAACGTATCACCGGTTCAAAATCAACCAGATGATTTTGATTAAAGTTTGGATCCAATACCTGAAGAAACTGTCACATCTAGATCAATATCTAAGCATCCTCTTGATGTAGAAACTGTTGATAACTGGGAAACACGGCTAGAAAAATAGTTGGATGAACTTTCTGATGAAGGTGATTCAGATATTGATAGAGATGTAGATGAGGAAATCTCGGAGTATGTTAAGCTATTGAAACCTTTGGAAAATAGAAAGATGACACTTCTCATCTCACACCTTTTCTGACTGATCTATATCGTGAAAACAAGAAATTGAGAAGAATTTATTAAGGTCTTTAGATATGGAATTCCAGTAACGATTCGATCCTCAATGATTATAAGAATGACCTAAGTAAAAAAATCACTTGAATGTGATAATCTTCGTAGAGATTTCTATAAGTTCGAAAAAAAAACTTGCAGCAACTGAAGCAAGGATTAACTCCCAGCAAACAAGTTTTAATGACAAAGAAAACACTTGTCTCGCTCGAGAAAAACACCTTGAGGATGATTTAGCTGCTGCTCTTGATAAAATCAAGATGTTGGAAGAGGACTTGAAAAAGTTCAATACTAGCTCAAACAAATTAACCAATATACTAGGAGCAAGTGAAAATCATCGTGATACACAAGGATTGGGATATAAGGGAATAAATGCTCCAAGTATTAACAAAGAGGTAAAATTTGTCAAGGTAAGTGATTATTCTCAACAAAAGGTTTCCACTGATGGCAAAATTGAAATACCTTCATCAGCAGTTAAGGTTCGAAAGAGCAAATCATATCAACCTCCAAAGCCAGCACAAACGAATCTAGGTAAGAACATTCCTTATATTTTCTACTAATTCGGAAACAAAGGTCATCTAGAAAGGGGATGTCGTTTTCGTTTAAGGAATGAGAAACTTCATGATCATGTTCTTGTTTGGGTATCACAAGAAGTTATGAAACCTAGATTAAATGTCAAGGCTAATCCTCTTAATATTATAGGTTGTAACTTTCCAACCTAGATGCAAAGGAATCAGTGTTGTGATAAACCTAGATTTGCCTATAAACGTCATATGAAGCCTTTTCACAATTGTAATGATTATCAAAAGGATAACTTTGTAAAGGCGAAGACAAGATCCGATGCTCCAAATTAGAATAGTCAATCCAATTCTCTTCCGAGAAATCTTGAAGAGATTAACGGGAAGAAGGTTCGGTTGTTCCTAAACGCACTCAAAAGTGGGTACCTAAGAAAGTCAATGATGCTTTGAGTGTTAAAAGGAATGATCTCTCAGAAAATTCCATGACAATGGAAAATACAAAATCTATGATTTTGGAAGTTAAGAATATCTTGGGGAAAATGGATATTTATATATATCTGAAGGGTTCTAAAAATGATCCCTTTTATGATAGTCCAAACTTGAAACAAAATAATATGTGGAAGAAGAAGCAAACTAAGCCAAAAATTATAGATGGTGAAAAATCCATAGATGCAGAAAAGTTTGTTTCAATCGCCTATGGTGAGCAAAACATTGTTCACCTCAACATTACTTGATTGTGTTGGAAGTGTACCCTCACCAAGAAATTCCCTATAAGAAAGATGGCGAGGAAGGCACAAAAATTATGGAGCACATATTACGTTGGGTAAGATTTTGAATATTTGGTGAAGCCGTAGGATTCACGATTGGATTCTTATAAAAGGTATGTCTATAAACTTGACCAAGTTTTATGATTTCATTATTATATGCTTGATGCCATGATCTATTAATATCAAAAAAAAAATTGTCTTTGTTATTCATACTCTTATTTTTTGCGAAGTGTTTTGGTGGAAACCCGAGTATCATCGTGATTGGTTGTTTAAATATATTCTTGAAGTTCAATACCCAATGATTCGGAAGAAAAGAATTTTTATCTCTACCTTGTTGAGCCTATGCTCGAAAAAGATGATTCCATGTCAAGAGGTTTATAATCTTTTGTCTAAATGGTTTATGACAAAAAAAAATCCATAGTGTCTGTCATGCTTGTCTTCTATGCACCTATAAAAGAGTCAATGTAGTTATATATGACTCAAGGTGTACCACGTCCCTTGTGATTCCAAATTCTAATGACTCGATGCGGGTATCCGCACTTCTTATGCTTTTTGTAGAGTTCTCCCTGCCTATTTGACTCTTAACAAGAGACGAGAACAAGATGTGAAAATGTCTGCATAATAATTTAAGAGGGATATGCAATGGATATTCTATCTAATCATAATATTGATAATTAAACTTAGGTTTTGGGTAAAACTCTCAAGACATGATAATCATACTTATTCCGGGTACATTATTCACCATTAGCTAAGAGAATGGATCGTAGGTGAAGTACTTAATAGACAAACCAATACGGCTAATGACCTTGTGTATCGTTTATGACTACCTAACTTGATTTATGTTTAAGATTCTTAAATGTTCAGGTTTGAAAAAACAAATTATGCCCATGAACTTGCAATATTAAATCTTTATTGGGTATATGTATTGCAAAGTCTTATGAGATATATGTGTCCTTTACTTTATGTAAATTGAACTGATATTTTGTATATGCTCAAAAGTTAAATATATTATGTTTTGAACTAAAAATAAAACAAAGTTTGTGAGAATTTTTCGCAGTATTGATCTACTGGTGACCACACTTTTATGAAATTACTGCATTATCAACTCCATAAGATTTTCTTATATTGAGTCATACCGATTAAAATTATCTCTTTGTTCGTAACTGGCATTTGGATTAATTTATATCGATGTTCAGGATACAAATCCATGTGATTTGTTAATATCTGACAAATCTGTATTTTTTTTTAAAGTAAGGTCACTCATGTTGTTCTCTTGGGAATGACATCAAATGAGGGAGAGTTCTTAATTGAGCTTGTGATTAATTGCTATATCTTTGCGGGGAGAGTGGATGTGAACTTTACAAGGGATGTTTGTATCTTAAATCTCCTAGATGAGCGCTAAGTATTTTATACTCTGTGATATCATCTAAATCAAATTTGATATGTATTTCCTTCAAATATTGAAATATATTATGATTGAATTCATTATGATCCCATAGTTTCGTACCTTTGCCAATTTTTATTGACAAAAATGGGGAGCATTAATTAGTAGTTTCGCACTACATACATATGGTTTACGAATCATTATGTAAGGAGGAGTGAATCAATATCTATAGGTTTCACCTATTATGCAAGAGATGTAAGCATTGACTAAGGGGGAGAAACATATTACCGTAATGTTACTTCGAAGTTGTGATACAATTGAACTTTGGAGAAGATAATAATACTATGTTTCTGTATAACGACGATTGAGAATATATATTTTTAAAAGTTGTTATCGCTACGGATCTTCAACAACAACGATGCTGAGTTGAACACGTTCAGAATCATTGCAACTGGAAGTAAAGAAGAATTCAAGGAGTTGAACAACCGAGGAAATCAAGCATGATGGATTTTGGAGTTTTGAAGCTTTGTTTTTTAATCCATATGTATTTATAGTTTTGTCACTAAATTTGACAAAGGGGGATATTGTTAGAGCATTGGTCGGTCGAACTCACAAGTGTTGCTATCTCAAGCTTGTTGTCAAATTTAGCTGTCAAAACTATATCTTTATTTCTATTCTACATTTATTCAGGTCTCAGATTAGGATAGAAGTGTGTAATTGAGAATTGGACATCACTGCGTTCTACCTTTTGAAGGCGAAGATCAACATGAGAATTGGAGAACTTTAACATCAAAAGGTAAGTAAAGACCGAACCACCTATTTCTAAATTTTTCACCTTCTTATCTATGAGACATTATCGCATGAATTAGACAGTACATGCATAATAGAAATTTCGAGTCAAGTTTATCTTGAATGTTATTGTCGAAATATGACTAAGCTTAAGAACATTTGTTCATACTTTATGAATTTGGTTTACGACACTTTATTGTTTGTAACCTAATTATGATTCAAGAATTAATCATTTGAAAATAGCCTGGAACAATGATATGTGTTATTGATTTTATTCGGGAATGTTTTGAATTGATTATTAAAGAGATATGGAACCACTATTAATCTGGATACATGACAATATGCATACCAGTTCACATACTGGGAGAACTCTTATAAGTCCAGAGTCGCAGTACATGTACCCAGTGCACGTACCGGCGTAGCTATAGTTCGGCAACGACTTTATATTACGCATACCCGGTATCCATACCATAAAAAGTTTATTGATCGTGTCCTTTGGATCGTATTCCAAACAACAAAAGAAGAATCTGTTTGGTAACCACTCTAATCAATATTGCTAGAAGATAAGATGAGTTGTTGACAAAGGCTCTAATGTTTAATCTAATAAACTCCCTTGTCTGGTTAGATCTATCTATCCAATGACTACCGAAATAATCAATTTTAGATTCACACTCAATCAATATAGATCTCAAAGACAAACTATAGAGAGTTGCCGATCTCACGCAACTAATCAATCAGGTCTATCAAAGATAAACCGATTCTAGTTGGATCCCAGCCGATCAAGGTTTGTGCACTAAATCCACAAGATACAAAAACTAATAAGAATTCTTCTTCATCTTCAAATCTTCTAGTGCCTTCAAAAACCTGCACAACAACACTTGAATCCTCTTGTGATCAATCACACACATAATGGAGTCTATTAAAAATGGATTATCACAAGATGTCTTTAGATCTAACAATAGTTCTAAATATCCCGTCGATACTTTGATCTAGTATGCGTGACTATTATATCAGAAGAGAAGATTCTCAAGAATAAACAAACTAGGTGCAATCAGAGTTTCAACACTCGTTAGTCAATCAAATCAATAATCGAAAACTAATAATACTGCAATTATCTAGTTTCCCATCGACGGTACTCATAGAGCTTCTTGATCCCACATAAGTCTTTAAACGAGCGGTCGTAAGAGATTTCACATAATTAGGATACTTTCCTCTCCAAATAGACGGCTCCACCAGAAACAACAAGAAATGAAGTTTGCTTGGCCCTTAGGATAGTTTGCTAGAAATGCAAACTTAGGTATTTATAGACCAAGGTTGTTTGGACACCAAGGAATCTCCAAAACCGAAAATATTCTTAAGATATGCAATGAATGCCCAAATTCGGTTTTCCTAATTCCAATAAATGTAATCCAATATTTTCCGAAATTTCTCATAGAAAATCTCCAATTAGTAAATGCACATTACTAATTTTTATTCTCTAGAGCTATGCATTAATTGCGGGTAAGCAAAGCATATAAAAACAAAAACCTTAATTAAAAGATTCTCAATTTATTTCGGTACATGATCACTTTGAGTACCAAGGAATATCTTTGAACAATAAATTATAAGAGTTAATGCTCATGTTCAAAGTATGTTGACATCTTTATACAACAAATAAGAATTCTGAAACTACACAAGTTCATGAAGAAAATATGTAATTTATGCATGGAAAAACGGATTTCCATCTTGGAATCGGTTCTAACAAGTTTAGAATTAGTTCTACCAAAATTCTAAGACTACTATGTGATCGGTCATACCAAGTCACAATGGTTAGTTGTGATCGGTCCTACCAAGTCACATACATGGGTTCAGATCGGTTATACCCATCACAAAGATCGGTCATACAACCTCTTATGATCGGTCACACCAATTACCAGGATCGGTCACACCAATCACCAGAATCGGTCACACCAAATCGATCATACCATCTCATGGTGATTACTTAGGATCGGTTACACCAATTACCCGAATCGGTCATACCAAATCATAAGTCTAGGTATTGTGATCGGTTATACCAAGATACATAACCTGAGTTAAGATCGGTTGTACCAACTCACACATATTGGTCATCCAAAAAATATGCAATAAATAGCCGGACCAATATACCTATTGATTTCCCTTTCAATTCATGAAATAAGTTCACGAACCTACTTCCTTTAATAAAATGTAAAACATCGTTTCCTAGGATGAAATCTTCACCATAAACCCATACACATAATCATAAAACTATATACAAGATTATGTCGATGTCATATCTACGAAGTTCAAAAGATAAGCGTTATACTTCGTAATATAACTCCTTAATACTATGACCATACTATTATGATCATGTATATCCACTTGAGTTTTATTTATATACAAGCTTCGCATGTTATGTTTTCAATATAGCACGACTTGAAAGATACGTTAGGAATAGAAACATGTTCAAGTCAATTTTACTAACCTCAAGTGGAAGGATGATGTCGTTGTTGTATCCGTTAATTCTTTTCATTATTTAGGTCGTCAGAGTAATACTTGTATGTCTCAACATTCCTAGACTTTCTAGTCTAACCTAAACGAAGTTGACTCTAGTATTTAATCAAGCAATTCTAGATAAGTTTTGATACTAAAATATGACAACCAAACTTGACATATCAATGCTTGATGGGTTCAACCAAGTTATGCCCTAACACAAACCTCCTTATGCAGAAATTAGGAATGAGGTTTCAAAAGAAATGGATAAGATAATTAATAAGATACATGTTGATATGTTTAACGCAGGTCCGACCCTGACATGAAGTACCCGAAGTATAACTTTGGGCAGCATAATTTTCGGGGCATCAAAAAAAAATCTTTTTGTCATTTTTTCATTACGAAAGTCAACTATATTTAGGCATGCGCATAGTCTGGGAATATTGATGTACTTCAAGGGAAGCGAAAAATGACGTGTTTTGGTAACACGTTATGGATGGGAATGACATTTTTCGCATTTTTTTTAATAGACTAGAACACGTTTCTTTCTCACTTTTTTGGTTTTCCCTCGTGCGTCTTTTCTACTCTTTTATAACTATCAAGTTTTAAATATCAAGAATTATAACTATCAAGAATAAGAGAGGAAACACAAAAGGAATTAGGGCATTACTGTTATTTACAAAAATAATACAAGGAAATTAATTCTTCTAATCAGCTGTGAATTTATTGATTCTCGTATTTGGATTTATCAATCTTTGTTTTCTCTGTTAAAACTAAATTTGGGGCATACATTGATATTTTTAGGTAATAATTTGTTTTATATAAGTTATTATGATTTTATTTTAATAAATTATAGTAATCGTCGGTGATGATGGTATGTCTTTGGGTCTAAAAAAAAGCAACCGTCCTGACACACATTCTTGAAAGAAAAATAAAATAATAGACCGTGTTCTTCGTAAATACTATTATCAGGTGAGGATTCTTTTAGAAAAACAATTTTTCATATATAATAGATCGTGTTCTTCGTTGCTTACATAATCTTGTTCACGGAACCGGGTACAATTGCCTCTGCAAAAAAAAACTTTTCCAATTTTGAATTAATCAAAACATATATTCGATGTGCTAGAAGAAAAGTTAAATGAACTTGCACTTGCTAGCCACTTTTAAGAGGAATAATTGAAGTACTTGATTATAGACTTATTATTAGAAAGAATCTTTTTTCACTTAATAAGCAAATTTAACACATTTCTTGAGTTCATGCTTTTATTGTATTATAATCATGATCTATAAAAAAACAGTGGCTTAGTTTATTTTATGGTGTTTAGAATGATTAAATATTTTTTCTTATAAAAATGTTGGAAGGAAATTTTTTGCACCTAAAAAGTAAATTTTACATATCTTTTTAAGTTTTTTTTTATTCTATTATGCATATAATCATAATTTATAAAATAAACAATCGCTTTGCATATTTACGGTGTTAAGAAACTGATGTAATATTATTTTTTCCTATACATAGCTTAGGGGCATCATTTTAAAAAGATAAACTTTGGGGCATTAACATTTCAGGGCCGGCTCTGGTTTAACGAGTATGCATATAAGCTATATGAAGAGTTTGAGGATATGGAGGAGAACTGTCAAGGTATTGTTAACTCTGATCAATTTGTTATATTTACGGTTCATGATCATAATTTTTGAATCAGGACAATTTGCTAGTTGATTAATCTTAAGCAATATCATGAATATTTGGGGTTTCAGCAAAAAATTCATTTGAAGAAATTTCACCAAATAAGATTCAAAGACCGCTAGAAATTGAAATTGATAATGTCAGACATTTGTTTATGCATTTAAAGAAATTTCACCAAATAAGATTCAAAGACCGCTAGAAATTATAATTGATAATTTCAGACATTTTTTTTAAAAAAGAAACGTTTCCCCTCGCGCCTCAATACCCACTTTTTGCATTTGCCAAAAAAAATGCCTTGATACTCTCTCTTTGCTTATTAGTATGTCAGTTATTTTTTTCCTCTTTTGGCTTTAAAGTCCAATAACATGCCTTAGAATCTTAGACATGTAACAAAAGAGGAAGTGGGACATGTCTGACTTTAGGAAGAGGGGATACTAGTCAGACTTTAGGAAGAGGAGGTGAATGGTCTGATGAAGAAGAAGAATATGTATCCATTGGGCATAATTATGATAACTCATAACTATGTAGAGGATTTGGATGATGATGACATTCTTGGCTAGTGTCTTTAGATAGTAATTGGGTATAATCAGGCTGTATTCTACTTAGCTAGTTAGTTTAATTGCTCTTAATATCCCTTTATTACGTTGACAACTTCTTAGTTTTTCATATAGATTTATAAGTATTTATGAATTTATATATTTGGCGACGCAGTGCTTTGCTTACGCTTTCTAGTAGCGCTTTACGCTTTTCTAGGGTAGTGTATCGCTTTACGCTTTCGCTCTTTAAAACACTGATTTCAATCAAATACATACCGAAATTGAACATAAATACATTGAAACGCATTAAATCCCTAGTTTGAAAATAAATTGAAACCAAAATATCAAATCCATGTTAACATATATCATTTCAAAGAAAAGTTTGCCATAGTATCAAATCCCCTAGTTTGTAACAGTAAACAAGAAATCATCATAGATTGTAAAGCTTACTTGCGAAATTTCGTCGATCTTGATTATACATCTTGCTTGAGAGGTTTCGTCGATCTTAATTGACTCTCTTGTGCGACAATAACAATTGGGTTGGAAATCGAAATTGGATTTGTTAATTTCAATTTTGAAATTGCGAGAGAGGTAACAATTTCAATTTTGATCTCAAACCCAGTTGAATTGAGGAATGATAGTGGTGGTTGTAAAAGACACGGCAAAGGTGGTGGTGATGGAAGAGGGTAACAGAGGTGTTGGTGAAGGAAGAGATTTTGGATAATGCTTCATTGGAAGTAACAAAAAATGGTTTCTAGGAAAAATATATAGAATATAAAGGCTTTAAAATAAGTTATAAGATGAAAAGTCAATTAACCTAGGTCTTGCCTACCAAGGTTAAGCTTACATGCAACATGCAATCCAAATAAAGGGATTCCCAACTGCAGACATATTTCATAAGCATGCCATTGATGTGTGGATTTACTTCCAAGTTTAGCTTCTACAACTTAAGCTTGAAGACAGTTAGTGTAGAATATCTAAAATTTCATGCATCAGTGATCTGTGATTTTTGTGCAGGTTCTATAGGGGTTTACTTTTCGCAGGTTTGAACAAGACAAAGTTCACCAGGTTATGAATATTTAAATGTTGACACCAGGGATATATATGTATTTTTTTTTTATCTTATTAGTGATTATAGTGATTGTGGAAAATGGATTACCTTGTATAGTTGGTTGATAATTAACTTCTTTCCATTACACCTTGTTCATGTAATCAGGTTAGCGGGTTGCGCGTTGTCTTGGATTTAATGTCAAAAAGCGTATTCACTAAGGTTCGATTATGGTAGATTGAAAATTTTACACTGTCACCACAACAATAACATTAAGAGTTTGCTTGTTACTAGTTTTTGTGGTCATGTTTGTTCTTGTCCTTTTTTCAATCTCTTAGGTGTTTATGTTGGTACCCGAACTTTTATTTCAGTCTTACTTTTGTTTATTTGATGAATAATTTGTTTTAGATTTATGTTTGGATGAAAGAGTTGTGTTGTTACAGTAAGCCAGTCTGGACTCTTGCTCCACTGACTAAGATGAGAACCAAAAAATCATCACCGACGATTAATATAATTTGTCTAGTTTAGTTTTGTTTAAGGGGCCATTCATGAGGAAGGAACTGACGAGAAAGCTCTGCTAGTACTAACATGTATGGTTTTGGTATCTTCCATGAAGAAGTAATCGATGAAAAAGCTCTGGTAGTACTAAGATGTGCGGATTTTGGTATAATAAAGTCTTTGTATGTAATGTGAAAATCAATTGTTGTTTTTAGAGTATGATAAAAGATGGCAGGGCCGGCCCTGACATGAAGTACCGAAAGTATAACTTTGGGGAGAAGAATTTTTGAGGCATCAAAAACAAATTTTTTTGTCATTTTTTCATTACGAAAGTCAACTATAATTAGGCATAGGCATATTCTGGGAATATTGATGTACCACAATGGCAACAGAACATGACGTTTTGTGATAACACGTTATGGATAGGAATGACGTTTTTTTCGCACATTCTTTTTAAACACACTAGAACACGATTCTTTCTCACTTTTTTGGTATTCCCTCGTGCGTCTTTTCTGCTCTTTTATAACTATCAAGTTTTAACTATCAAAAATAAGAGAGGAAACGCAAAAGGAATTAGGGCATTACTGTTCTTTTAAAAAAATAATACAAGGAAATTAGTTCTTGTAACCATCTATTAATTTACTGATTCTCGTATTTGGATTAATCATTCTTTCTTTTCTCTGTTAAAACCAAATTTGGGGCATACATTGAACCATTTGATTACAATGATATTTTTAGGGAATAATTTGTCTTATATAAGTTATTATGATTATATTTTAATAAATTATATTAATCGTCGGTAATGATTTTTTGGTATATCTCTGGGTCTAAGAAAAACAACCGTCCTGACACACATATTAAAAGAAAAATAAAATAAACCGTCCTCTTGGTAAATACCATTATCAGGTGAGGATTTTTTTAGAATTTTTTTTATTCATATATAATAGATCGTGTTCTTCGTTGCTTACATAATCTTGTTCACGGAACCGGGAACAGTTGCCTCTGCACAAAACTTTTCGAATTTTGAATTAATCGAAACATATATTCGATGTGCTAGAAGGAAGGTTAAATGAACTTGCACTTGCTATGATAGTCACTTTAAGAGGAATAATTGAAGTACTTGATTATAAGCTTATTATTAGAAACAATTTTTTTCACTTAATAAGCAAATTTAACACATTTTTTTAGTACATGCTTTTACAGTATTACACTTATAATCCTAATCTATAAAATAAACAGTGGCTTAGCTTATTTTATGGTGTTTAGAATGATTAAATATTTTTTCTTATAAAATTGATGGAACGAAAATTTTACATCTAATAAGTAAATTTTACATATCTTTTAAGTTTATTTTTTTTATTCTATTATGCATATTTTCACAATTTATAAAATAAACAGTCGCTTTGCATATTTACAGTATTAAGAAACTGATGTAACATTTTTTTTCCTGTACATAGCTTAGGGGCGTCACTTTAAAGATAAACTTAGGGGCATTAACATTTCAGGATCGTCCCTGTCATTAAAGATCAATTTGAAGAAGGGTTGAGTCCTTTCATTAAGATGTGGCGAGAAGGTAGTGTTAGACCAAACTATGTAACATATTCCAGAGTTCTCTATGCTTCTGGCAGATTGGGGAACATAAGATTCGGAGAGAAAATTCACATCTTATCGGTTAAGGAGGTCCTGGAAGCAGACTTGATTCTAGGCAACTACACCATACATATGTATGGCTTTAGTGGATTTATACAAGAGGCCGAGAGGTTTTTTAATAAAATTTCAATGGTTCATCACAGTAAGGACCCAACTCCCTGGAGTTTTATGATTAAGGCATATGGTCATGGATCTTGTACTGCAAAAGGCTTCAATCCTTTTGGAGAAACGGAGAAAAGCGGTGCTACACCCTCATCTTATATATTTGCTTCCCTACTTATTGTATGTCGGGTTGAAGAAGATCTCCATACCGGGAAACAAATATATCACACCATGGTATCTCTTGGCGTCTCTCCACATGAAGGTCACATAGTGACCATGGCCAATATTATGGAGAAAAATGGTTTGTTTTAAGAAACCCAGATGACTGTTGGGCCAAATCCCACCCCCAATATGTTGGGGGACATTCTTGGACCGTGTGTACAACATGATAATCTTTTACCCGGGGAAAAGATATTCCGCAAGATAAAAGAGATTGGTCCTGAAAATTCAACTTATAACATTCTTATGGAAAATCTGCATAATTTGTGGGACAAAGTAGAAGAGATAAGGAACCTCAACGTTCAAGGGGAGAGGCGCTACACTGGACTCGGCTGGATAGAGGTTAAAAAAGAATAACCAATGGACCTCCACTCCCTCAGTAAGTAAGCAAGTCTCCAACTTGAAGGACTAAAGTTAATGCATGTTTTATGTGAAATGTTTATGTATACTCTTGTTGTCATTATAGCTTTGTTGAATCTCTGTTTGTCTGACTAATGAATCATATGCCAATGAAAATAAAACCGTGAGTTGTTAAACAGCAAGTTGCCTATCTAGTACATAATTGCAATTTTTCTTCATGTTTGGTATAAGGAATACTGAATATCTGGTTGTATGACTAATGAAATCGGTGCAATTTTAGTTCAATGCATGTTGTTAATCTGACTTGAGTTGTTTGAGATATCAGTTGTATTCGTTTTCTACTCTTATCGGCAGTGCAAGTGAAAAAGCATTTCTTACCTGATACATGTTGTAGTTTCAGGTTGATTTTTGAATTAGGAGTTCTATTGCTAGATTTCTGTAAAATAACATCTTCTTAATTAAGAATAAATAGGGAGAAGGAGATCTATTAATACTTTCATGGTTTCTAACTTCTTTTCGTTGCTCATTGTTTATGTAATCAGGTTAGTGGGTTGCATTTTGTTTTGGATCGTATTCAATAAGGTTCAGTTATGGTAAAGGGAAAATTTGCGCCTGGTCAGCCGCAAACCTTTCAGGAAGTTATAACATTAAGAGCTTGCTTTACTTGTTTTTGTGCTCAAAACATACCGACTACGAAATTATATTAGTTCTTGTACCTTTTCAATCTTTTAGGTGCTTGTGTTGGTACTCCGTGCTCAAACATTTATTTCATCTGAGTTAGTATTTATTTATTTTAATCTTACTTTGTTAGTTTGGTGAACATCTTTGGAATGTTCAAATATAAAGTAGTAGTTATTAGTATGCATTTAAATATTGGAACATATATAGGATTTATATCTTTTGTGCTTATGTCGTTTTCTATTTTTGAAGTTGTTGCTCTATATTGAATCAACATATAGGGGTGGTTGTAGAATAACATGCCATTCACAATTGAATATCACTTCAATTTTGTAAAACATTCAATTCTGTGAAACAAAGAGTCTGTTTGGTATAATTTTTAAAAACAGTTTTCAAAAATAGTTTTCTACTATTTTGAAAACATACCCTTTTTTTGTTTTCATTTTCTAGAAATTGTTTGGTAATAAAAACTATTTTTGAAAACCAAGGAAAACCAACTAAATCAGATCAAATGTAAAGACTCGTCTAAGAGATAGTGATACTGGTCATGAATCACTTGCAGTCATTTCCCCGGTCTGTTACTTTGTTCTAAAAAGAAGATGAAGGAACATAAAAGAAAAAAATAAAACACACAGAAAACAATTGTTTTCATTTTATTTTTATTTTTTAAAGACAGAAAACAAATAAAAACTGTTTTATGAAAATGCCCCTACCAAATGTGTTTTCCCTTATTTACTGTTTTTCCTGTATTTGAAAACAGAAAAATGTTTTTTAAAAATCATAATAACCTTCCAAGGTATATCTGTAATACCCCGATTTCGGCAGTGGTTCGCTGATGAAATGGAATATAGGTAATGGTTTGTTATTTCCTAACGCCGAGGCCTTTTCAGCACAATTGGCTCCAGAGTTGGCAGAAAACTCTGCAGTTAAGCGTGCTCGGGCGGGAGTAATCCAGGGATGGGTGACCTCCCGGGAAATTGATGCAAGATGACCGCAACGATGCCCGTTGAAAACCCCACACTGTCGGATAACCGCAGTGGCTAAGTGGGGACACTATCGGTGGAAGGACGGGTCATTACAATGGTATCAGAGCCGACGACGAGTCACCTGCCGAGGGTGGGAAGGTACGCTAGACGGGGTTGGTCCATGTGCTTCTCATGAGGGGTAGGGAACTTCGAAGATTTGGGCTTGTATATATATTCCGGAGCCGAGGACGCCTCCAATTTAAGGTGGTGGTATTGTAATACCCCGATTTCAGCAGTGGTTCTCCGATGAAATGGAATATATGTAATTGTCCTTTCCTAACACCGAGGCCTTTTCAGCACAATTAGCTCCAGAGTAGGAATAAAAATCTGCAGTTAAGCATGCTCGGGCGGGAGTAATCCAGGGATGGGTGACCTCGCGGGAAGTTTCTGCTGGATTACCGCAACGGTGCCCGTTGAAAACCCCACACTACCGGATAACCGCAGTGGATAAGTGGGGACAGTATCGGTGGAGGGACAAGTCATTACAATATCCGAAGTTTGTCATATCTTTACATATGCTTGTAAAATCCACAATCTTATAAGTTTTTCGTTTCATCTGAGTTATTTATTTATTTCATACTTTTGTTAGTTTGGTGAACATGCTGGAATTTTTGTAGAAATTTAGTTATTAGCAAGTTAGCTGCATTTAGTTTTAGATTATAGTTTGAATGAAGGGTCAAAACTATTCGCTAACACCCTTTGGGCTTTGAGCATTGTCATATCACTAGCCTTGGGAGGATGGTTCTTGTTGATACATGAAAAATATTCCCCCTTAGCCGGCCTAGTGCGCCCCCAAAAGGGAGGCAAAGCCAACATGAAACATGGGGACTTAGGGACTAAAGCCCAAGTCCACTAAGAAAGTATCCATAAGATGGAAAGGACAAGGGAGGAATTAATAGGAAAGAAAGAGGTTGTATTAGAGAATGAGTGACATTAGTAGTAATTAAGGAGTTTTAGGACATGTTGCATGATATCATAAAATGAGGGGCTTTTGAGAAGTCTATATAAAGGGGCATGTAGTACAATGGAGGGGATCCTTTTTCTCTCACTCTCTCTCCTCTTGGGAATTGGGTGTTCTGTGGCTAGGACTTGTAGAACCAAAATTCACCCCTCAACATTTGGCGACCACACCCAGAGGCTCGTCTCTATCCCAGCCACTCAATTCCTTCGAACGCCTTCCCCTTCACCCCGCGCCTCTCACGGGTTCATTCACAACCCATCTGAGCCGCTTTCCCCCCTTTCACGCTCTACATAATTTTTGTTCTTTATAACTCTGCGTCTGTGGGTTACGACAACCTCCTACAAACACAAGCACCTCCTCTTTCTTCTCACCCACGTTCACCATCACCACATCAGCGCTCTTGAACTATACCAGCGCCACCTTCGACAACAGGATTTCTTCTTCATTCTCCT
The DNA here is from genome assembly GCA_023531295.1 of Papaver armeniacum. NCBI lineage: Eukaryota > Viridiplantae > Streptophyta > Magnoliopsida > Ranunculales > Papaveraceae > Papaver > Papaver armeniacum. The sequence continues at coordinate 24,644 of JAJJWW010008321.1, read as the reverse complement.
CTGAATAAAAGTACCAAACCTGAATCGTGAGATTCATCGGTACTCAAACAAGTTTAGCTTTGGATCGAGGGGAAGGGATGAATAGACTCATTATTAACAGCCAAATTGGAGGATTAAACAACGAAATTCGATCAAGCAGTTGCCAGGACTGAAAAATTGTCGAGGTTTCTAATTGCAATCAAGCAATAAGTTTTATGATGAGAACGAGGAAGAGCTTCGGCCGGGAATTAATGAATGCGTGATCATTTGGAGCTGCGCCAATGGCTAAGACTAACGAGTTTGTCAATGAAGCCCCGACAACTGATGGTCTTCATCCCGGCATCACCAAACTGAACCATCGCAACAACTTCTGTAGTTGGGAAACGCGGCTATCATGGACCAAAGCTCAACCCAAAACTTCAAGCCCTAAGCTGTTGCTACCTAAACTTCTGTAGAGGGCGTCAGTTCTTTATAAGGGTCAAGTCATCAACTTCTCTAACATATTCAATTTATGTTCCCACCGCTACCAGCTCAAATTGTGAATGGTATCGCCAGCCTGACTCTGAAAAAATCAAGCGCAAAGTACATCTCCTCCGAGAAGAAGAAAGTTTACTACACCGGTTGGTGGGGATGTCACTGAGACGATGGCTGCATGATTCTCGAATTCGAAGCCAAGATGCTGGGTACTTGAACTAAAGATGATGTTTTTTGTGTGTCTAGCTCAAGAGCGAGTTTGGAACGTCGACTCAGTACTTGACTCCATTAGCACTACTTGACTGCACCAGCGCTTTCAGACCCTCCCCGTAACACACATCCAGCAGGAGGCGCCAGAGCAAAGCCTTCAAGACGCCTGCCTCGTATTACAAAAGGCTAAGTGTTATCTTGTTTAAACTCAACTGCATTTTTAAATAACTTGCACATGGTCATCAATCCTATTACAAGCTCGAAGTGCACCTGTCAGTTGTTGATACATTGTTGTGTTTGTAAGGTTGCGCACCAATGCATACCAGCGGTGGTTCAAGTTATGGCGTCATCCGGAAGCTCATATCACAACCTGGATCTAATTATGGGCAATGTAAAAAGTCGCATAAGATTCTCACCCTGTCTGATCCTTACTTGGTTTATGTCTCGCAACTCCTGAATGTTCTCAAATGAATGTGCACCCAAACTCAACTAAAAGCATGTTAAGGTTGCTTCTTTACTAGACGCTCATTCCTAGTAAGCTCCATGATGACTTCTAGAAGATAGTTGTGTATATCCTCCATGTATGAATGCCCTATTTCGATCCACACATAAGCATGAATCCATGAAACTCTCCCTTCTGCATTTAATACTTTCGAAATTATGTATGTTGTGAATGCACGATTTTGAAAGCTGAAATGAGTTAGAGCATCTGACTCTCATGTTACGCGCATATTTATTTCCACTTCTACTCAATACACCTTTTTCCATTTTTAATAATGTTAAATCTGAGTAATTTGGTAGGTTAGATCTCTCTGTTAAAAAAAAGTAAAAGTACAGGGGGAAGAAGGCTAACATGGATGAGAACTTCAATTTTGTAAAGACACTAGCTATGAGTAACCTAGTCGCATGTGTAGGTTCACTTTATTAGCTTCACAAGGCATCAACATCTTTCGCTCACTCGACACAAATTATTTTATGAGCATAATAACATTAATAAGTACCCATCAAAATTCATATGCTCCACATTTACATTGTAATATGAAATCGATAGGACTGTTCATTTAAGTTCCCAAATTAATTAGATATGCCAACCTCGCCTTGCATGTATTATTTAGATCGACATGAAATACATGTTCCGAAAACTTGCTTAAGTCTTGCACGTGTCCATCTCTTCTTTGCCTTTTGTATATACGTATGATTGATAAAGCGTCAAGCATCTAAAATTAAATCTTACTCATGTATGAATATCCACCCTATGAAATATGCATGTCACCTAGCCGTATGTGTAGGTTTTGTCACCTTAATTAATTTCTACAAAGCATCAATATTATCTTGTCGTGAAATTCATGATCGCTATGCAAAAAAAAAAAAAAAAAAAAAAAAAAAAAAAAAAAAAAAAAAATCTAGTAACGTGTTAGGGCACCATGCTAGCAAGGGTCCATAGAGGCCGCTTGAACAAAAATTTACAAAAGGTCTCAGGTCAGCCAAGGGCACCTGATTGACTGACAAATCTACAAGAGGTCTCAGGTCAGCCAAAGGCGCCTGATTGATCGGGCAAAGGTCTCGGAGTCAACCAAAGGCGCCGATTGATGACAAAAGGTCTCAAGACAGCCAAGGGCGCTTGATTGATGACAAATCTATAAGAGGTCTCGGAGTCACCAAAGGCGCTGATTGATCCCGCAAAAGGTCTCAGGTCATCCAAAGGCGCCTGATTGACTGACTAAAGATCTCAAGTCAGCCAAGGGCACTTGATTGACTGACAAATCTACAAGAGGTCTCAAGTCATCCAAAGGTGCCTGATTGACTGGCAAAAGGTCTCAGGTCAGCTAAAGGTTCCTGATTGGCTGACAAAAGGTCTCAAGACAGCCAAGTGCGCTTGATTGACTGATAAATCTATAAGAGGTCTCAGGTCAGCCAAAGGCGCCTGATTGACTGGCAAAAGGTCTCAGGTCAGCCAAAGGCGCCTGATTGACTGACTAAAGGTCTCAAGTCAGCCAAGGGCGCTTGATTTACTGACAAATCTACAAAAGGTCTCGGGACAGCCAAGGGCGCCTGATCGACTGACAAATTTACAAAAATCTACGGGATGCATAGACACCCGGTCGGCTGACGAGTTTACAAAAGGCCCCAAGATGGGTCACAAATATACGAAAAGGTGACGGGTTGATATGCTCATCCGATCGGCCACAGATATACAAAAAGTCCCCAAGATGGGTTACAGATATACAAAAAAGGCGACGGGTTGATATACTCATCTAATCGGCCACAGATATACAAAAAGGCGACGGGTTGCTCTGCGCACCCGATCGGCCACAGATATATAAAAAGGTGACGGGTTGATATGCTCATCCGATCGGCCACAGATATACAAAAAGGCCCCAAGATAGGCCACAGATATACAAAAAAGGTGACGGGTTGATATGCTCATCCGATCGGCCATAGATATACAAAAGGGCGACAGGTTGCTCCGTGCATCCGATCATCCACGGATTTACAAAAAGGCGACGGGTTGCTCCGCGCATCTGATCGGCTACAGAAAAGGGGGAATGTGTTTTCCTACCTTGGAAAAACAAAGGAAAGGGAGGGGCGAAGCATATGGACTTACCTCCATTACAAGGGATTCACCTCTGAAGGCGCGTTTTTCCTACCCAAACATAATCACGAAGAAGACGAACCCATCCCCACAAAGGCGAAACACCAAACATTGTGTTCCATTGAAAATAAAAGAAGGGAGTAGGCGCACACTAATATTGCCAAACAACACGCTTTGCCTATCTAAGAACACTCGGACTACCCGCACAAGTTTAACTAAATATCAACTCACGACAACGGGCAGTATCTACATCCATAGTCTCCACCTTTAAACGCGCTCAAACACTCGCCAAAACCAAATCCCGATTAGCTTCGTCTACCAACTTGCGGATGTTGTCCATAATCTTATCAGACGATTGTGACCCCCGCGTAAGTGAGACAATCTCTTCATGCTCATCATAAGCTTCACGCGCCTTTAATGAATCACCCTAAGAGACCCCAACATGACCACCTCCTCCTTCAACACTAATAAGCGTACTAGTTCACCTCGAAGGTAGGATGGAGATATAAGCACAGATAAGATCTCCAGAGTCAAGGTATATCCAAGAAGCTGTGGAGTCGCTCGATCAGAGAAATGAAGATGACTACCAGATATGGGGCATCCTATAATGGGGACTTTAGGATGGCATCATCAGAGGACAATGACTACTGTTGAAAAATAGAACTTAAGATAAGGCATGATGTGACTACCGGGTCCTTTGACAATTGACCCAGTAGTCAGGGGACTAATGTTGATACAAGAAAAATATTCCCCCTTAGCCGGCCTAGTGCGCCCCCAAAAGGGAGGCAAACCCAACATGAAACATGGGGACTTAGGGACTAAAGCCCAAGTCCACTAAGAAAGTATCCATAAGATGGAAAGGACAAGGGAGGAATTAATAGGAAAGAAGGAGGTTGTATTAGAGAAGGAGTGGCATTAGTAGTAATTAAGGAGTTTTAGGACACGTGGCATGATATCATAAAATGAGGGGCTTTTGAGAAGTCTATATAAAGGGGCATGTAGTACAATGGAGGGGATCCTTTTTCTCTCACTCTCTCTCCTCTTGGGAATTGGGTGTGTTGTGGCTAGGACTTGTAGAACCAAAATTCACCCCTCAACAGTTCCCCTTATCAATCTCGTGCCTGTTGTTAGCCAATAGGGTTAATAGTTGTTATTAGTAATTAATTTAGTAATTTAATCAGTTAATTAGTGGTTAATTATGGTTGTAACAGTTGGTTGTGATGTAACCAGCTGGGGGTGTTATAGCCGTAGATTATAGGTTTGTGAAGTGAGGCCTTATAAGCAGTGAGTTTGTAGAGAGAAGGTTATCGAAAATATTATCAAATGAATCGTTTAACGATTTTAGACCGTGTTCTTCATTGAACCAGATAAAGGCTTGATTCGTTGGAATCAAGAGATGTTTATCCTCAAATTATCACCCCAATCTTGTCATCGTACTCAGGTACATGACAATAGGTATCTAGAGCCGTTCAGATTCTGCTAGTTTCTTTAGTGGAGGTTGAAGAATTGGAAGAGTTTTATCCAACAAAATTTACGGAAGAGGAATTATTATCACAGAATATTTATGGCCTAGGAAATCATCTAGTTGCAGTATCAAAGAAGATGGAGAATAACACTTCTTCGATGTATTGAGCAGGTAGCTGGATGGATGAAAACCTTATCTTATGAAATCAAAAGAATATTAGCAATTGAGTGAAGACATATGCTAAAAATTCAGTAGAGAGTCTTGAACTACTCCAACATGTGGTTAAACAGGTGAAGAAGACGACGAAGAAGTTTATCCTTGACAATAGTAAGCCAACTCATGTTGATTCTGATTCAGTTTTCCCTAATTTTGAATCGCAAGAAGTTGAATCAATTCCATCATTATAAAAACAAGAATAGTCGGTTGATTTTGAAGTGGTTCAGGAAGATTCGTTTGATGATTCGAACTCTCCATCTAAAGGAACAACGAAAATAGATGCAAAAGGCTTCGCCGAGATAGGTCGGGTCAAAATGGATGACGTTAGTGGTACGAAAATTGTGAGCTTACAGGTAACAACTACTACACACAACCTACTAATAACCGAGAGGGTTTTTACATTATGATCATGTTAGCTCGGTTGAACCTACCAAGCGTTGGTATGTCAAGTTTGGTTGTCATATTTTAGTAAATCAAAACTCGTTTAAAGAGTCGCTTGATTATGTACTAGAGTCAACTTCGTATAGGTTAGCTTGAAAGTATTAGGATATGAGACATTACAAGTATTGCGAAGACTTGAAGAAGTGAAGAAGTAAGAAGCTACAACGACAACATCATCCTTCCACTTGAGGTTAATGATATTTGACTTGAACTGTTTCATTCCCTAACGTATCTTTCAAGTCGTGCATATTGAAAACAAAACTGCGAAGCATGAACACTCTAGATAGACATAGTATTAAGGAATACAATACGAGGTTTATTGCTTAAACATTAAACTTTATAGATAAGACATCGACATAATCGTTTAAATGCTATTGTGATTATGTATGGGTATGAGGTGAGGATTTCATCCTAGGAAACAATGTTTTACGTGTGTTTTAAGGAAGTAAATTCAAGAACTTGTTTTGTGAATCGAAAAGGAAATCGCCAGGCGTTATTGGTATTGTTATTCATTGCATATCTTGTGAACAACCAATATGTGTGATTAGTATAACCGCTCATGACTTGTTTGTGTTCTTGGTAAAACTATTCACAAAGGCCTGACATATGTATTGGTATGACTTTTATTAGTGAAACCGATCTTAAGTAATCACCTGAGATGGTATGATTGAGTTTGTGATTTTGTGTAAGACCAACTCTGGGTAAAGGGGAACCGATCCTAGTAAGGGGTGAAACACATCACAAAGGGGAATCGATCCTTGTATGAGGTGCAGCATGTTTTAGCAGTAAGGGGAACCGATCCTATGGACATGTGCAACACGTTTTTAGGCAAAGGGGAACCGATCCTATGGACATGTGCAACACATTCAAGTTAGATACCATATATATGTGGGGAACCGATCCTAGTACCTAGTCAACCGAATTTTGAAAAGCTAGTGTGACTATGCACAATACTCACATGGAGGTAGAACCGAAACTTGTTTTGGTCGAACCGTTAAACCCCTGATTGGTGATTGAGTGTTCTTGATCAATCACATAGTTCTTGAAAGTCAGATGAACCAATTCTAAGGGCTATTTTGAGTTCCTTCCCTGCCAAGATTGCTAATTAGCGTTTCCTCCCCAAATAGATTGAAATTAGTGTTTCCTCCCATCGTTAGGTATTCCATCCACTGTTCTGTTAGCTGAGTCAGCACTTATGCACGCGTGGATAAAATTGTACGCGTGTCGCATATATTACCCAGAATACCCCCTCCTTCTTCGAGTCCAAAGCTTATCCTCACAGAAAAACTAATTTCATTCTTTGAACTTTTCTTCTTGGCCCTAAACATCGATTAAAAAAAAAAACAAGCAAAGATCAATTCGGAGAAAAAAACTTCTTTATTTCCATCTTGAGCAATTTTATGCTTGGCAACAGCTGCAACAGGTGGAGGGGGAGGAGGTGGAGGTAGAGGTAGAAAAAATCCAATTCCACTCGATCTTGGAGAACCACCTTCATTATTATTCATAAAATTTAATAATAGATCAGTAGATTTACAAGTAGTTTTGATTCAATTAAGTCCCGATGGAATTCCTGCTTCAGAAGATGATAATGTATTATTTCCATTACCATCCCCGGTAGTAATATTATGATGTCAATCATATTCCATTCCAAATCTAAAACCTTAGATGGCTTAATTCTTTTCTTTCCTTTTTTTTATTTCTATTACAAAAACGAATTTGATTGTGAGATTAATTGATTTGTTTTGAAATGTCTAGAATCGATCTTGATTGAATGGTGATTGACAACAACCATGGATTTGGGGATTTCTGGATGTGATTGAAATTGGGTTTCATTTAAAGTACTCAATGAAGAAAAATGCTGGTGGTGATGACGGATTTTTTTGTCGGCTGAAACTGGTTTCTTATATGTACTATATACTGAAATTGTTGAAGCAATAAATGGAATTGGTGATGCGTTGATGGACAGAAATTGGTGTTGTTGCCAAGATTGAGATGGTTCAAAATGGAAATGATGTTATGGTCAGTATTTGGGAAAGAATTGATTTTGGAAATTGAGGTTTACTGGTGTTGTTTGAATAGGTATAACCCATTTGCAGAACTGGTGCATCAAAGATGGAGTAGGATCTGTATGTTAGCCGGAGTTGGGAGAAGGATCTGGGAGAATTGTTTCCTAAATTGGGTTTTTCATCTTTGGTTTGATTGACCGAAGAAAATGAAGGAGGGTATTTCGGGAACTATGTATGACACGTGTATATTTTTACCACGTGTACACGATTGCTGACTCAGCTAACTGAGCAATGGACGGAAAAACTAACGATGGGAGGAAATACTAATTTCAATCTTTTTGGGGAGGAAACGCAAAATAGCCCCAATTCTAAACTTGTTTGGAAGTGTGGCAAATCGGTTTCAAGATTGTAAGTATGAAAGAGGACTTACAGAGTAAGGATGTCGACATACTTTGAATATGTGCAGTAAAGCTTATCTTTAATTGTTCAAAGTTATTCCTTAATAGCTAAAGGAAGAAAATCCCAGGATCGAAACATAAATAAGTTAAGAATCTTTTATTTAAGGTTTTTAATTTTATTTTAGGAAAACAAGAATTAATAATGTGCATTTACTAGTTGAAGATTTTCCAAAGAGATTTTCGGTCATTATTTTGGACAGAGCATTTCCAGGAATTATGGAAACCGAATTTGGAATATATTGCATATCTTGAGAATATTTTTGGTTTTGGAAATTCCTTGGTGTCCAAACTTCCTTGTCTATAAATATTTGAAGTTTGCATTTCTAGCAAACTAATCCTTCGTGACAGCAAACTTCCTCGGTTGTGTTGTTACTGGTGATGATACAGGTGTATCCGTACTCCTTTAGGGAACTTAGTTAACCTCAAACTAAGTTGAGGGAAGAAACCTATTCTAGGCATGAATCCTTGTTTAGGCAGAATTCCTAGTTAGGGAAGAGTTTTGTTTTAGGCAATACTCTTAGTTTAGGAAATAGATTCCTAATAGAAGTCCTTGATCGGCTGAGTACGACGAAGACTATAAATAGAGGGCTTTGGCTAATAGCTAAGGACAAATACTAGGCACAGAAAACCTAGAGAAAGCTTACAACAATACTTGTGCAAGCTTAGCAAACACTTTAAGGTTAATCCACTGTTTAGAGAGATTGTGAGCGTAACAAAGAGAGAATTGTAATCGTTTTCTGGTTCATAATCTAAGAGAAGATATTTTCTTCGAATTACTACTTGTGTTCTGTTTTCTAAGTTTCTCGTCTATTATTATTCTGAATTCCGCCTTTATAGTAATAGTTACCAAGGTATAGAGATCAATACGTATCAAGTTGGCATCACGAGCAAGGTTAGTTTTTAGGGTAAATCCCTGTGGTTTATGGTTTTCACTAGATCTCTCTACATAAAGCTTGGTGAGGTACTTGAGAAGTTGGAAGACGTTAAGAAAACAAGGGGATCAAGGATGACAAAGTCAGATGGTGATCCTAAGGAAGGCGAACCACAAACTATGGAAGAAAAGGTGGCTACGTTGCAAACAGACATGAAGTCTATTCAAGTTACCCTTCAGGAATTGAGTGAATGTATGCGTTCTCATACACCTAAGAAGAAGACAAAGAAAAAGGTTACACCTTCACCTGAAGCTTCGGAAAAAGATGATTCTGAAGAAGACGATTCAGAAGAAGAAGAAGAATAGGAAGAAGATGAGGATGAAGAAAATGAGAAAGAGTTTCTTAAAAGTCCTGCATCAACTAAACCTCATGGTAAGAATCTGAAAATTGATTTTCGTGTTGATATTCCACTTTACGATGGGAGTGTCGATGTAGAAAAATTAGATGATTGGATTGAACGTCTAGAGACGTATTTCTCTTTCTTTGAATATGGTTCAAAGGAAAAGATTGCTTTCGCGGCATTGAAGCTACAAAAGCATGCTCTAACCTGGTGGAAAGCTTATCAAAGACAAAACCTAGGTAAAGGAGTATTGTCGTGGAAAAGATTCAAGGCAGTTGTAAGGAAACAGTTTTATCCGGTTATCTACCTTGAGGAGAGATGTTTCAAGTGGTACAACTTGAAACAGACTTACAACCAAACCGTACAAGAATATACTTCGGAATTTCAGAATCAAGCTATGATTTTGGACTTAGACTTGGGAGATTATGTTATCTACATGAAATATATTTCCGGGTTCCATGAGTATATACGGAAGGAGTTGAAGATGTTTTCGGTGGATACTATCTCCGAAGCAAGTATAAAAGCTAATGCCATTGAGGGCAGGCTTAAGAAACCTGATTCAAAGGGAAATACTAAGGTGAAATTTTGAGGTACCACTGTGAAAGGAGGTGAAAGGAGCAAAGAAGAAGGGAAGTCTAGTGACAAGGAAGGTTTGTCTTGCACTCATTGCAAGCAAACATGTCACATTGTCGACAAGTGTTGGGTTAAGAAGCCTCATCTAAAGCCTAAAGGGTTGCAGAGGAAAGAAGCCAAGAAGGAAGCAGTAGTCGCTCAAACTCCGAAGGAAGTCCACGGACTAATGGACCCAATTCAAAGCTTTCTCTTATGACAAGGGCAAAAGAAAGACCTTCAAAAGATGATCTTAGGGAGCAACTCTTCACAGTGAAGATGCAAGTCAAAACTTCACTAGTTGATGCTGTTATTGACCCGGGAAGTCAGAAGAATTTGCTTTCAAATTCTTTGGTGCAGAAGTTAGGTTTGAAGACTTTCAAACATCCAAAACCATACCCTTTAGGATGGCTTCAAAAGGAAGGGGGATTACAAGTTTCACAGCAGTGCACGTTCAAATTTGCTCTAGATGAGTCACATATTGACGAAGTTACATGCGACCTAGTTCCTTTGGATGTTTGTCAGGTGGTACTAGGTAGTCCTTACTTATGGGATAGAGATGCAACTCTACACAGGAGGGAACAAAGTACACCTTTACCAAAGATGGAGAAAGCTTTGTGATTCGGGCTATTGACTCTCCTCTTGAGGGAGCAAGTTTGATCACAACCACTCAGGCTAAGCGGTTGGTGAATGCTAGCACGAAGTTCATTCTCCTTGTGATCCGTTCTCTTGAGGAGAAGCCGAGTAGAGTTTGTTTGGCAGCCTTGACTGCACAACAAGAAGATGACCTAGAAAGGTTGAAGTTGAAGTACAAGGATTTATTTTCAGATGTCACGGGATTACCGCCAAAGAGGAGTGTGGAGCATGAGATCATGTTGACCGGGGAGAGTTCTCTTCCTAATGTAGGTCTTTATCGCACGACCATAGAGGAATCTAATGAGATCAAGAAACAAGTCCAGGAACTTTTAGAATTAGGAATGATAGTGCCAAGTGCTTCACCTTGTTGGTTTCAAAGAAAGATGGAGGCTGGCGCATGTGTATTGATTATAGAGCGTTGAACAAGATCACAATCAAGAATCGTTACCCTTTACCTAGGATAGACGACATGATGGATCAGTTGGAAAAAGCTCGAGTCTTTACAAAGTTAGATTTCAAATTCGGATATCACCAGATAAGAGTTCGAGAAGATGACACATGGAAAACTGCTTTCAAAACCAAACAAGGCTTGTTCGAATGGTTGGTGATGCATTTTGGTTTGTGTAATGCTCCAACGACGTTTATGCGTTTGATGAATGATTTGTTACGACCTTTTATAGAAGATTTTGTGATTGTTTACTTGGATGATATCCTAATATACAGCAGAACTTGGGAAGAGCATCTCGTTCACGTTGAGAAGGTGTTTAAAGTGTTACATGAAGGCCAACTGAAGTTGAACGTAATGAAGTTTGATTTTGGGAAGGAGGAGTTAGTGTATCTCGGATTTATTGTTGGTGGTGGACAACGGAAGATCCAAGGAAGGTTGAAGTGATCACTAAGTGGCCTAGACCTGAGTTTCTTAGTGGCTTGCACCTACTTGCGTAAGTTTATCCGGCATTTTTCAAATATTGCGGGACCATTACATGGTTTGACGGGAGCAAAGGCAAAGTTTGAATGGCAGCAAACTCATGAAGACGCTTTTCAGTTACTAAAAAGAAAGATTTCAGAAGCACCAGTGTTGGCATTGCCTAACCTAAAACGTACTTTTGAAGTTGAGACCGACGCTTCTAACTATGCATTGGGAGGAGTGTTGTTACAGGATGGTAAACCAATTGAGTACCATTCAGAATTGTTCTCATGTGCTATTAAGAACTACGCACCTTATGACAAATAATTTTATGCTTTATATCAATGTATCAAACATTGGCGAGTGTATCTCTTAGGTAAAGAAGTAGTGGTACATTCTGATCACAAACCGTTGGAGTATCTACATGCACAGACGAAACTACAACAAGCCCGGCACATGAAGTGGATGTCTTACTTGATGACTTTCAATATTCTCATTAGGTACAAGAAGGGAGTAACAAACAAGCTGGCAGATATGTTATCTCGACCTCCAGTTCGAGCATTAATGGTGGCCATGAGAATTCAGCCAATTGTCCCTCAAGAGTATGCAGAATCATACGCATCCAGCAAAGACTTCAAGAAGGTGTTAGAAAGTGTAAATAGTGGTTTGAAAAGCGAGTATGAACTACGAGATGGATTGTTATACAAAGTCAGTTACTTTGCATACCAGAAGATGGAGATCGTTTACAGTGGTTGAGAGAGGCACACACTTCCAGAGTTGTTGGACACTTTGGGATGAATAAAACTCTACTTAACCTCCGCGTTATGTTTTTTGGCCGAATATGCAAAATGATGTGGCTAAGTTAGTTAGAGGGTGTAAGTTGTGCAGCACATCTAAACCTTCCAATAGAAAACGTGGGTGATATCTACCATTACCAGTACCATCAAGGCCTTGGGAGAGTATTTCTATGGATTTTCTTGGTGGGTTACCGAAGACCAAGTCTGGTCATGATTACTTGTTCGTTGTGGTCGACCGATTCAGCAAGATGATTGCATTAATTGCATGTACAAAGACGGTAACGAGAGCCGGTGCAGCAAAGCTCTTCTTTGAGCACGTGTGGAAGCATTTTGGTTTACCTACTTCGATTATTTCGATAGGGATAGTCGATTCCTTAGTCACTTTTGGGATTCTTTATGGAAGATGATGGACACTAGGTTGAAGAAGAGTACACTTTTCATCCACAAATGTAGTGGTCAATAGGAGTATGGTTCACATGTTAAGGGGATATAATTCTAAGCATCCTAAAACTTAGGATGAGAGTTTACCGTATCTACAGTTTGCTTTCAATAGAGCGAGTTCACGATTCTTCTGGGAAATCTCCTTTCGAGACGTGCTATGGTTACTTACCACCTAGTCCTTTCGATCTAGTATTTTCTAGTGACACCTCAATGGGGGAAAGGAAGGAAGTGAACGACAAAAGGCACAAAAGTTCTTGGAGAAGATATCTCAGATTCATGCGACTGTTGAAGCACAACTAAAGAAGTCACAAGCCAAATACAAAGCAAAGCATGACAAGCATCTTGTACCTTGTAATTTAGGTATTGGTGACTTGGTATGGTTAAAATTAGGTAAGGAACGACTGAAGGGGGAAGGTAAGAAGTTGAAACCATTGAGGTATGGACCATTTCGTATTCTCGATCAGATTGGTGACAATGCCTTTCGTCTAGATCTGCCACCTTATCTAGGAATGTACTCGGTCATAAATGCCGAATACTTGAAGTTGTTTGAACCACCATTACTTGATGATGACGGCGACGACACTATAATCTTACCACGAGTAGAAGACTTATGGTTTGATAGAGAGGAACCACTCAAGGAAGACTGCATATTGGAGCGAAGAGTGACTAAAACACGACAATGAGAGAAAGAAGCTTTTCTAATTGGATGTAAAGGTCAAGTTCCTAGCAAGGATAAGTGGTTTAACAAGGAAAAAGGGACTCTCGAGTTCCCTAACCTTCATTTTTAACTCTCACAGGAGTTCAAGTTCTTAAAAGGGGGACCCATGATACAGGTGTATCCGTACTCCTTTAGGGAACTTAGTTAACCTCAAACTAAGTTGAGGGAAGAAACCTATTCTAGGCATGAATCCTTGTTTAGGCAAAATTCCTAGTTAGGGAAGAGTTTTGTTTTAGGAAATACTCTTAGTTTAGGAAATAGATTCCTAATAGAAGTCCTTGATCGGCTGAGTACGACGAAGACTATAAATAGAGGGCTTTGGCTAATAGCTAAGGACAAATACTAGGCACAGAAAACCAAGAGAAAGCTTACAACAATACTTGTGCAAGCTTAGAAAACAGTTTAAGGTTAATCCACTGTTTAGAGAGATTGTGAGCGTAACAAAGAGAGAATTGTAATCGTTTTCTGGTTCATAATCTAAGAGAAGATATTTTCTTCGAATTACTACTTGTGTTCTGTTTTCTAAGTTTCTCGTCTATTATTATTCTGAATTCGCCTTTATAGTAATAGTTACCAAGGTATAGAGATCAATACGTATCAGGTGAAGCCGCCTATTCGGAGAGGAGAGTAACCTAATTAGGCGAAATCTCTTACGGACGCTCAGTTTAAAGTCTTCTTTGGGATTGAGAAGCTCTATTAGTATCGTTGGTGGGAAACTAGATAATTGCGGTTTATCTTGTGTTTTTGATTGATTTGATTGACTAACGGTGGTTTCACTTTGATTGCACCTAGTTTGTTTATGCTTGAGAATCTTCTCTTCTGATATAGATTCACCCAAACTAGATCGAAGTTTCGACAGGATCTTTAGACTATTTGTAGATCTAAAGACGTCTTGTGATAATCCATTGTTAACAGACTTTGTTTTGTGCGTGATTGATCACAAGAGATTCAAGTTGTTGTGTGCAGACGTTTATTGAAGATATAAGAAGATTTGAAGACAAAGAAGATATTGAAGATTTCTGATTTGGGGTTCGTAATCTTTGGTGTGCACAATACTTGTTTCGGTATAGAGGATCCAACTATAATCGGTTTATCCTTGTGGTAGATTGGATTGATTAGTTGTGTAGATCGGCATCAATACAATTCTTTGTGATTAAAAGTATTGATTGCAAAATCTTAACAATTACCTTTGGTAGTTGAGAATAAGATAGATCTAAGAACCCGACAAAGGAGTTTATTGAGATAAACAGAAGAGCCTTTGTCGAACTCACATAAATTGTTCCAAGTACGTGACTTATTCATAAGTTGGAGGCATGGGAATACAGACGGAACTAGGTGAACTATAGGTTTAGTTGCTTGGTCTCAACTATACGAAGTTGGTTTAATTTTGTGTAGCGGCTTAATCCTGAGAGTATTCAATTTTGGACAAGGTCCCGGGGTTTTTATGCATTTGAGGTTTCCTCGTTAACAAAATCTTGCTGTGCCATTTACTTTTATTTTCCGCAATTATAATTGTTTGTTATTATAATTTAAAGTAAATTACAAAAACAATAATTCATATTTTACTTGATAGTAATCCTATTGTGTTTGGTTAAGTCCGAACCTCTTATCAAGTAAACATACTTCGTTGTTGTATTGTCTCGATCTCGTATCCATAGACGATGACACGAAGTGTGAACCGATTAGTTGCATTGTCTCGACTCAGTCCATAGACGGAGAAAGGATTTATAGGTAGGAAAAGTTTTAGCTTGTGGTATATTTGGGTACCCTCGCCTTTACAGATCAATTCTTCTCGTATTATATTTGATCGTGGAAGAGAAATTGGAATTATGAGAGGTTTTTCCGATGTCGCTGGAAATTATAAGTTTTGTTCTATTTTGAATAATCCAAGTTTTTTGGTACCCAATGTGTGTTCGATTATGGTAGATAAATTTGATGGTAAATCTGTTTATGTGAATGTTCTAAAACATGGGTATCAAATGGAATGGTCGTTTGAGGATTCAATGGTGTTTTTGTTAGTTAAAAATGAAAGCAGACAGGTTACTAGCAAGCTGTTTGATAAAATGCATGAGAGTGCAGTTTGGAATTTGAATGGTGTTGGAGATGGGTTTATCTTGAAACCTCAGCTGGATAAGGTGAGTTACAAGTTAATACTAGATGAATGTCTCTTAATTGTCATGAATTATGCTCGTTGGATATATGATCGTGGCAAGGTGTAAGATAGTGCTACAGAGTATTTTTATTTTTATTTTGCTGATACTTATGAAATCTATGTCGAAACTAATACTTCTTGGGTGACTGTTCTTATCGGGTCAATTTTGATTGCTGCATACAATGGTGATTCTGTAAGTAAGCCACTTCTCGAGCTATTGGGTAAACTGCATGATCATGTAATTAGTAGTTTTAATGGTGGTATTTGTTTCCATCGTTATTTTTTATATATATATACATGTTCCTTATTTGATCGTGGAAAGGAGTTCGCAGCTATTAACTGGTTTCATTATATTGCTGGTGTTTATGAATTCAATATGGTTATAACTGCTTCTGGTTTATTGATATTCACTATATATTCCATTTTACTGGCTGAATACAATGAAAATTCTTCTCGTGAGCTAGTTCTTCATCGTGGGTTTGGATTAAATTTTTTGCTTATGCATTCAATCGCATTGGTGTTGGTTAAGGATAGTGTCACTGGTGATGCACAAAGGTTAATTGTTGAATTATCTGATCATAGGATTTGGAATTTGGGTAGATGTGAAAATGGTATACTTTTACAAATTAAATGTCATTTACCTGTTGGCATTGAAGTTAACTGCATTGAGACATTCACGGTTATATTTGATGGACAAGAATGTGAGGTGCTGCAGATTCTTTCGAGGGAGTTTAAATTTTTTATAGTACTCAATTACTCAGTCGTCACAGTAGCTACGACTCATTTTTATCTCTTACAAATAGGCTCATTTCAGCACTCTCCATTGCTCATATCTGATGCTTATGGAAAATCTATGGTTCAAGAGGGAGTTATAATGACAGTTAGGCATTTCAGTTGGAGTTGTCTACACACGTCTCATTATGCTTAGTATTTCCCTTCTTGTGTCAGCCAAGTGAAGGCCCTTATGTCTCTACCAAATAAGAGTTTTAGGTCGAAAATTTTCTTATAACATTGGTGGGAACTCATCTCATGCTTACGGTAATTCTAATTCAAAAAAATATGGATATTGGTGGTCACTTTGAAGTTGGCAGTGACTCCAAATTATGGTGCTCAACTTGGTTTTGTTTTGGTGGGTATTCTTAGTCAAGATGGGATTTTAAATGGGTTTACATCAAGTTCAATTCTCACTGAAGTTCCAGTTTTCACACTATTAAAAGTATGCTCATACGTGATACTGATCTGTAACAAGGTCTGCAAGCAGTTAAAAGCTTATAATAATTGAAGTTGGCAGTGATTTCAAATTACTTGTTAATTAGTGGGAGAAATCTTATTATTTAAAGTTGGCAGTGACTTCAAATAATGATTCTCAACTTGGTTTTTGTTTTGGTGGGTATTCTTAGAGCACTGCTCAGTCGAACTCGCAAGCGTTGCTATCTCAAGCTTGTTTGTCAAGTTTAGTTGCCAAAACTATAATTCTTTTATAGTCTACTTATAGCTAAGTCTTGGATTAGGATTGAATGTGTAGATGAGCTTTAGACTTCACGACGTTCAACCATTGAAGACGAAGAACTACTAAAGGGAGCTTGTGGAACTTCATCAACAAAAGGTATGTGGAGACTTAAGCTCATCTATCACTCAAATGTCTATTTATAGCTATATAGACTTCAAATTATACACATTTGATATCTCGAGCTGAGTTTAACTCGCTTACAAATTTCTCGAAATATGTGTTGGTAAGCTTTCGCTTTAACCAAGTTCATCTTATATTCTTGACAAAAGTCAAAAGATGATCATGTGAAAATCGCCTGGTAACATCTTATATGATTGTGTGAGACAGTCATTTGGTGTAGACTCGGAATGTTTCGTATTGATTATTTGATCACTTGAAAATTGCTTTGAAGCTAATAGTTTGTGTGAGTCAGCTATTGTTGTCTTCTAAGAATTTTTCAATGATTGAAATGGGAGTTTAGAAAAATTAACCAATGATTGGATATAGCACAATATGCGTACTTGTATGCTAACTGTTGCAAGTTATTCCAAGTCCGGGAATCTAGTGTGCATACCCGTATGCATATTGATTCAATAGTTGAAGTCCGGGACTATAGTATGCGTACACATTTGCATTCTAACTTCAACTGAGTTCAGTTGTGTACGACAGTATGCTTACCCATTTGCATACTGGCGAACACAAGCCAGGTCCGGAACTCTAGGTATGCATACAAATTTGCATGCATGAGTGGTTAATTTCTAAAATCGGCTAACTCGTGAACAAATACATTTATATAATAAGGAATGCAATCTTTTGCAAACCGTGGCTATAATGTTCATGAATTGATTTGAGTGAATCAAAACCGATTTTTCTTCAATTGTGTCTTGTATACTTCTATGAGAATATAAACAATTGAACAACTCTATAACTAGTTTCATTTGAGTCATTTGAACTAGTTGTGTTAAGATGAATAAGGTTGATATGAAAGTGTTCATATGTCTAAATTCGTTTAACTATTATTGAGACAACTAAGTGTACACGTTTAGGTACGGTTACCCATATCTAAATGAAGGTACATTTCATTTGTGTGTAACAAGCCAAGACAATCTAACGATTGAAAGATTTTGGCTTGAATCTAATCAGGTTTTCATCTAACGTTGAATATTGATTTCTTTGTTCCAAAGCTATCAAACCCTGATTTGATGACTATATAAGGGAGAAATCTAGCAACTGAGAAACCTAATCCCCACATCTCCTGTGTGATACTAGTTGCGACTAGAGTTGATTCTCTTTTAACCTAGGTTTTTCCTAAAACCATTATAGGTTAACGACTTAAAGACCTCATTGGGATTGTGAAGCCAGACCCAACTATTTTCTCTGTAGTTGCGCGTTCTGATCTTACTTTGTTCTATCGTATTGAGTACTATCTTCCCTAAGATTTGCTCAAGATTTAATCTCCGATAGGTAAGATAAAAAGTAGTTACAAACATCTTCGTCTCATCGTTTGTGATTCCACAATATCTTGTTCCGCCACCATATGATTAAGATTATTGTGAGGTGATTGATATTACTAGGTTGTTCTTCAGGAATATAAGTCCGGTGTATCAATTGGTTCTTGTTCACTTTGATTTATCAAAAGATGGAACAAAACTCGTATGTTTTTTTTTTGTGAGACAGATTTATCTATTCAATAGACTTTTCTGTGTGAGACAGATTTGTTTATTAAGTCTTCGACTTTGGGTCGTAGCAACTCTTAGTTTTGGGTGAGATCAACTAAGGGAATCAAGTGCGCAGAATCTGGCGTGGTTCTAGAGGTGTAAGGAACGCGGTTGTACCTTGATCACTGTGGGATTGGTTAGGGCTCAACTACATTCCAGTCCGAAGTTAACTTGTAGTAGGCTAGTTCTGTAGCGTCTTAATATAGCGTGGTGTTCAAATCTGGACTAGGTCCCTGGTTTCCCAGCATTTGCGGTTTCCTCGTTAACAAAATTTCTGGTGTCTGTGATATTTCTTTTCCGCATTATATTTGTTTGTATAATTGAAATATCACATGTTGTGCGTAGTCCAATCAATTAGATAATCCAACCTTTGGTTGTTGAAATAAATTGATTGACACTTGAACATTGGTCTTTGGTACCGTTCAAGTTGTTTGTCATAATAATCAGGCTCGCGGACTCTATCTGTTTGATTTGCTGATTACATTTAGAAACAGAGATATAACTCTTGGATATATTTCCATTGATTGAGTCTGACTGTCTAGTTGATTCTCTTGGAATTATATTGGAGTTTGTCCATACAAATTGCCTAAACGAAATATTGGGTGTGGTTGTTAGACCCCCGCTTTTTCACTTAGTATTTCCCTTCTTGTGTCAGCCAAGTGAAGGCCCTTATGTCTCTACCAAATAAAAGTTTTAGGTCGAAATTTTTTCTTATAACATTGGTGGGAACTCATCTCATGCTTACTGTAATTCTAATTCAAAAAAGATGGATATTGGTGGTCACTTTGAAGTTGGCAGTGACTTCAAATTATGGTTCTCAACTTGGTTTTGTTTTGGTGGGTATTCTTAGTCAAGATGGGATTTTAAATTGGTTTACATCAAGTTCAATTCTCACTGAAGTTCCAAGTTTTCACACTATTAAAAGTATGCTCATACGTGATGTTGATCTGTAATAAAGTCTGAGAGTAGTTAGAAGATCACTTATGGGTTACAACAAAGTGTATTGTTCCTCGTCAGCTTTTGGAAGTAAAAGGAGTGGATAATCTACATTATTACATTGCAGACAAGTTCAGGACTGAGAAAACCAGAGGTGCTTCTAGTCATGCCTACCAAGCCGGATTTATGCAAATAATCCACCCCCACCTGTTTATCTTGGGGAAGTAAGCACAAAAATGTTAGTTCACTAGTTAACTTTAAGGGGGGAACCACAACCATGTATTAGCGTAACACTATGCAGGAAAATGCTCAGTTGACCTCTGAGCTCGGAGTTGATGTACTAAAAGGCTTCCCAGGGAAAGTATTTCTCTTTGGGGCTAACTATTTATTCATGGTAACTCAAATCCTACATGTGAGGTTGTTGGAGTATTTGAAGTGGAAATTCAGATTGGTTTCATCTGAGTTCTGCAGTATGAGAAATATAAAAATTTCTGGTGCTACCTTAGTTCAGAAAAGCAATAGAGAGGGTTATATGGGGTTCAGTAACCTGTTCTTAGCAAGCTTATGGAACATGGAAAAGAGTGGTGGTACTATATGGCTCTGCGTTGAGCTACCTAGAGCACATGGTTACATGAGAAGTTTTCGTTTGTTGATTGATAGAGGGAAAATTATTGAGTCTACTCCGACATTCTTTCTCTCGGTAGTATACCGTTATTCTTTTTCTCATAGTATCCACGATTGTGGTTACGCGGAAGTGTTTAAGAAGCTTAAGGTTGACGTATGGTTTATAGCCAAGTATTTCTTTCCTTTCCAGTTTGTGAGAGTTCAAGAAATAGTCGAGAAGCTATATCATCTCATTCAAGCTAAGGTCAAGTTTGATGTGGATATGAACACAAACCGACTCGAGGATTACATTTTTATTGAACCTGTTTTATTTGAGGAGGTAAACAGAAGAGAGTTAGGTTCATTGGTTGTTCTTGGATTAAGCTAAAAGGAGGACGAGGAGGTTACCACTAGTGTCTTAACTGAAGTATCTATTGTGAATCTGAGTTCTACGAAAGATTTGCGGACATCAGTTCTTAGCGAGTTCTCGGCAAGATATTGCATCTCAATTCTCCATCATTGAGGACAATGGTGTGACGTCATCTAAGGGAATCAATTGCGCGGAGTCCGGCTGGGATTCAAAAGGCGTAAGGAGCGCGATTGTACCTTAATTGGTGTTATACTTGGTTAGGGATCAACTACATTCGAGTCCGAAGTTAATCGGTAGTAGGCTAGTGTCTATAGCGGCTTAATACAGTTTGGTGTTCAATCTGGACTAGGTCCCGAGGTTTTTCTGCATTTGCGGTTTCCTCGTTAACAAAATTTCTGGTGTCTGTGTTATTTCTTCTCCGCATTATATTATTTATCTTTATAATTTAAATATCACAGGTTGTGCGTTAATCAATCATAGTAGATACATCCGACCTTATTTGTTGGATACGACTTGATTGATTACTTAGGAAATTGATCTTAGGAATCACCCAAGTACTCTCACTTTTAAATCAGGTTCACGGACTTGTCTCTGTAAACTTTCTGGTTTTGAAAGATAGAGCTATAAATCTCGATACTATCCCTCGATTGAGTTTCATTAAGTTGAACTCTCGGAATTGTGTCAAGTTTGTCCATACAGATTGCCTACGAAAAAGTTGGTGGTGTATTTTAGTATCCCAGCGTTTTCAGCTATTAGTAATCAATTCGAAGTTTATATAAAAAAAGTTCACTAATTTGAAAACTGACTCGTGTTGTTGAAAATTAAGCTTATATCCTTAATTCAATCTTATATTTTAATTAGACTTTTACGTTTAATTTTAAATAATAAAGTAAGACAAATAATTAAGCTTACATTTAGGCTTAAGTTGGCAATTAAAAAATTAAAACATAAATATTGGATTCTGTTTGGGCAACACTCTTAAGATTTTATAACAATTTCTATATTAGAAGTCTATTCTGTTGATGTGTCGCCATTCCGCCCGACATCTTTGTTCAATGTAAATCATGGTTTCACCACTCCGCATGTTTCGACTCGTCTGCATTACTAAAGCAACATGCTTTATAATTTCCTTATTGATTACACTGAAGCAGTGATTCAGCGCGTGCGTATCGCGATTGTTGAGGTTCATTGTTTCTTCTTGAAATTTCACAAATATGTATCCCAAAATAGTTGGGATTGGAATGCACCATCAACGATAGGACTATCAGTAACAAAAACATAATATCTTGCAAATACATTCATCTTCCACAACAATAAATCTTGGACCCCGCCTTTTTATTTGATTTTGCACATTGGCTTGGTTAACAACTCCTTGATTTTCGGAAGCATGTTGGTTTTCAATAAACTCATCCATGTTCATCATTTTATAAATTGGAGGATTTTTTTGTTTTTTGTTTTTGTTTGTTTGTGACAAATAAGAAGAGTTATGAAAGGTTCCACCTATTTGCCACCCACAGTTTTCCTAATTACCACTCTTATCAAATTTTTTTAAAATATTCTACTTTTCAATTCTATTTTCTCCTATTTACCACCTACAAAAGTCAAATTACATTTGACTATAATTATCACTGTCCTAATTTGTTTCTTCTCTAATCTCCATCAATCTTTGTTTTTCATTAAACCCATTAAGAAACCCTAGGCTATAATTCGTTTTAATCAGTTCACCGTTATGTTGAACGGAAGTAACAAATGATTAATCAATTCCTGGAAGGAAAAGACGAGGTTGGCAATTGGCCACCACCACCTAACTAGTTTTGTTTTTAATTAGTGCCATCATTGTGAAAGCAATACAAAACAAAAGAATCCAATACTAATGGTTTTACTATCACCGCATGGTTTACTTCATGCTTCAAACTTCATAATCCTAAAGCAATACCATACTTCTCCGTCCAAAGCACTACCTCAAATGAGGAAAAAGCCGTAAACAATTCAAGTCGACCCTCACTGGACGACTAGTTCTTTATCACAAGTATAAACAAAATCAATTTTAAACATGATTTTTGATGCAATCGTGCAATCAGAAATTATTAATACGTTTAGTTTCACCTCGTTTTTATTTCGGGTTTGTTTGAACATTCCCTACTTTTTTTTGGAGACATCTTTTTGATATAAAATCAAAATTTAGAAGAAAAAATTAAACGAAGTATGAGGGAGGTGATGATCAGTGGGGGACATGGAGTAGAAGAGTACGCCAGTGAGAGATTAATTTGTAATATAGGGTTTTTTTTTAAAAAAATTGTTATTTGGGTTGTTTTATTGTTGGGTGTAAAACAAAAGTCAAGGAGTAGTATTTAGGATATATGAAAATCCATATGGGTGGAAAATAGGATAAATGAGGGTGGCAAATAGGAAAAATATAGGTGGCAAATAGGTAAAACCTTATGAAAAGGTGAAAAGTATATCTAACATATGTAAGTTTGAGAAATTCCGAAGAGGTTTCAAAATTCCGGTGTGAGTTGAAATGATTTTGAAGTTGAGTATTTATAGGGAGAACTCCTGACCGTTGGATGCTAAATAACTAAACGAAATACCGAACGATAAAAACATTAATGCTGGCGCTAAAACAATCATCGAGCGACGGAGTCTCTACCGCTGGTTAGAGACTCTATCACGTATGCATAAATGGTATTTTTATTACTTTACCACTTATATTTGCCACTTCACCCAGGCACGGAGCTGTTAAGGGTTTAATGGGGACAATAGTCCCCACTAGATTTTGTGATTTTAGCTAAATAGATCTAGTAGTCAGCTAACTTTAGTACATATAGGAAGAAATTCATGGGGGAATAATAGAAGATTGGTAAAATCAAATACGATTACGTATCCTTCGCTTAATTGCCGAGTAGCTTTTCTCTCGTAGGAAAGAAAAGAAGAGAATTAAATGGTTAAAAAGCTCCATGTACTAGCAAATTCCAACATCAGAACTAATTCAGAAGAAAAAAAAAAATGAACCCTTCGATTGCATGTTTGTTATACTGTGTGTTCATGGAGTTTCTACAAATTCATATATATACGGTTCTAAATGCAAAACAATGTGTTCACAACCCAAAAATGTAGCTAAAGAAAGGTGGAAAAAATTACGGCCTTCGGCCGCCTAACTGGATTTAGATCATTACTGTCAGTATATAAATTTGTCCCCCTAACCAAAAGTTCTAGCTTCGTCCCTGACTTCACCATACCCATAGTGGGTGCAAAAGTGACAAATCACTTCCATACCTCGTATAACCTATATGCAAAGGAATAGGCCGAAACTGACGCTCACAAACAACTAGGCCCGCCCCCTGCAAATTCTCTTTGGGTGGGTAGGGCACGGTCCGTCAAGAACTATTGTTTACTTATTTTTTATAAAAAAGAAAAAAAAGTAAAGTAAAATCTTTAAAATTTCCTCCGCCTCCTCTTCCTCTCCTCTTTACACCAGATTACATTCTCTTGTTTGTGGTTGATGATCCAAGATCTATAAAATTCGTGAGCAATTTTTAATCTTCTCTTATCATAGCAACCACAGCGGCGGCATAAAGTTTGTGTTCTTCAGTTATGCCGAGAAAAAGGAAATTTGTAACCATCGATCAAGAGCAGAAGAAGAAGCAAAAAGGAAAGGATGCTACTGCTAATTCTTCTTCTTCTTCGGCGTATCTACCCGAGGAATTAGTAATCGATAATATTGTCACTAGATTTTCAGCTCGGGATGTAGCTCAATACTCTTGTGTCAGTAAGTTATGGTACAATTCAATTTTCAATGATACACGATTTCCTGCCTTCCATTTTGCTCATCAAAAGAAAAAAAATGAATTAAATTTATTCTTTAATCTCGTCAATGTGTCCGTGGGTGATGATCTGCGAAATTGCTTTTTCAGTTTACGAAATGGTCATAATAGTAGTGATGATGAATTTCCTGACTTAAAATTATTAACTAGAATTCATTACGGCGATCCAATTGAACCAGTAGGTTGTTGCAATGGCTTAACTTGTTTTAAATCACTTGGTGAACCTGGTTATGAAGCTGCAGGTTTAATAGCTGTCATTAATCCGGTTACTGGTGAAGCACTTCACCTCCCCTATTTTGGGGGAGGGGGATCACTAAAATATTTGTGTTC